>RWGY01000026.1:5881181-5974748 GCA_007726485.1 Eragrostis curvula
GCTTAAACACGACAATCTATTTAAAACGGAGGAGTTAGGACATGTTAACTTGACTGGAAATTTGTACTCGCGGCAAGATTTGGACTGGTTTGATTGAATGTGTTGTTTCACTTTCAATTTGCATCGATTTTCCCATTAACCAAATTTCGATTTAACGATCCACAACCAGTGGTGTCTTTGATCTTAAGTACGTGAACATGTTTTATATGCAATGCAATGCAACTATTTTTTTTAGTAACCTAGGTTAAAGTCCGTTCCTCACCAAAAAGAAAAGGGTGCCATTATATCGGCATTCGGGACTCGATGACAAAAATCGTCTCTCACCGTGTTAGACTAGCAAATGGGTGTGACCGCTACGTGGTTAGAGTCTACAGAAGATTCACAAACAACGAAACGGCCATGAGTCAAATGACTCATGCCTCAGGCAAAACAACAAAACGGTACAGCGATCAACGATCCATGCCTCCCATCAAAACACAAAACGGCCCATGCGGTCAACGACCCATGCCTCACATCATTCTTACTTTTCATCTCGGCCGACATTTTCCAGAAAAGAAATAAAAACAATCAAACCTATTCAAGCGACTCACTAGTTGGCCACCATAACCACTAACATCCTTATATAGGGCCGACTAAACCGTACCTCAACCCGTAAAGCGTGGTTTTCGAAATAAATGCTCTTAGTGGGGTACAATCCCAACTTAGCCTCGTAACCAGCTGTAGCACCCCACCTCAATTATGAGGGGTTTGGCTAACCAGGATTCATAATCGGAGGATACTTGCGAAGCAAGTAATGCATACGACCACACCATAAGCATAAAGTAAATAATTTTAACATGAAGTTCAGTTTATTAGTTCCATAATGAACATAGGATATAAAGTTCGAAGTTCGATTAATAGTAGCTAAAAGATTCGAAATTCGATTACTAAAAGCGAGGGCGGAAGCGAAAAACAGCACGACGATACAATAATCTACAAAGGAAACTCATGTCCGCCCGTAGACACATCTGCACTCACCTTGCTCCTGGCTGGAGAGGAGGGACCCACTCAATATACCATCCTTGGGCGGCTCATCCCTCCCACACTAACTTTAGCCCAACAACCGCGAAATTACAATTTGGAACACCTGCAACAAATTTTAACAACGAAACCCTGAGCAACTAATACTCAGGCAAGTCTTACCCGTCAAATGGAGCTCCTAAAACCGACTTCTAATATGCGGGGGTTGACCAGGTTGGTGAATTAATGGCAAAAACGGCATTAATAATTTGAATCCTTATTTTCCATATTTTAGCCAAATTAAAAGGGTTTCTTGCATTAATATAAATATTAGCACCTAACTAGCATGTACATGGTTGCAAACAATGTAATGTTGAAGTACAAAAAGCATGATACCATCATCAGGGGTGCACTTCTTACTACGATGGTGACGCGAGTGGATAAGGATGTTGTTACGTCAATAACCGAGAGGGAACGGGCGATTCCAATCGATTTACACTGCAGCGAACCCGTAATACACGACGTACGCACACTAAAAGTAGTCACGCACGGGACAACTTTATCACAAAGCAGTCGTAAGGGTCGAGCCGATTTCCCCTTTACCGAGGCACGACGTGCCTCCAACGCGATACCCGCGCCAGGCAATCCGTGGTTAGCCCGTGTGCCCTCCCATTCCTACAACAAACCCGCAACCACCATTCCATTTCATCACCAAAAGAGAGGGGGGTGCAGTCGTCCAACACATACCAACATCGAGCTACTTCAGTTTACTAGTTTCCCATTCTACGAGCATTGCACGTTCTTGGTACGGTTGTTCAAACTGTGCTCGCGGGGCCACAACGAACGGTCCTCAACCGACAAAAACGGGGCTATGTTGCGAACAAGGCGAGGCCTTGTCACCGTCAACCTACACATGAAAACTTCCCCGTCGGTCTCAAATTCATTAGCATCATTATGGTGAGAACATAAAGTAATCAGACCCCACTTACAACCGAGCTGGGGGTGGGGGTTGGGGGGGGTCCGGGGGGGGGGGGGGGGGGGGGTGGGGGGGGTGGGGGGGGGGGGGGGGGGGTGGGTGGGGGGGGGGGGGTGTTTGGGGGGGTCCGGGGGGGTGGGTTGGGGGGGGGTGGGTTGGGGGGGGGGGGGGGGGGGGGTCGGGGGGGGGGGGGGGGGGGGGGGGGGGGGGGGTGGGGGGGGGGGAGGGGGGGGGGGGGGGGGGGGGGGGGGGGGGGGGGGGGGGGGGGGGAGAGTGGGGGGGGTTGGGGGGGGGGGGTGGGGGGTGGGGGGGGGGTGGGGGGGGGGGTTGAGGGGGGGGTTTGGGGTGGGGGAGAGGGGTGGGAGGGGGGGTGGGGGGGGGGGTTGTGGTTTGGGGGTATTGGGGTGGGGAGGGGGGGGGGGGGTGGGGGGGGGGGGGGGGGAGGGGTTGTTTGGGGGGGGTGGGGGGGGGAAGGGGGGGTTGGGGGGGGGGGGGGGGGGGGGGTGGGGGGGTTCCGGGGGGGATGGGGTGGGGGGGGTGGGGGTGTTCCCTTCTTGGTTTGGGTTGGTGGGTTAGGGGGGGGGGGGGGGGGGGGGGGGGAGGGGGGGGGGGGGGTGGGTTGGTCTTGGGGGGGTTTCGGGGGGGGAGTGGGGGGGGGGGTGGTGTGGTCGTTGGGGGGGGGGGGGTGGGGGGGGGGGGGGGAGGGGGGGGGGTTGGGGGGGTGGGGGGGGAGGTAGGGGGGGGAGGGTGGTTGTTCGGGGTGGGGGGGCTTGGTGGGGGGGGAGGGGTCTCCATCCACGCGATATTCACTCCGACGAACACCTTATTAAGCATAGCAAAACTAACGAGTGCCTAGAACTTAACCGAACAAACCCATAGGACTCTGGAGATACATGCAACTAGGTTTTCAATCAAGTCGTATACGTAATGCACATTTCAACGACCGCATACATGTGAGAAGTGGCCACGTTTGCAAAAACATAGGTGTGCACGCGGGCTTGCCTTGGGGTTGGTGTTAGCACACTCGAGCACGTTCAAGTCAGCCGCCGGCCTCCTCGGTCACGAGCTCCAAGCCTCGAGTCCGGCGTCGGTTTCCTACTGAATGCAATGATATACACAAAGTCAAAGAGGGTTCATGGAACTTCCTTGACAAATATGACATGATGATTTATAATGCACAATGCAACAGGCTTGCAGGGCCATTTATCAGATTTAGCACTCTGGTCCCCAGTGATTTACACAAATTAATTTGAATTTATGAAATTCTTACGTGCAATAAGGGATCTTCTTCTAATTCTTTAAAAAGGGTTTCTGGAAGATAAAAATTAAGTTGTATTTTATTAGCAACCTAATCCGAGTACAGTAACATATCCAAAATTGAGGCCAAAAGGTGCGGGAATAAAATGATAAAAAGATTTTTTCTGAAACTTGAAACTGAAATTACCTAAAATAGAGTGAATTTCAAGAAACTGTTTTTGTGAGCAGTTCAGGGACGTCACAAGGAGTATGTGTGAGCAAAAATCAGAATTTTGCATGTATAGATCTTTTATAAAAATGATTTCCTGATTCTCTTCCTAAATTTTATAAAATTAACTAAGACGAATTCAGAGGTGTATGTTGTACCACTGGATAGGTCTGCTCAAAGGAAACCAACAAATTTTGTTTCGGATTTTTCTGAGTTGTATTTTGAATTTCTATCGAATTTACAAATTTGGTCAAATTTCTGAGAAAACTAAAAGGAAAAAGGGGCAGCGGCACTGTAGCAGTGCCAGTGCGCGCCATCTTCCGATCAATCTACAAACCTAGCTCTGAATACCAATTGTTGGCAACAGAAAACGAAAACAGGTTTTGGTGCTGCGGGAGCTGCAGCGTTTTCCATTGTATTTTAAGTATATAAAGCCTGATACAATCTATCTCCAATGAGGAGTACCACGCAAGAAAGAAACTAACAGAAGACCAAATCGTAATCTACTCAAACTGCTAACAAACGATACGGAAAGAAATCCTAGCAACTAGATACAAAGCGCATGGAGTAGCAACACTCGGCGTGTGTTGATTTTACTTTGGATCGGCCTGCGCGCAGGTTCGACGGGCTCAAGCTGCTACGGATGTGGCATGTGGAAGAAGGCGGTGTTCGTGGGCGACTCGCTGGTGGTGAACCAGTACGAGTCGCTGCTCTGCATGCTCCACGCCGCCGCGCCTGCCGCCCGGACCACCGCGTCCGGGATGTCTGGGGACAGCCCCGCGATCACCGTCCGCTTCGAGGTACGCCCCCGTCCGCGCCGTGGCCGCGGTGCGGCTCTTTCTCTCCTTGTAAACGTTTCATTGTTCTTGATCGCCTGACACTGCGCACTGCAGTGTTCTTCGTCGTCGTTGAAACGTCGGGTTCACGTCGACCAGTGGCACATCCGCGTTTTCTGTTGCATGTGTTCCGCACAGGCGTACAGTGTACGCGGCGCCGGTGTCGGTCCGCATTGGCTGCGCTCCGTTTTTAATTATAGCATTTTACCCGTGCGTTGCTACGGGAGTGATGATATAACTTCTTTATTCTAATGACGTAAATGTTTGTCTCATGAATATAATATTTTTACATTGTTCTATAAATGGAAATAGTGTTTTTTTAAATCCTAAGGAGTTCTCAAATCTTGATGTATTTTTAGTAATCCAAACAATGCTTAACAACTACTCCCTATTTTAGTGATAATATAACTTCTTATTCTAAGTACCTAAATTGTTTCTCTCATGAATATTATATTTTTACTTTGTTCTATAAATGAAAAATAGTGTTCTTTGTAAAAATCCTAAGGATTTATCAAAATCTTGAAGTATTTTTAGTAATCCAAACAATGCTTAACAACTACTCCCTATTTAAGCAAATTGTGTAATTCATAATTCGTGGTATATTTTATTTAATTGTAATTCGACCATCGTATTCTACACATGTCAAGCTAGAATTCTGAGCTTCAAAAAATAAATTTGTAACATCAATGAAGAGATAGGCGTTAAACGATAACAAAAAAAGAGATCAATAAGAAAAGTAAACTTGCAAGTAGTGGGATTCGAACTCTGGTATGCTGCTGAGAAGGAAACAGAACTAACACTGAACCAAAGCTTGTTTGTGTCTGAAGGTGATCGGGTTATGTTCTATACAAAATAAACTCGGATTTGAGGTTGAACTCAAATTCAACTCGAATTCGACACAAATTGTAAACGGGCAGAGGTCTGAAAAATGAAAAATCCGCTTGAAAATTATGGCTGACGACCACTTTGAGACTTATTAAGTAGTAGAGATATGACATCAGTGACTTTTTTTTTGTTACTTTGATCATTCGTCTTATTCATAAGTATTTATGCAAATAGTCAATCTATAAGTTAATCTTAAAGTGCTTTTGATGATAGATCCAACAATATACATTTTACGTTAAGTAACTAATTATTTTCACATATATTGTGTGGTCAAAGTTGAACAAAAAAATCAACGGCGTCATATAATTAAAAACAGAGGAAGTAGTTACTAGTACCAGTCAACACTTTGGTCGCCTGTGAGACTGGGATCTGCACCCTGCACTCCTGATGGGCAGAGGACACTCTTGCGTGATACGCGCGCTCGAGAGGCACGTGCTGCGATGATTTCTGAAATTTGTTCGTGCATTCAGTGGAAGTTGTTAGGTTATCGGCGGAACGACGGCACGTAGATCACGACAGATAACAAAAAGTAAAACTGGAATAGAGGAGACGAAATTCTTTATTGCGAAATTTTGGTGTCAGGGTACACAGTGGGGGTCTCCTCAACTATTTATAAGGGGGAACCCTAACTTCGTGTTGGGCCTGGATTCGATAAAGTTGCCCACGTGGACCAGGACAACTTCTTCTAGAAGATGGCCTGCCCATTAAGAGTTTTACAACACTCCCCCTTAGGCTCTTATCGTGATAAGAATGCCTCATAAAAATTCATAAAAACCCAGTGGGAAAAATGGAGAAAAGAGCACATATTACCACCACTCATATTGCACACATTGCCTCGTTAAAAACCTTATTGAGAAAACTTCATGTGAAAAACTCATAAGGGAAAAAAGAGTACAATGTTTTAATCTTCATGATTAATGTTTATCAATCTGCATGACTGATATGAATTATCTTCGAGATAACTCACTTAATTCGGGAATGTGATGTACTTAGGGAAGTTCTCCCCCTGTTCCAAGCACTTCTCTAAGTCTTCTCATGCCAATACCACGCCGACACTTTTCGAGAGTGCGGGAAGGTAAGGCCTTTGTGAACATATCTGTAAGATTGTCACAAGATCGGACATGTGTTACTAAAATCTCTCCCTGCTCTTGCATTTCATGCGTGTGGAAGAATTTAGGTAACATATGCTTTGTCCTGTTCGACTTTACATATCCCGATTGTACTTGTGCAATACAAGATTTATTATCTTCATAGATAATTGTAGGGGATAGAGTATACAACACTCCACAAGTATTCATTATATGGCTTGTCATCCTCCTGAGCCAGGCGCACTCCTTTGCAGCTTCAAACAATGCGATGATCTCCGAATAATTTGTCGATGTAGGCAACCAATGTTTGCTTCGTTGACTTCCAAGAAATTGCAGTTCCTCCAAATAAAAACACATATCCTGTCTGAGATATTGATTTATGTGGATCAGATAAATATCCAGCATCAACATAACCCACAAGGGTTAATTCTCCCTTCTTCTTGAAAAATAATCCAAGGTCTTCAGTTCCTCTTAAATATCGGAGGATTTGCTTGATGCCATTCCAATGCCTTCGAGTTGGTGCTGAGCTATATCTTGCAAGTAGATTAACAGCAAAATCTATGTCGGGCCTTGTACCATTCACAAGGTACATCAAGGCTCCAATGGCACTGAGGTATGGATATTGAGGGTCCCAATAATTCCTCATCTTCCTGCTTCGGTCTAAAAGGATCTTGATCTATATCAAGTGATCTCACCACCATAGGTGATCGGAGTGGATATGCTTCGTGCATATTAAATCTCTCTAATACCTTCTTGGTATAGTTTGATTGATGCAAGAGTACCCCTTCAGGAGTATGTTCAAGTTGCAAACCTAAACAATACGTAGTCTTGCCCAGGTCCTTCATTTCAAATTCAGTCTTCAAGTATGAGCAAGCCTCTTCAATTTCATTTGTAGTACCAATGATTTTCAAGTCATCAACATAAACAGAGATTATGCAAAGCCTTTCTCTGATTTCTTTATGAATACACAAGGACAATCTTCATTCTTCACAAATCCCTTTTCCAAGAGAAATGTATTGAGCTTGTTGTACCACATTCTTCCTGATTGTTTCAAACCATATAGTGACTTCTGTAATTTGACACTATATAATTTGCGGTCATCTTCATTTGGGACTTTTATACCTTCTGGAACTTTCATATAGATTTCTGTATCTAATGTTCCATATAGATATGCTGTGACCACATCCATAAGTCGCATCTGCAAATTCATATTCACCGCCATTGAGATTAAATACCGGAATGTGATTCCATCCATTACGGGACAATAGGTTTCTTCGTAGTCAATGCCAGGTCTCTGCGTGAAACCTTGCGCTACGAGTCTCGCCTTGTATCTAGTCATTTCATTTTGAGCATTTCTCTTCCAGACAAACACCCATTTGTGACCCACTGCTCTAATGCCAGTTGGTGTAAGGTTTACACTACCAAACACTTCTCTTTTCTTTAGCGAGTTTAACTCTGCACAGATTGCATCTTTCTACTTTGGCCAATCAGGACGCTTCTTGCATTCCTTCATTGATTTTGGTTCAGAATCCAAATCAATTTGTGTTGCAATCGTTTCAGCAAAGTATGTATTGACTTCAAGTGTCTTTCTATTATGTACCACTCCCGTCTCAACATAGTCCGTTGAGTTTTCATTTCCTTGATCCTCATTATCGATAGATACATTGAGGTCAGGAATTTCTGGTATCCCCTCATGATTTCATGCACCTGCTCACTTGGGTTTAATTCTTCAAGTGTCACCACTTCGTGTGGATTATTTTCACCTTCTTTGGTTTTCTTTTGAGTAGTTTGCTTAAGCTTCTTCTCCGCAGGACGTCTCCTAGGAGCTTTAGCTTGAGCTTATACTCTAGGCTTCTTGGATGCCCTTGTAACCGGTTCACTCCCCCTCTTCCTAGCATTCGTTGCTTTTATGGAAGAAGGTTGGAATTCCATATATTCATCCCCTTCAAATGGGATTTCTATTCTTTCAGGAGCATTTACAGCCGGTATATGAGACTTCATAATGTCTCTTGTGTTGGTGAAAGCTTCAGGCAATTCATTAGCAACTCTCTGCAAGTAGAGTATATTCTGAACTTCGAGTTCTGCTTCTTTAGTGCGAGGATCAATTCCTTGGATTCCTTTAGCATCCCAATCTATTTGTCGGCATTCTTCTCTAGAGAGATACTTTCCTCCCCCTAATGCCGGGAAATGATCTTCATTAAAGATACAATCAACAAACCTTGCAGTATGCAAATCTCCAGTGGAGGGTTCTAAGTACTTGATTATGGATGGACTTTCATATCCAACGTAAACTGCGAGTTTCCGTTGTGCGCCTATTGCTGGTAATGAAAGCGGTCGGGAAACGGTCAGAAAAAGACTAAATAGTTTTCAGTTTCATATTTTTTTCTCGGTAGCGAAATCGACAACGGTACTTGCGAAAATAAATACGGCGCCGGTATTACGGGAATATCGAAAATGAAATTACCACGACAGAAATATGCGGTATCGGTCGAGAATCGATATTAAATATCGGTAACACAAATCACAGTAGTGTATTATAGCCATACCACATCATGTATAAAAATATCAAATGTGAATATATATTGTTGGTATTTGAAATAGCAACAAATGTATCATAAAAGACATGAGACATTTAAAAAGACATGTTTAAATTAAAATAGAAAGGGAGCCTTGATTTCACGTGATAGGAAGGAGCCTTGATTTCTTTCCCTGATTACATTCGGCTTTCCCGATGAAGCCGATCTTTTTTGGCACGCGAGAAAGGAATGCTAAGATTAGGCTTAGACCACTCCTGATTTATTGCCCATTTCAATTTGGAATATAATATGTATATTTAATTGGCTAGACTAATATAAAACGGTAAAATATCAACGGTAATTTCCGGCATAAAACGGAAATTGTCGGAAACGATCGGTAAAGTCTAAACTCGTTTTCATTTTTGTTTCCACCAAATACTTTCACTTTTGTTTCCATTTTCTCGGTATATCATTTTCAACTACTACGGTCGGAAGAAGTCGAAAACGAGCCTCGGTTATCCGATAAATTCCGTTTTTGCTTTCATCCCTACCCATTGCAGTTCGCTGAGGTGGGGTATTGGAATGTATATAGCACATCCAAACCTTCGTAGATGAGAAACATTTGGTATTCTACCACGCACCAATGCTAATGGTGATTCTTCATGTGTAGCAGATGGTCGTAATTGGATAAGTGCTGCTGCATGCAACACCGCATGCCCCCAGCAAGAGGTAGGCAATAAGCAATTCTGTAACAATGGTCGAGCGATCAATTTGATCCTCTTGATTAATGATTCTGCGAGACCATTTTGTGTATGCACGTGTGGTACGGAGTGTTCCACTTTAATGCCCATACTCATACAATAATCATCAAATACCTTCGATTTAAATTCTCCAGCATTATCCATTCGAATGGCTTTGATTCTATGGTCCGGAAAATGTGTCTTTAATTGTATGATTTGGGCAGTCAATCGTGCAAATGCATGGTTTCTAGTAGATAATAGACATCCATGGCTCCACTTCGAGAAAGCGTCTATTAACACCATGAAATAGCGGAAAGGCCCTGATAAGGGACTAATTGGTCCGCATATATCACCTTGAATTCGTTCAAGGAATGGCATAGATTCTGCTTGAATCTTAAGCTGCGAGGGGCGAGTAATAAGCTTCCCCTTTGCGCATGCAATGCACAAGAAATCTGCTTGATTTGGGAAATCTTTTGTCTTCAAGTTATACCCCGTTGCATTCTTTGTAATTCTCTGCATCATATTAAGGCCAGGATGACCAAGACGGTCATGCCATAGTCTATACGCTTCTTGATTGGTAAAGATAGTATTGAACGTAGCAAATTCTTTGTTTGGCTTAATGTACGTATAGTACAAGCCTTCTTTGACTGATGGAAAACTTTCAATAATGGTCTTCTTATTGCCTTCTTTCTTGGTCATAATCAAACGTTCTTCACCTTCATCGTCATTGGTTTCTATGTGAAACCATTTTTACGGATGTCCTTAAAGCTTAACAATGTCCAGGTTGAATCCGGATAAAGTAATGCTTCTTAGATTATTAACCGCGTATCATTTGGTAGGACAAATGTGGCCCTTCCTGTGCCAACAATCTTATTCTTATTGCCAATAACAGTAAGAATATCTCCAGTGTACTTTCGAAGCGTTTGGAAATAGCAAGTATCCCTTAGAATAGTAGCGGTGGTGCAACTGTCTACGAGACAAAGCTCCTCATCCATAGTCATTTTCCTCCACAATGCTGTAATTCATACATAAAAAATGTATAAACAAAGAGAGTAATAAATGACAAACTTCACAAACTGATTTATTCAAAGCAAATGTCTTCTCTTCGAGAGATTACATAAACGAACTAATTCCTTCGAGGAATTTAAACTTATTTCACTCCTATTACAAATAGATAACTGAGTCATTCTTAATAGTCTTCATGACTAAGCAGAATCTCCATGTCACATCTTCCTCATCATCAATGTCCTCATCCACGAGATCATTGTCCAACTCCAGGTCAGAGGATTTGCTTGGTGTTGTCTGGCCCATTGGTGCTTTTGCTGTTGGCTGCATGCCTTCAACAAAATTAGCCTCATGCTGAGCGAGCTTCTTTTTGAGGTCTTTGTATAGGCAACATATTTCTGTGGTGTTTCACATATTTTAGACCAATGGCCATGCATACCACACCTATAGCAATCCTGATCCTGTTCACCATACGCTCACCCTGAAGGTGTCTTCTTTGACTTCCCTTTCTTGTTCTTCTTGAACGTTTTAGGGTTGTTTTGAACCTTCGGGGGTGCGCTTGGCGACGTTTTGGGAGCACCTTTACCCTTATTATTATTCTTCTTCTTCTTATTGAAGGATACGGCATTCGCTTAATACGGTGCCAATGAGCCAGTAGGACGATTCTTATGATTCTCCATGATCAATTCGTCCTCCCCTTGATCTTGCTGCAATGCATTACTCAGGGCGAAATAGGTTTCATAATTCTCCTTCTTGTACTGGCGGCTCACGTGAGTGAACTTAGGTTGAAAGGTGGAGAGGGTCTTGTTAATAAGATCCTTTTGCGTGAGCTCTTTACCACAAAGCTTCATGCGTGTGACAATCCCACAAAGCTTGGTGTTGTAATCCTCCACAGTCTTGTAGTCTTGGTAGCGTAGGTTTTGCCATTCACGCTCAACCTTGGGGAGTAAGACATTTTCAATCTGCTCAAAGCGTTTCTTCAATGAGTCCCACAAGACTTTTGGATCACGTTCTGTCATGTATTCACTCTTCAGAGTAGCACTTAAGTGGTGGCGCAAGAAATGCAATGCCTGCGCCTTCTCCACATTTATTGCGGCAGTGTCTCCCGCCTTAGGCAGAACAGTCTTCAAAAGATCTTTGCTGCTTAGGAGGATCTCCGCATCAAGTGCCCATGACAGGTAGTTGCTCCCGTGAGGAGTCAAGACTTCAAAGTCTCTCTTCACGAGGTCAGACATCTGCATGATGTCAATGTGCAAGGATTCATTCATGTATCCAAGTAATAGAGAGCATAAGTATAACAAAAACTGCGTGTTTAAGTTATAATATTGGTGTTTTTATATAAAATCACCAAAAACTGGGGTGTTATATGCTAAAATAACACAATCCAGCAATTTTCGGAGTATCCATGTCAATTTTCGTAATTAACAGGATTTTTCTGTAATTTTCAGATATTCCAGGGATATTCTGGTAATTTCCAGATGTTCCGAGGATATTTTCATAATTTTCTGATATTCCGGGGGTTTCCTCGTAAGTTTCAGAACTGTGCGAGGACTTCTTTGTAAATGTCACAACTGCGCAAGGTTGTATACGCAATTTCAGCAATACGTGAGGACTTTCTTGTAAAATTGCGCTGGAGTATATGTTGGGCCGAAACCCTAGCTCTTTCTCACTTTCTCCACTTTCTCCTTCCAGCCGCCGGCTCCTCCTTCTCTTCTTTTCTTCTTTCTTCTTCACCAGATCCAGTTAAGGATGGGGAGGTGAGCGGCAGGCGATGGGAGGCTTGCCCGGCGGCCGTGCGTCGCATCACGCGCGCATGGCGCGGAGGCCGAGGACTGGGTCCCGGGACTTCGGGCCATGGAGGCTTACGCGGCTTGTAGGTCGGGCCGTGTGGCGCCGGGGCGACGCATTGGCGTTCGGGCCGGGGTCCGCGGCTGCTCGCCATAGGCGCGGCGGCCCGCGGCTCACGCGGTAGTGGAGCGCGGCCGTCCCCGGCTCCCCATCGCAGCGGCTCGGGTGGCTCGGCTCGGAGGCCCCGTCGCGCATGGAGGCGCGGTGGCGTGCCTGGCGCAGAGGCCGGGCAGCACGTCGTGTGGCGGCCCGCGGCGATTTCTTCTGTTTTTTTCTTTTCAGATCTGGATCTTGGATTCGGCGAGTTCATCTTGACTTCACTAACTTTTCTTTGTAGCTCTGTGATGATGTAGATCTAGGGTTAGGGTTTGGAAACCCGGTTCCCTTTTGCTTCTGTATTTCTTGTAGATCTCGAACTCAACTAGGGTTAGGGTTTAGACACCTTGTTCCCTTCTCTGTTTTGTATCTGTAGATCTCGATCTGAATCTTGCGCCTGTACTGGACTTCGTGCCGGGTAGGGTTAGGGTTAGGGTTCTTCGTGAACCACTGTAGATCTCAAGAACTCGGCGATCCGGTGACATTGCACTGAAAGCTTTGTCCTGGCGACGTTGCGCCGGATCTGTTTGCTGCTTTTTGCTTGCTATTCAATATTTTTGAATCTCGATCTAGATCTTGCGGGGGTTATGCTCCAGATCTAGATCGGTTTGCGCGGAATTCCGGCGCAGTCTGCCAGGGCACAAGGCCCTAGCGCGGGGGTGCGTGAGGCACTATTTTCTTCTATTTTTCTTGTTTTTGACGATTCTTCAGATTCAGATCGTCTTCGAGCGGCCATAGCTGCTATAGCTCGCCCTGGATCTGAACTCTTGATTTCTGAACAGATCTTGGCTGCAACGAGTCAAGATAGCAAAAATCATACGCAAAACAAGAACGTACCGTAGCTCACCGATCTGCTGGGCGAATTCCTCGTAGAGCGTGCTGATAACGTGTTAGGTTATCGGCGGAACGACGGCACGTAGATCACGACAGATAACAAAAAGTAAAACTGGAATAGAGGAGACGAAATTCTTTATTGCGAAATTGTAGTGTCAGGGTACACAGAGGGGTCTCCTCAACTATTTATAAGGGGGGGGACCCTAACTTCGTGTTGGGCCTGGATTCGATAAAGTTGCCCACATGGACCAGGACAGCTTCTTCTAAAAGATGGGTCTGACCCATTAAAAGTTTTACAACAGAAGTGACTGATCGAGGTGAAATTATTGGTTCAACCAGCTGACCACATGTATGTCCGTAAGGGAACGTGCGTGTATGTGCCCCGAGACGAGCACCATTGGGTGTTACCATTGCTGTCGGAGAGTACGTACACGATAGTTTTTTTTTTTCTTCTTTTGGAGTAATCAACTTCTAGGACAGTTGATTATAGTGTTGCGGATGCCATGGAGGAGTGGCATACGTGTCATATTTTCTCAGAGCTTGGCGGGACGGCGAAAAATTATTTGAGACGATTAAGGTGTGCGGGGAAGGAGCTATAGGGGGAAGACCGGTCCGGCGGTGAGGGATCATGTGCCGAGCAAAGCTGCTACTAATCAGGAGGTCTTATACATACTGCACTACGGCACTACCTATAGCTTCGAGGTAGCATGGAATTTCAAGCCTTTACAATATCATGGTTCAATATCTAGATAAAGTATGACTACGTATGCTCTGACAATAAATCCTGGCTCCACTCAGTGAGGGTGGAGATGTCAATGAGAAATGTTCATTATCTTGTGGTGTGTTTATAGACAACAATTCCTCATATAACAAACGGTGCATGCAGGATTACAGCGTGACTCTGGTGTACTACTTGTCGCACTACCTGATCGACATCGTTAACGAGAAGGTCGGGTGCGTCCTCAAGCTCGACGCTGTAGACAAAGGCCACAAGTGGCGTGGCGCCGACGTGCTCGTCTTCGGCTCGTGGCGCTGGTGGGCGACAGATGCAGCGCCAGCATGTCATGGGTAAGGGCGGTAGCCTAGCACCGTAACAGCTCCAAAGTCCTCAACCGGCGACGGTCCGGCCTTGGCCACCGCATCCCATAGTCAGGTCTTAGGCCCAGATCTTGAGTGTCATCAAAACACATCACTGGCTGATCACTAACAATAGGGCTCATCGATCGCTGACAATAGCCTATATATTATGACATCATATTTCTATAAAAAATCAAAACTAGCATTCCTCTTTAGAAAAATGTGTGTTTGTCCGATGACATTATTTTCATATTTCTACTCTATTTCAAGTAAACCCCTTCTCCATACGTAGCTAGATAGTGATTTTCATTTTTCTTTGCTACTTCATTGCTCTCCTAATGGCGCATTCTTGAGCTATCATCAAGGTTAACATAACATTTATCTTCACTAGATGGGTACCACAATCAAATCGAGTTATAGATCCAATCCTGGTGCGACAAAGCATATATTCTCTTCTAGCCATCACTATCAATGTTAGTGATTTTACGAGTCATTGGGCATCTCTTGAACTCTTCTCTTGAATTATCATCAATGTGTGTCATGAACTCTTCTCTTGAATTATCATTACTAGACATTGTGACAATCTTTAGCATCAAACTATTAACTGCTCCCATTCCATCCTCGTGAGATAGGTCAATGGTGCCGAATTACATTGCACATATATCATGAGGATAACATTATGGACATAACCGATAAACTTTTTTCTTGGGTCTTATCATGTTTTATAAGTTAGGACCTCTAGTAACTTGCAGCCACCTTACAGATTTTCAAAAGATCATCTATTTTGGGCTATATTGTTTGTGGATAATTTATAAATGGGAAAATGAGCATTTTAGACTAATATTTTTGACATAGCGGTGGGCAATTCCTTTTTTACCTTTTTCTTCGATTAATATGATAATTATAGGCCTTAAGAGTGAATATAACCTTTTGCCAAATATATACTAAATAACATATTGATGAATATTCGTCAACTTCTTCTGATTTCTGAGTAATATTTTGAATTAGAAACACCAAAAACATAACAGAACGAACCATGCATGGAAGTACACACCAATTGACATACAAACTGAGCGGGAAGAATGGTATGTTTCATACTCCCTCCATTTTTAATTATATGACGTCGTTGACATTTTTTATTACTTTGACCATTCATCTTATTCATAAATATTTGTGCAAATAGCTAAATGTATAAGTTAATCTTAAAGTGCTTTTGATGATAGATTGTTGGTCACATTAGGCAACTAGTTATTTACATATATATTGTTGGTCAAAGTTAAACAAAAAAAAAATCAACGGTGTCATATATTTAAAAACAGAGGGAGTACATTTGATAATTGCACATGTCCTTGCATAGAATATGAATACTTTAATCTATGAAGTGGTTACTGGTGGTGATGCGCCGAGCAAGGATGTTGATTGGGAAGAAATGTGTTTTAATCACATGAAATTAATTCGATTGATAAAAAATAGAAACTGCTTATGACAACCACATGGCCTTCAAAGTGGCTAGAAATTTCAAATATATGATATTTCAAACATAAATGGTTAATGAAAGTAATTTTCATGATACATTAACAACATCAATCTTGAATTGTAAATCTAAGAATATTTACATATTGATATTCACAATTTGACCACCATGATCTGATCTCAACAGATTTGTATTCCATTTCTCAAATGCATGAAATATTTTTTTGATGAGATATCCTTAATTATTTTAATTGAAAATAAAACTCATTGAGTTTAATATTATGAATTTATTGGGCCCATAAATTGGTTACACTATAAAACTGAACTTAATATAATGATGTACGATATATTGTGGCCATATCCGAAATGATACTCGGGAATGTGCACGCTCTAAATCACCTTAAAATAATGATCTATGATTTAGAAGTCATGAGCTAGAATCTCCATGTCCATCTTTTGTTTCAGTGAAATCTTTCTATGCTTTACAATCGAAGAAGTTTTTTTTTTCATTTGGAGTTACAGACTTTTAGCAAATACTATCTCCATTCGTAAATATATGAAGACAAATCTAGTTAAATTAAATTGAATTAATTATCTTAAACTTCATATACTTAAGAGGTAGTAATGAATTCGCGAAAAAAAGAGAGATAGTAATGACCATGTGTTGAAAATGGAAAGAGAAGATAAGAGGAAATGAACTAACCGAGCAACAATAGAATACTTATTTTCGTCACACAAAAAAAAATGTAACAACGAACATCCAGTTTTGCTTTCACTTCGTGGGTCTGTTTCATCGGCAGAAGACTGGCTGCAGGGGTAGGTGCACGTGGGCCCCATTGGATTCCAGGGTGCGCCGTCGCAGCCCAAAACAAGCAGCCGCCGCCGGAATCCAGAGCCCACGGTAAACACCTGCCCCCTACTCCAAGCAACTATACTGCACGTGCTAGTACCGTGTACGACCGCTCCCCGGTGATACTAGTACTACCACGCGGCCGCAAAACAACGTGCCGCGAAACGGCGGCGCGCCGCCGCCCGGGGACCTGGAAGCCGTGGAGTGGCGATGAATCTTCCGTCGAGGTTTGATCGTACTGTTCAGAAATACTGGTCTCTCCTCCCACCTACCCGGTTGGAGTGGAGTACACAGTTTCTCTGTTGATCTTTTTCTCCTTCCCATTTGATGATTTCTATGTTGACTTTTTTTTCTTCTCTTCTTCCCATTTTGATGATTTCAGCCATGACGACGATGTCTGAGAATGTTCTACGAGATGGACAAGAACTGAAATCTTAAGGTTAGTACAGACGCCAAATGATCCATGATGGAATGATCAGGTTCCGCGGCAGATCACCAACAGTACACGTCGTGGGTAGCATGGTATGTACAACCAACTCGATCACAGTAATTTGCCTCGAGACAAATAGATATTTCAGCGGAACTTCGCAGATGTTGATCGCAAATTTTAAACATAAAAGATGTTAATGGAAAATTGACTCTTTTTACATGGCGCTTGTTGCGAGGTTACAAAACAAACATTGGTTACACATTGATCAATGCTCAAGAGAAAAAAACACAAGACATGAGCTCAGACGCCGGTTACTCAGCGACCAGCACGAGCAGGGAAATGAAATCTTCAACAAAGGTTACTAAAACACATTGATCATTATTCAGTAAATAGCGATAGTGACGGCTGGTAATAGTCCTCGAAGCTCCAGAGCCCGGCGGGCGCCGGCGCCGGCGGCTCCTCGACGACGGCGGCGGCGGCTGGTGCAGGGGCCGCCACGTTACCGCCCTCCATGTAGGGGATGCCGAAGAAGTCCATGTAGTTCTCGTACGCCATCAGCTCCTCGGATAGCTCCTTGACCTCGTCGGACGGCTCCGCCTCCAGCTTGGGCGCCGGGAGCTCGGCCGCCGCCGGTGGAGCCGTGACGGGCGGCGCCTTCGCGGCGACGTCGTTGGGGAAGTTGACCTTGGCCTTGGCGCCCCTGATGCGCCTGGCGGCGCGGTCGTAGGCGCGCGCGGCGGCCTCGGCGGTGGGGTAGGTGCCGAGCCAGACGCGGACGCCCTTCACGGGGTCGCGGATCTCCGCCGCCCACTTGCCCCACGGCCGCTGCCGGATGCCGCGGTACTGGTTCTTGCGCTCCCGCCGAGCCTTGGGACGCGCCGCTGCTCGCAACCAAGAAGATCAAGTCAGATGTCATGTCACGGCCTTGCTTGCACGGACACGAAGAAACAGAGCAGGGAATAAGAGACGGAGGCGCGCGCGTACCTCTCTGCGGCGTGGCAGGGGCATGGTGGTGGTCCGAGTCGTCAGCCTCCTCCGGCCAGAAGTCGGAGGCGGCGGATAACCGGCGCCGCGCCGGGATGTAGTCGTAGATGATCGCACCGCCGCACATGGATTCTTCTAGTAACTAGGAAGGGAAATGATCTTGGCTTGTTTTGGTTGCTCGGTCGGTGGAAGAAGAGTCGGAGTGGAATGGAAACAGAGTGTGGTGTTTTCTTTCTGCCTGCGGACGTTGGATTGGGTTGAGCGGTATAGTCGGCCGGCGGTGTGTATTTATACGGGTCGGAGTTGTGGGCGTGGGGGGCCCGGCGCCGGCGATGACCTGGGACTAGGCTGGGTGGGAGTGGAGGGCAGGAGGTGCTCTGCTCCGGACCTTAAGCTGGACCGCATTGAGGTGATCCTTGGGGACCGAAGACCCTTGAACACCGTCTCATGACGCGTTTGACCACCAGTTATGTTTTGCTCAAAAAATAAAAACCAGTTATGTCTTAATGTTTTTTCCAGAAAATAAATGTTTCTTAAAGTTGTGCCAAGTATCTGGCTCCTTCAACAATGTATTAGTTTGAAGCACCGATGCCCACAGTGGCTGTTGCAAAAACTGGTGCCTGAAAGGAAAATTTGGTTTGAAGCACCGATGCCCACCACTGGACCCGATGTTTGAAAAAAAAAAATCCCAGCATCGACGCAACAATATGCATCGGTGCCTACTCAATAAACTAATGTTTCTCTTCCACTGAGAGAGAATGATGAAGCATTCGGTGAATTGATTTGCCTTTTGGGTAAGTAAGTAAAATATTATTTTTTAATGAATCATAGCCCCACAAAACGTAGTGATGCATCGGTGCTGAACATTGTTGGTTTGTTTGATTCATGTGTCAATAATTGTGTATATTTCTTGCTTTCATGACAACAAAAGGTAAACTCATCATAGGTGATCATATTCATGTGCTTAACTTTATCCATTCATCCAAATAAAAATTGAGGCGGCTTTGTCCCATTCATCCTTTCAACCAAAAAAAAAAGTGGCTTGCTCTATCCATGGAATCAAACAAGCATAAGGGCGGCCTCAGCCCAGAAAACATAGCTAACCCCGCCCCAACCCACTTTCACACCTTTGGAGACTCGGCACCGGTGTTAAGAGAGAAGGGAATGTTCTTTTCAACACCTCTTCCACTGTGGACAGTCTAAGTACTAAAGTTGTGCTGAATCTATCTAAAGTTGTGGGGGAAGTTTTTGGTGCAAATACATATTAGGTGCAACCGTGCAAAGGTGCAAACATCTATTGTAGTCCGTTGGAAACCAATCCAACGCCGCATGATCAGGCGGGCGGCCTCTCTCATCCCACCTGTACAGTTTGGCACATAACTCTCAGCACTATTCTTTATTTTTGAAAATCTCTCCTTCTTCCCTTGCTCAGGCCCGACCGCACACGGCGGTCGTCAGTAGAGGGCGATGGACGCAACGAGCGGGGCGAGCTGATGTCTCCCTTCCTCATCCCCAGTTATATTCTGCGTCGTTGCAGTTCTTGCGTCGTGTAATGCTAGCGCGGCCCCAGTACAGACGTGCCGCTGCTATGGATTGGACAGCGCCCGCGGCCTCCTACACCCGATGCACCAAAAGGAACCAGACCCGTCATTCCACATCAACTTCCAAGGTTCTGTTGGTCAGACATGTGTTCTTAAGAGAGTCCCCAAATATAGAGACAACATTGTCTCTCCACATCATCTAAGAGTCAATGTAAGAGTTCATGTCGACTCTAAATTAATAGCCGGTCCCGCATGTCAATAGCTCAGTAAATACTACAGGCTGCCTCTTGAGAAAGAGCTAGCAGCTTTCTCTCTCTTCTTTTTTTTAATAAACAATTATAAGAGTTAGCTAAGAGACTGTCATTAGGGACGCTCTAATGTCAATTTCACATTAAGATGTTGTTAGTTGGGACACTATGATTTCGTTGGCGTTCAAGTAACAAGATGTTGTCAGCTACCTGAGGCTACCACTGTCCATGCGTGCTTCAAAGCAAGCTGAATCGATGTGTGCGTACATGCCCTACGATAGCAGAACATTTGCCTAAGATGGCGGCACAGATGTCACGGCTTGGCCGCTGGATCCATGTCCTTGATTAATCACTGTTGAAGCATGCGTAGGGCAATCACAACTAACACGCCGGTGAGTTTTCTTATAGCATCTCTAGCAGAACACCTAAAGTGGAGACTAAAATCTAAAAACTGTTAAAACGTCCAAAAAATTGCTCCAGCAGAGTACCTAAACGAATATCAAAACATAATTTTTTTGTGTTCACCTAAATTTCTCTCTCCTAAACTCATATTTGAGGTTCCATCCAGTGGAAACCAATATTCCATGAGCAACGGTGGGAAGCACCAACCGCCCCGCATCAGACATTTCCCATTCGCTAGCCTCCCCTCGCCGCCGTGATTCCGCGACGCACCATCGACTGGAGCTCGCCGCCGTCCTCCGGATTCGTTCCGAGCGCACCCACTTCGGTCCCCAACGCCACCCCTCCCTCTCCTGGCCCTATCTGAGCCGACCCCGCTCGTCCTTGCCGACGGTGTGGCGGCGAGTAGCCTGTCGAGGTGAGGGAGGCACATGCGTTGGCCAGAGGCGGGCGACGGAGCATCGGTCAGAGGCGGGCGGGCTGGAGGCAGCGAGTGGCGGCGAATTTGAGGCAAGTGCGACGGAGGACGAGTTGTGCTTGGTGGAGGCGACGGTGACGAACGAGTTTGGGGACGGCGGCGGCACACGGGCATGGGAAGGTGGCGGCTTCAGGCAGGGCGAGGGCGGAGGTGTAACATCCCACCCTAATGAGGACCCAAATCTGATGTTTAGTGCCTGTTGATCATAAATGCTAATGATCACTTTGAAAAATTTATTTAAAGACAAATCATTTGAAAATGGTCAAATATGAACTTGAACTAGAAATCCAAAATTTTGTATGCAAGTGGGCCCATTTGAAAATTTCCTTGACATCCATGGCCAAAGAGAAATTTTTGGAGAATTTTGTTGATTTTTCTACAAAAAGAAATGGGCTCAATTAAATCAAAGTTCTTTATTCAAAATCTGTCTTAATTGAATTTTAATTCAAAATCTAAATCGAATTAGCAAAAGTTGTAATAAGGAAAAATATTCATCTCAGTTAAATCTTCCAGAACTGATTTTATCAGATTTTTTGGAGCACAGTAAAGTTTGGTTTCAATCAAATCAATTCAGCACGTGCAAATTCAAATGAAAATTCGAAAATTGAACTGTAGCGCCGGGTGTCACCGCCGCCGCGCGCGCTTCTCTCTCTGCCCACACCGCCGGAACTGTGGCCGCCGTCAGCGCAGCGCAGCGCCGAGGACTCGTTCAACCCCCCTGGACTCCAGCTGCGCTCTCTCTCGCTCTCTCCGCCAGCTCACACGCCAAGAACTGCCACCCGCGACGAGCCGCCATTGCCGCCTCTCCACTGAGCTCGCGCTCGCCGCCAATCCAGCCCCTCTCCGAGCTCGGTCCCAACAAAGAAAAGGTGCGCTAGGAGCCCCTCAACCGCAGCCCCAACACAAACTTCAAGTTCCCCCACTCTGCAGCGAGAATCGACGCGAAGTCCGATCATGGCCGCCGGATGACCGTCGACGAGCTCATCGCGAAATTTGATCATTCCGGTGAGCCTCTCCCCGATTCCTTGCGTTGGGTCAAGCACACCTCACCTGCGCACACCCCCGTGCTGACATCGTCGCCTTTCACGCAGCGGAACCGCCGGAAGCACCTTCTTCTTCGCCGCCGTTCACCGGACCGCGCCGCCCCTCCGACGAAGTCCCCTCTCCGGCCTTCCTCCACGTGCACACGTGCTACGGTGAGCATCTCCATCACTCCGTGAAGCTCATGCGCGCCCTAACTCACCCCCTCGCTGCCTCCTTTCGCCGGAACACGTCGCGCCGCCGCTCGCCGCCGCCGACCTCCTTCCCGGCCGCGCGCACGTGCACACCAAATGCGTTAGAGTCGCCTCGATCCCCTCTACACGTTGCCGTTGACCGTTGCTTGAAACTCGCCGCCGTTTAGCCGGAACGGCGTCCTCGCCGTCGCCCTGTCGCGCGCGCACCGCCATGCCATGGCATTGCTACAGTGCCGCGTCATCTTTTCCTTTTTGTTTTCTCAGAATTTTGGCCAAACTTGTAAAATCGATAGAAATTCGTATACAGCTCAGAAAAATCCAAAACAAAATTTGTTGGTTTCCTTATGAGCAGGACTATCCAGTGGTGCAACATAAATCTCTGAATTCGTCTCAGTTAATTTTATAAAATTCAAAGAAGAGAATCAGGAAATAATTTTTATTAAAAGATCTGTAAGTGCAAAAATTCTGAATTTTGGCATGCACACTCCTAATAGGTTCCCTGAACATCCCACCAAGCGGTATTTTGAAATGCACCTTCTTTTAGGAGTAATTGCAGTTTACAGTTGCTAGAAAAATCTTTTTATTGATTTTATTCCTGCACCTTTTTGCACCAAATTTTGGATATGTTACTGTACCTAAGGGAAGGATGCTAAATAAAATTACAATAGTAATTTTAGATCTTCCAGAACCCTTTTTAAAGATTTTAGAAGAGGATCTCTTTTGCGCGTAAGGAAATTTCTAAATCCAAAGCAATTTTATAAAATCACTTGGGACCAAAATGCAAAAACCTGATGAATGGCCCTGCCAGCATGTTGCATTTGCATCATAACATCACCATGTCATTTTGTCAAGGAAGTTCCATGAACTATCTTTGATTTTGTATATCTTGTTGCATTCATTTAGGAACCGACGTCGGACTCGAGGACTTGGAGATCGTGGCCGAGGAGACCGGCGCTGACCTGAACGTGCTTGAGTGTGCTAACCACCAGCCCCAAGGCAAGCCCCGGTGCACCTCACCCTGTTTTAAAAGATTTTCCTTTTCTCACTATACAGAGTCATGAATTGTGCATTTACGTTTTAGAAATTTTATGGAACCGTAGTTGCATTAATTTACATGCTCCTATGGGTGGGTTCAGTTTTATACAGCCACGTGATAGACTTCGCTATGCTTAATAGGGTTGTATCATCGGTAGGAAATCGAGTGGTATGGAGACCGCTCGGTATAAGTGGGGTCGGATTTAATTTATGTTCTCACATGATGATGGTAATGAATTTGAGACCGAACGGGGAAGTTCATGTGTAGGTTGAGGTGACAAGGCTCGTCTTGTTCGCCATAGCCCCGTTTGTGTCGGTTGAGGACCGTTCGTTGTGGCCCCGTTGAGCAAGTTTGAACAGTACCGGATGCATGCTAGGAGAATGGGAACTAGTAAACTTAGTAGCTCGATGTTATATTGTTGGACGGGGCCCCACCTCTCTTTTGGTGATGAAGATGGTATGGTGGTTGCGGGTATGTGTTTGAAGGGAGGGTGCACGGGCGAACCACGGTTAGACCCGGCGTGGCTATCGCGTGGGGAGACGTGTACTCGGGAGAGGTGACACTCGGACCGGCTTTATGATGTCTTGTAAAAGGTTGCCGTGCGTAACTCCTTCGAGTAGCGTACGTCGTGTATTCCGGGTTTCGCCTGCAGGTGTAAATCGATTCGAATCGCCGTCCCTCGCGGTTATTGAGTACCACTTGTTCACTGTGTCACATCGTAGTAAGAAGTGCACATGATGATGTTTATATGATATTGTACTTCAATTAATTGTATTGCAACCATGTATTGCTTAGTTAGGTTGCTAATATTTATATTTATGCAAGAACCCTTTTAATATGGCTAAAATATGAAAATAAGGATCAAATATTAGCGCCGTTTTTGCAATTAAATTTCACCCCCCTGGTCGACCCCCTGCATATTAGAAGTCGGTCTTAGATGGCCAATTTGACGGGTAAGACTTGCTGAGTATTAGTTGCTCAGGGTTTCGATGTTTAAAACTTTACTGCAGGTATCCCTGATTGCAACTTCTGCGGGTGTTGCGGTAAAATAGTGTGGGAGGGTGAACCGCCCAAGGATTGGTCCATTGAGTGGGTTCCCTCTTCTCCCCGCCAGGAGCAAGGTGAGTGAGATCGTGTCTACGGGCCGGACACGGTTTCATTGTATATATGTATCGTCGTGTGTTTCGCTTCCGCTCGTGTTATGTAATCGGATTTCGAACTCTTTTATGTAAAATAAATCGAACTTCGAACTGGATGTCTTATGTTAATTATGGAACCAATGTAATAACTGAACTTAATGTAAAATTATTTTATTTATGCTTATGTGTGTGGTCTATGCATACTTGCTTCGCCAAGTATTCCCCGATTAAGATCCTGGTTAGCTAACCCCTCATCAATTTGAGGTGGGATGCTACAGGAGGAGATTGGGGAGGCGCGGGCTTCAGGCGGGGAGAGGAAGCAGGGGCGGCGGCGGTGTGGATGAGGCCAACGCCTGGCCTTTTTGCAAAAAGAGCCTCATCAAAACATGTAATTATTCATGGTTTTTTGTGTCTTGACATTTATATGAAACACCCCTTGAAGTGAAGAGTATTCTCAAAATGCTTTCTTGGTATCCAGTTTTAGGTAGTCTTCTCTCTCTCCTCTACCTAAAACTGGTTTTAGGTTTCCAGTTTTTAATATTCTGCTGGAGATGCTCTTACGAGCAGAGGCGGTTGGTGTCCTCCTTGTCTTGATTTCAAAAATCAAAAGCAAAGTCTGATCTCATTTGTTCTGACATCCATGGTCGTATCCTCGTTCTAACCTCCCGTGGCCTTCTTCTTGGGAGCCTAGATCAAAGATGTCTAAGCGCATAACACAACCGTTTCTCGTCTGGAAAAGCGATAGGGAATGATTCATGGTGATTTCTGAGATAAAGACGGGTATAGTTGGGTGTATGTGTAAAACTTCAATGGTGGGATGCGGGAGGCCGTCGGCCTGACACCGTTGCGTTGGATTTGGATCTCGCGATTCGTGAGGGTTGTTTGCACGTTTGCACTTAATACTTATTTGCACCAAAAAGCTGAATTTTATATTTTAATTCACTTCAGGGTACAAAAGTCATTTCATCCCTTATTTAACACCGTTACCATATCAAACTAACGGAAGGACCAAAAAAGAAACTAAATTTGCTTTCTGAATCATATATGCAACTTTTTTTAAAAAAAAAAGAGCAAAGAAGGAACTACTCCCTCTGTCCCTTTTCATAAGGGATCGAGGAGTCTTTCAAGAAAAAAAGCAGACGAATGCAAAGACAGTTATGCCCCTCAAACTGCTCTCACACCGGCACCAAGGCGACGCAATCCTCGCACTATGATTTTTCTTCTCCGCCTCCAGGGTGTCGGGATGCCGATGCCGCGTGAAACGCCGCTCGCCCGATGCGGATCACTGCGGCGCCATGGGAACCACCACACGAGGGCGTGGGTTACAGTGGCGCCATGGGAATCATGACAAGGAGCGCCTTTGCGCAGTTCCCCCGAGCTCTTGCGGCCATGGCAGCTGCTTTGGAGGGCGCGATGACGAGCTCCACGGCGACGACGACCTTGACGGCGGGTTGCGAGCGAGACGTCAACACCACCGCTCGCCGCCCACTACTCACCATGGCAGGTCTTGAAGCTCTATGCAGCCTAGAGGGAGGGCAAGGCGGCTGTGGTAGTTGACGACAAGAAGGCGTGCCCGCCCCTCTCCTTCCTCGGCCGCGATCTCGCCTGCGCCGCCGCGGCAGCCCACGCGAGCGCGGACGCGTTGGCGGGGGCCACGAGCAGCCCTGGACGCGACCTCGCCTGCGCCGCCGCGTCCTCGTGGCCCGGCCACCTTGCTCGAGCCACCACGACCGCGCGTCTAGGCCACCTCGCTCGAAATCCAGGGAAGGCACTCCGAGCTCCTTGTGGCACAATTCGTCGGAGATGCGGGAGGGGGCGGAGCATGCCACACGGTGGGGGTGAGATGCGGTAGCGGACGCGTGTGTGGTGGCCAGAGATGTGGCTTCGGGTGGGAGCAAGCATCGCCGTGGTCGGTGGGGAGAGACGGGAGCGGAGCAGCCCAAGGGTAGGAGAGGATAAGGCTCGGAGAGGGTGGGGGAAAAATCCAAATGTGTGTAGGTCCCACAACCCCCCAATCTCTTACATTGCGGGACAAATAGAAAATGCTCCGATCCCTTATAAAAAGGGATGGAGGGAGTAGCAACTTTAAAAATGGGAAATTTTCAATGCAAAACTAAATTCGATGCAATGGTGCAAACGGGCGTCTTTGACCGTCAGATGGAGATCAAACCATTCAGAGTCAGCCGTCAGGCGCGCGTATCCCCCCTTCCGACCTGTACTCATTCACAGAAACACCCCCAAAGAAACAGAATTTTCTATGAAAAACTTCCTCCGCTCTGGAAACAGAGCCAGCGGCGACTCTTGATCTAGCCGCTCCGGAATGGACGAAGGAAGACGAAGGAATGATGCTTGCAGAGAGACCATGGAGCAGGTGACCAAACAGAAAAGACTCTGATGAGGAGGACACCTGCCGCTGCAATCTTCTGTGCTCGTAATACCTGCCGGATGAATGTTTCGACGTGCATCCCAGTAGTTCCATCGGTGCCTGCATCAACGCTGACGTCGCTGGAGGCGAAGCTATCCACGGCAATGTCATCTGCGGCAACACAAGCTCTGGTAGTGTTCCCAGCAACACCATTCGCCGTCGCACCATCCCTCTGCAAGCATCAGATGCACTCGGTCCTTGCTCGATTGGCAGCAGAAGCAGTCTCACTGTTCATTCCCACATCTGCACATCCAATGCATAGACGTTTGATATATTTCATAATCATGTAATTGTTTTATTTGAACCATGAATCTTTTTCCTCTTTCATGTGATTCTTTTCTCCAGTTTTCAGATACTTGGTTGCCTGTAATCATCTTAATCCGAATGACATAATCTGTTATGATCAAGTTATTTCAGTGACAGGTTGAATATTCTGGACTTTTACAAATAGACTGTACATCAATGCCTCTTGATGATTGATTTTTCTGAAAATAGCTTCCCCCATCTTCAGTTTACATGAGTGGCAAAACCTCTTGTTTGTGATAGTCAAATGCCCAATCGTTGTTTAACAATTTGTCAGATATAGACAACACATTGTGCTATTACATTTGTTCTGCTTGAGCAATCAATATTGGACAATTCAGAAAGCTAAACACACTGAAAGTTTCAGAACTGAAATTGGAGACCTTTCTCACAGTTTGGCCGAGCTGTTACACTTCAAATTCAGTCGCCATGTTACCACAGGCAAGCTTCCACTCTTCATGTATACGGCCGAGCTTGAGATTGAATCCTTTTTTACACATCTCAAATTTCCAAATCAGCGGTGCAAGCAAGGCTTCCATAATGACAGGGGCGACAAAAAGGCCTCTAGCTGAACTGGTTAGGTGGTCTCAGTAGCACTTCTCAGGTCTTGAGTTCGATTCTCGGTAAGAGCGAATTTCAGATTGACATTAAAAAAAAAATCTATTCGTCTGTTCCACTACTAAAGCACAGGTATAAGGCCTGGCCCAGGTCGTTGGTCGTCTCACATGGGCTACGGTGCCGCTGTGTATGGGTGGTGCAGGGGTTCGAGTGTTTTCTCGACCTGTGTGAGAATATTTTCTTCTTAAATTACAATGCCCGAGAGCTGTCTTACCCCCACTGGTCGAGTTTTTCTTTTATAAAATAATGCCAGGGGCGCAAGTATGGGGATGGCAGAGTACCCCAATGACAATGGCGAAGCAAGGTGCAATAAAAAATGGAGATACGGGGCAGGGCGGGGGCAGAAGGTCCCCATATCCAGTGGTGCTGCATGGTTTGTCGCCGGAATTGGGGTCAGGCAAGACTGAGCGATGACGACAACTGGCAGCGGGTGACTTGAGTGATTCCAACTAATGAAGAAGAAGATTGAGCAAGGAGAATATTGGAGGACAACAACATGATCAGGCCGACGAGTACCAGAAGCATCAACCCACCCACCGAGGTCGAGCGACCATATCGAAAGTCGTCGTCAATTGTTTCCGCAGGAAGGAATTTTCCACGGGAAATTCTTTTTTTATTTTTTTTGGGGGGGTGGGGGGGGGGGGGGGGGGTGGGGTGTTGGCGAATGGGGAATATGGGTGCCTGACTGTGGACGGTTCGATCGCTATCTGACGATAAAAAACGCCTGTTTGCACCATTACATTGAGTTTAGTTTTGCAACGAAAATTTCCACACTTTAAAAGAGCCCAATAAAGATTTTTCTCAAAAAAAATTTGCCCTTATGCTCGGCGTTGCGGCTGCGGCTGCGGCTGCGGCTGCTTTTGCAAGAGCCATACAAGTACACAACACTTGGTTGCTACAGGAAAAAGCTGCAGCGCAGCAAAAAATCTGAAGTGATCACAGCGGAAGACCGCGTCGTCAACCGCTCCGCCGGCAAAGGCCACACGAGCTCGTCGGCGCAAAGCTATGGAGCCGCCCCAGCCAGCCATGGGCAGCATCAACATCAAGGAGTACGCGAGTCCGATCGCCGTCGATAACCGCATCCCCCTCCCCTACTACTTCCGCATCGCGGGCAGTCTCCTTCAACAGGTCGAACCCTATCCGCCCCCTGAAATCCCACGCTGGGGATCGGTCCCGCCCCTCTAGATCTCTCATTTTTGGGCTTCAACCGTTCTCTGTGATTGGTCTATTGAGCGATTGGCTGTACTTCTCTTCATCTGGGTTGGGCGATGCGGCTCGGCTTATTTGGGGATTATTCTTATACGCAAGTAATATTGATTTTGGTATCAAATTGTGTTAAATTTTGGTTCTTTTATTTGTCGGAACAGGCTAATATATATATCGGAACGAGAAGAACCACCTTGACTTGTATGTCGCCCTTCTGAGATACTCGAGGTGAGCTGGCCGTTGAACCTCACCTTAATATTTACTTCTTGGTACTGTGTTTGAGTGTAATAGCTGACATATGATTGGCTGCAGCTTGCTGTGCGAGACGATTCCGAAGCATCGTGATCACCGTGCATTTAGGCCAGTCTTAATGGGCCTTTTATTTGATATTTATTAAGTGACACGTCAGTAAAATAGGTGACATGGCAAGGTATTTAATGTGAAAGAGTAGGGAAGCCTTTCATTAGGATGAAAGGATAGTGACACTCTTTCCAAGTCAATGAAAAGAAAATGAAAGGTGCATTGAGACATTTTTTCCTTTCATATGCAAAAAAAGTGGATCCCCATTGGTACACCTATGCAACAATTTAATGTCTCATTCAGTCTATGGAACTGTGAAATAAAAGTGTATCTCTCAGTGCACTCTTTCATTTTTTTTTCATCAACTAAAAAGTTGATGTGTCACATTTAAAAAATGTGAAATGAAAGACACCACTGAGAATGGCCTTAGGTAGAAAGAAAAGGAGTTTTTCACTGTAATTGCTCTCTGAACTCAATGACTAGTGCATTTATTGATTCACCTTGGTAGAGCATATATAAGGTTTGTCATGATTAGGTATCACATCTGGATTTATTATTCAGCTTGTGTTAGAGTAAATTGCCTCTTGGGATCCAACTGAACTAGAACTGTTTGCAGTGCATGCTCCCCCTACCCCTATGCAAATTCCTCGCAAGCCTTCTTTTGATTTTTTTTTTCTGCATCTGGTTTTGTTAGTGTTTTCTCCCCTGATGTTTCTGGTTTTGTTAGTGTTCTCTCCCCTGATGTTTCTCTGAATGAATGTGTTTCTGTTGTAGAAACTTATTGATGTTCTCGACGAGCTTGAGTCACTGAAGCCAGCTCTGCAGCAGCAGGTTGCCGAGTATAACAGAGGAGGTACTGTGGTTACTAATAATCTAAATGGAACCTATGCTACAACTCGTGAAGTAGAGAAGCATACCCCAAGCTTATATGGTACACAGGTATGCATGGCATTGCACTGCATTTCCTTGCTTGTACTATTGTGCAAAATTCTGGGTTGAATGCATAGAGCTTATGCATGTTTTTATGCTAGAAAGTATTAGAAAATGGACTGTTTACAACCATGAACACAACAACTACCACAACCTCTAAAGGTTTTAAGATTCTATCTATGTTCTGAGAAAAGATGGTTCACAACTGTATACAATCATAAGCACAACTACTACTCCAACCTCTAAAGGTTGTAAGATTTCTATCTGTGTTCTGAGAAAAAGACAGAAAATCATAAGCATAATCACCACTGGACCTATGATTTCTATCTGTGTTCTATGTTCTCATTTCTTTTCTTGTTCAGCCACATGCAGACAGCACCAATGGATTACCGCAAAATTCCCTTGGTGGGAGACATCAAGCGACACTGTTACCAAATGTGCAGCCTGATAGGCAGTTCCGCAAACAGTATGTGCACCTTTTGATCATTTGTGATATGTTGTGTTCCACTTGATTAAAATGAAATGTAGACATGTAGTTGTTTTCAGATGAACCTCTGGACCTCTGGTTACTAGTTATTAAAAAGAAGATTAGCCGACATGTTAGTTCGCAACCAAAGCACGATAGTAATGTTACAATTCCTAATCAAAATGTAGGGTTATAGAGAAGAAATGCATGGGATATAGTAAATTTTGAGAGTGCTTATTTCAGATGAATTTTACAGAAGACATATCTTTTCATTCAAAGCTTGTCGATTTCCCTTCATTGAAAACAAAAACATGGCTGTATATCTCATTTATTGTCTAAACTATGCAGACTTATGAACCCGCCTTACCCAAAAGAAGAAGGGATTATTGCGTTTCTACCCCTGGTTTGCATCTCAATTGCGATTTTACCCCTCGTTTTTCAACTTTGCGATTTTACCTTTGGTTTCTCAAACTGAAGCAAAAACTTACCTCTATGATTGCGATTTTACCCGTGATTCGCTTCAAAAACCAGGGGTAAAATCGCAACCATATGGGTAAGTTTTGCTTCAGTTTGAAAAAGCAAGGGTAAAATCGCAAAGCTGAAAAAAGAGGGGTAAAATCGCAATTGAGATGCAAACCAGCGGTAGAAACGTAAATGTCCTGAAGAAGAAACACTAGCTAGACACTCCATATGAGGACCTAACGGGCTTCATGGACGATGGACTGGGCTGTTGCTAGAATTCATCAAGGTATAATTGTTTCGTTCTCATTTTCTTCATGTGCGTTCTTCAATGTTAGGTGTATCTGACACTGGATTTACTCTACATATGTATTAAGCAAGGGTTTGAACTATTAGATAGAAGTGGAATCCTTTGGTGGAGTCATGGATATGTCATATGTGAATTTCTGGTAGTGCTAAGTGCTAACTGGTATGAATTTCTGATTTGTGAACTTGTCAATCTGTTATGATGACATGTACTGGTGTGTAATGTTCATATGTGTTCATCAATCATCAGTTCTATTCTGTTTAAGCAAATCATGTGAAATATTCGCTAAGTCATTGGAAATGGGTCTGGACTTGTGGTTTTTCGCGTCCACTGGAAGGGGCGTGCCTGGGCTGCCCGGTACTGGTTAGCCTTCAAGGCCGAAAGCACGGCACAGCCGGGCTGTGCTTGGGCCGAGGGGGAAGGCCCACGTGCTGGCACGGCATGGCCCTTTATGTTCCAAATGCTGTGCCGGGCTGCTGCTCTGACGGCCCGATCCCGGCTGGGACCGTGCCGGGCCGGCACGTTAGCCAGATATCAGTAGGGGTACAAATGAAAACGTTGGGCCGCCCACAGGTAATTTGAACTTTGGGAGAAGAGAAAGCAGGTCAATGTACGCCTTGGCCGCCAAGGAAAGATCAACGGGTCGAAGCGCGCTGACGGCCTGGTCATAGGGTTGGGCTGACGGCCTGGTCATAGGGTTGGCAGTCGAGTTGGACGTCATCGGCCTGGGCATGGGGGGCTTGTTTGGTTGTGGCCTGGCGCTCAAAATTGAATGTCTGGAGTTGCTAATCTAGCTAGCTTTAAATTATGCGGAGGTGCTGCTGCTTAGATTGTATTTGATTTAGAACGGCCTAGCTCTATCTAAAAGCGTTTATGGTTTTTTTTTTTTTTTTGTTGAAGATTGCTATAGATTCTTTTTTGTGCGAATGAAAGATTGCTATAGATTAGAGTGGGGTTTCCTTGCTCCAACACCACATGTGGCTCCGCCCTTGCTACACCGGAAGAACCATGCACCCGATACGAGTTTGCCAAAGACCTCGTGCCCCGCGCGAGCGCTTGACGGAGGATCCTGCTGGCTCAGAGGAGCCCATCGCCATCACCGGACCCACGCATCGCTGGAGCTGGGAGAAGGTGCCCCCAAACCTAGTTCCTTTTAATTCGACTTGAAACTAGTTGAGTACAAGTTGAAATTTATTAACGGGCTGAGTGGAGTGCGTGACCGAGCTGAACCCACCATTGCTTTTATTCATGGGCTATTCACATCCATACCATCAGTTTAGATGAAAATTGCACAACATTTCTAGAAGAGTATTTGTTTATTTTTTTTGCGAACACTCGAGAACTGCATGACATTTGTAGAAGAGAATTGGTTTCATTACAGGTCCTTATCATTTGGAGCCCTTACAAGTAGAGTGTTGAATTTTCAGCCGTGCCTTCATGGGAAGGCACGCCCTGTGCCACACATCCATTGAATCGACAGCCCCTCACTCTCTCATGCAATTGGCCGGCGCCACTCGCACGAATTCAGCACGAATCAAATGTTAAAAGCACCGTGCCTTCCCGGGTGGGTGCCTTTGACATTGCATTTCCCTTACAAGTACCGTCCCCAAACTCCTAACTGGTTCGGCGAAAATTCTTGAGCGTGGGTCTAAACCAGATAGGTGTCTGAAAGCTACCCATGTGGTTTGCGTAGAACTCCCTGTATGGTTTGCATGTCTTATCCTCCAAATCACACACATGAAAGCAGTACTTTAAATCTAGGCTCGCCCCAGACAACAGTCCGTCGGTGTGGTAGACACAATTCGGTCGGAGCAGCTCCCGATCGTCCTGATCATTGACGACGCGCGCCAGGAACGGGTAGTTCTCTCCGAGGAAAAGGGAGTGGTCGCCGAGGCTCCACCCGGCGCCGCCGTCCGCACCACCAGTGTCGACGACGTCGTCCACGTCCATCTCGTACAAGTGCACGGCGGCTTGAACGCTTTTGTGGTATAGGAAAGCTACGAGGAGAAGGCGCCGGCCGTCAGCCGACTCCGCCAGGTTCCATCGGCATGCGTAGTGTTCCATGATGTGCGGTGGCCGTATTGGGCCCGGTTCTGGGTACGGGAACGCACCGGAACCCATGTCCCAGGTGTATATGTCGCCGGACCAACTGACGGCGAATTAAGACCTTGCCCTTGTGCAGGACCACGTCTGTGCACTCGACGCAATAGCTCATGGTGGGGTCGAACACGGCGTCGACGAGCTCCATGCGGAGGTCCGCCCACGGCGGCGCTCGGCTGCTTGACCGCACGGCCATGCTTAGACGGTAAGGTACGTTGTGCCAGCTCTCAGCAGGTACGCTGGCCTTATGTTTCCTGCACACGCGTATTCGAGTCGGATATGAGCGAGTGTATGTATTAGATCGGTACACCTTGGCAGGTTTTTTTTTTTCCTCGGTCTTCCCCTCCTCTGTTTATTGTTGGAATTGTTGACCTCGGTCAAGTGGCCTATAAAGGCCCAATCCGAATTCATCTAAGGCTCCAATTAGTTGCCTTGATCGGGAGGCAAAACTAAGCCCATCTAAAGGCCCGGCCCCGCGCCTACAGCACTATATAACCAAAGGGAGACCACCTGATCTCCCTGACCGTGTTAATCACGAAATTAGTCATTAGGGTTAGCCCTATCCCTAATACACCGATCTCTAAGGTGCTGCAAGGTGTGGAAGCCGGTGTCCCTGTTTTACATCGACCTGCTGCTGTTCTTCTACCTCTACTGCAGCCTCTACACCTCTTCAACCCTTGCTGAAGAGGGAATCATGACGGGTAAGTCAATTAAATGATAATTAGTTAATTACTAGGTGTGATCTATCTCTGACTAGTGATCCTATTAAGTTAGTGATAATTAGTTCTAACAATTGGTATCAGTTGCCTTAAACTAGTCTGTTAGATCCCCTAGTTTAAGTTGTAGTTTTGATTAAGTGCTAGATCTATTCTTGTTCTTTAAGTCAGTTGAGTTTTTGCGTGATCTAGCACTAGACAGAGGTGATTATTCATGTTTTAGCTAATATTCAGTTAAGTTTCTGATGATCTAGCACTACTGTTTCACGCCTAGATGCATTAGATCAATGCATGGTTTAAGATTACATACTTGAGCCTCATGTCTAGATGCATCTGTTAAGTTTTAGTTGATGCACAGTAAGATTAGTCATATTCAGTTTAGAATTAGTCCTTAGACAGTAAGATTAGCAAGTAATTGTTCATGTTTTTAGTTATGTTCTCAACTCTGCGCTCTAAGTCAGTCAATTAGATGCATCAGATTAATCTTGCGCACTAATTAGTTCTTGTCAGTTCAAGTTTTAGTGTTCAATTAAGCAACTAGGGTTTCGTTTTAATCTGCTAGCATGCCATGTCACAGATTAGATGAGAAAATAGCTAAGTAATTCTGGGTTTTCATCTAGGGTTTGCACGCACTCCCTAACCCTAACCCTAACCCTAAGCTGAGATCAGAGGACTCACCTCTCGGTTGCCGCCGTTCCACGCCGTGCACTCAGACACCGCACGTGCGCACGTCGGCGCTCCCTTTCCTCTCCCCGGTCGCCGGCGAGATTCCCCACGGCTCACACCGTGCGCGCGCATCTCGCCGGCATCAGGACCACCCCGCGCGGCATAAGCTTCGCCGCGTGGGAGCCCGCACGCCACGGCGTCTCGCCGTCGTTGTCGCGCAGGCTCGCTGCCATGTCGCCGTCGTTGCTTCAGATCTGCACGACGGGAGCGCCTTTGGGCACCATGGCGGAGGTGCTCGACGGAGCCGCGCGCGATCCCTCGCACGCGTGCGCCGGCGAGCATCCCCCCACAGAGCCGCGGCGGCCTGCCGGCGATGTGGTGGCACTCCGGCGTCGTCGCCCTCACGCGCGGTATCGGAAGCGGGGGAGGAGCGTGTGAGCGAGAAAGTCAGAAGAGAGTGAGGGAGTGAACGGCGCTAGGGTTTGGGCCGGAGTTTTATTCCGAGCTCCGTGAACCCTAGCCGTCCGATCCTCCCTCGCCTCGATCCAACCGTGCGCACGCCTCCATCTGAGTTGGGCTGGGCCAAATGCGCGGCGCGCGCATGCGCTCGCTAGGCCGGAATGGCGGCCTGGCGACAGGTTTTTGGGCCGCTGGCCCATCGGCCTTAAGCGCCGCGTCGCGTCTGGGCTCCGCGCCAAAATTCGTGCCCAGCCCAGCAATTTAATTGGGCTGCGCGCGTGGCTCGCTGGGCCGAGCGCTAATGGGCCAAAATTCTTTTGCTGGGCCGCGTGCGTGAATAAGACTAAGTTGGGCTGCATTCCATTTTAAGCTGGGCTGCGCGCATGAATTTAAGTTTTCTCAGAAAATTCCAGTATTGCTCTTTTAAGTTTTAAGAAGAGTTTAAGAAAATTTTCATGTTTAATTCATGTTTAAGTTAAGTAATTAATATATTATTTATGAGCTCAGTTTTGCTGAAAATTTTATCAGCGAAATTTAAGTTTTCAGTGCAGTTCCTCATAATTTTCTAAGTTTATTTTTGGCTCATTTTTCCAAATATTATTTGGGAAATTGATTAAGCTAAATTCTCAAGAATATTTTAGTAGCAATATTTATTTTGCTAACTTAAGCTTCCGCTGTCATCTTAAGAATATATGCTCATCAACTTTATTAAGATATTTAGATTTTAAGTTGAGCATAATAACTTAAGGCATAAGTTTAAGATTAAATTTAGCTCTTGAGTTGAGCTACAAATTTTGGGAATTTTAACATGTACTATGTACATATTTTTATAAGTATCATTAGTTCTTCTGTTTTATACAGAATCATGAGATTTAAGAGCTCCCCTTGATGATCAAAATAAGTATTTTCTCTGCGAAATGAATATAGTGGGGAAATCATTTTTCATTAAGTTAATGCCCAGCATATATGATCTTTTCTCACCATGTTTAAGACATTATTTGAGTTTTTGTATGAGAATATTAAGTTAAGATTATTATTATGTAAGATTTATTTTTCGCTGAGAATATTAAGTTTGATCTATTAAGTTTGCCTATAAGTAAGTTTTATGCTGTTTTCATTATAAGTTAAATAAGTTTCGCTTGTTTTCCCCACCGGTGATGCAAGTTGTTACTTATTTTGTATGACTATAATCAGACCACCGTAGGGTTATTTTCATGCTATTTTAGTGCATCTTATTGTACTACTTTTAAGTTTTCACATTTAAGTCTATTCCTCTAAGTTTTCCATCCATCATGCCTTAAGATCAATAAAAATGCATAAGTTGCATTTGTCATGCGCATTTTAAGATCAAATAATGCAAATCTTGCGTTATTATTGCTATTTTCTTAGCCCACTAAGATATTTACTAAGTATCTTTATTTGGCTATGTCTTTTCAGCTGAAAGCCACATGAAGAACATTAAGCCCTTCAACGGCATTGACTTTCCTTTATGGAAAGAGAAGGTGCAAGACATTCTCAAATCTCTGGAGCTTGATTATGTGCTTCATAAGGACAAGCCACTTCCTCCCTCTTCCGACATTGAGGAGTATGACGAGAAGATGCATGAGTATCAATTCAAGTTGGAGAAATGGGAAAAGGACAATAAGTTTGCCAAAAGAATCATCAAGCGTTCGATCTCAGATGGCATAAAGGGAGAATTTGATGATAATGAGGACACGACTGCTAGTGAACTCTTCTTTTTGATTGAGTTAGAACATAAGAGAGTCAGCACAAGGTTCCTCTTCACAAGGCTAACCACCTTGCGATATGATGAATACAGTGGAATAGTAAAGCACATACGCAGCATGTATGACATTGCTTATGAGCTTAGGTCATTTGGAATAGAACTCTCCGATTCATTTTTAGAGCATTGTGTTGAGACATCTTTAGTGAATCCATGAATTGGGAAGTGATCCTTAGAATTTAGTAGATGGAAATAAGTTAAAGTTTTAAGAACTTTATTTTAGAATTAGTTAGTGGATTCAATAAGTTAGCATGATGACATTCAATGTACTTTAGTGAAACCTTTTGGTTCCATATATCATTGTTCTTATGAGTATATTTCTCTCTAAGTTGTGAAATTATCTCTTATATCCTCAGTTTTAAGTTATTATCTTAATTGCTTTTCTACAAGTAAATTTCATAATGCTAATTATGAATCTCTTACATATGTGAGAGTTAGATGAGATAAGTAAAATGATGAGACCTTGTCGAATATGTGGCACACTCATGTTTAGACCACAAATTCGGGGGGGGGGGGGGGGGGGGAGAATGGCGTGTCTCATCAATTTTAAAGATACTCCAGATAATAATGCCAATTAAGAATTATTCTTGTCAATTAAGAATTAATGTTAGAAATATATTTATAAATTCTCTCCATGGCATTTTTGTCGTTCATAAGATTTAAGGACAAAATTAAGCATAAGATTTTAAGCATAATATAAGTTTTAAGTATGATATACTCGCTATATCTTTGCTATATCTTATTGCTTAAATTAAGAATAAGTTCAAGAGCAACTTTATCATGCAAGACATGATTATTAAAACTACCATTGTGATGGGAGTTTAAACACTCCACAAAGACCAATTGTCTCACTAAGTGTGGTTTTATCCTATATTCTGGCCACCGCTGTTTACGGGATAATTCTCACAGATTGTGCTGTGTCACCCATTTTATGGCCACCGCTGTTGTGGGTTGGTGCAATGGAATCAGAGACAATTGAAGTATTATTGTGTCCATGATACTGGCCACCGCTGTTTTGTGGACATTTAATCATAGCTTTGCTGCTCTAGTTCATTATCTAGCCACCGCCGGTGTGGGCTAGTGGTGGCAAAGCAAGCTGATCAGTGGTATAATAAATGTCGTGCCAAGATAAGTTAAAGAGCTATCATTGTAAATTTATTTTAGATAAGTTTATGGGCCGACACATTTAATATTCTGATTATTCGGAATTCAATGAAAGCTCATATGGAAGGAAATGGGGGAGAAGAAATCTTATTGAGCTCTATATCGATGATTTAAGATGAGATGTATATATATATACATACATATATGATTTTCTCATATCGTGCCATAAGTGTTTCTCCATTCTTTTCTAACTCTGTTGATGATCTACATTAGTTGTTTTTCCAATAACAGAGACTCGTAATATTTTAATAATAAGTTAAGTTTTGGGCACAAAAGTGAAAGCCTCAGTTATTTCTAAGATTATGTAAAAGAGGTCATAAAAGGGTCTATGAATTTTGAACATAAGTATAGTTCATCTCATAGCAATTTTCTGATGGAGTCAAGACAACAGACTGTAATGGGTCTGCAGATTGTTGAAGAAGTGATTCCAAAAGAAAATAAGATGTTAAGTTTATAACTCACTATGAGTTTGTACATATCATGGGCAACCGTGATTTATTTTATAAGGTTAAGGTGGATTAATTAAGATCCTGATACTCTGAGGAAATTATTTTCTCCGTAAGTTGAAAGAAATAAACATGCATTTCAAGAAAGGAGAAATGATTTTATCATATCATAAGACACATCTAGTGATGCATTTCCTAAATTCTGGGGGAGTATGACACTTTGATGGGACCAAAGTGAGTATTGGGATTGTCACTCAAGCACAAAAGTTAAGAGAGGCTCTGAGGTGACAATATGTGAATGCAAATATAATTATGCCTGTAAATTTTACGTGATATAGCAAATTTTATCATAAGAATAAGGTTAAGAATAAGATAAATAGGAAGACGTTCCTAAGGCTTCAGATTGAAGCTACATGCTAAGATCCATAAGACATTGACTTAGCATGACAAGCCGGAATGCTTGACAAAATTTTGTTAATCTTAGTCCAGGGAAGGTCCACTGGAAAAGGTTGTTTTTTAAAGTTAAAGGCACCAAATAACATGCTTATTTAATTAAGTACTATTCAGATAATGTTTTGTGAGGGTGTATGGATGTAAATGTGCACAATTAAGTTTTATTTCCTTCATTCTTACAGATATGAGCGATTCTGCAGAAAACTCTAATACAAGATGAGCATTATTTATGTTGATTTTGTATGGCATGTCTCAGACAGGCATATAAAATATATTCCAGTATTATTAAGTCTACATTGATAGTACTCAATGTCACTGTATTCAATTACAGAATTCCTTCAAGTAATGACATAGTTGATGGTGTCAAGCCCATTGACAACTATATATTGTTATGTCATGAAAGAAGGTTCCCAGGATCAAGTCATTCTAATGCTTTAAGTAAATAGCTAGCAATATGACTAATTGAAGGTGTTATCTCCTATCCTACTTTCGCGAAATTAGTATGGATTTGGTGATTAGCCTGAAAATGTGATTCTGGATGAGGCCGAATAAAATAAACTCCCAATTAAGATTAATAAGTGTTCTATCGAGATACTGTATCAGACTTTGGTTAATTATGTCCCGGGACACCTGTATTGCTTCCGGTGACTGATTCGTCATGTTTTGTTATGGTATTAAGTGTGAACATAATGCGAACATAAGTTTAAGGTTAAGATTAAGATTGTTCGATTAAGAGGGAGATTATTAATCTGTGTATGTCCACCTACACGTGATCGATAATATAATTATTATAAAGAATTAAGCCATTGACCTTTGGTCAAGGGGGAGAATGTTGGAATTGTTGACCTCGGTCAAGTGGCCCATAAAGGCCCAATCCGAATCCAACTAAGGCCCCAATTAGTTGCCTTGATCGGGAGGCAAAACTAAGCCCATCTAAGGGCCCGGCCCCGCGCCTACAGCACTATATAACCAAAGAGAGACCACCTGATCTCCCTGATCGTGTTAATCACGAAATTAGTCATTAGGGTTAGCCCTATCTCTAATACACCGATCTCTAAGGTGCTGCAAGGTGTGGAAGCCGGTATCCCTGTTCTACATTGACCTGCTGCTGTTCTTCTACCTCTACTGCAGCCTCTACACCTCTTCAACCCTTGCTGAAGAGGGAATCATAACGGGTAAATCAATTAAATGATAATTAGTTAATTACTAGGTGTGATCTACTTCTGACTAGACGATTCCTGATGAGTTAATTAAGATTAGTTCAATCATTTCTGAGTTCGATACGACTAAAGAAAAAAAAAAAACCGGTGACAAAGCAATAACAGAGGCACTGGAAGGAAGACCGCTGAGGACGATCCTGTGATGCCTGTCACCTTTGGCGACGGCTCGCCTGCCGGTGGTGTTACCTCCGAATGCAGGAAAATCTTGGGAGAGGAGTGTGTTGCCATTCCCCTGGCGGGAAGGCAGCAGGGTGATATGTCCTCATCGTTGTCGACAACTGGGCTGTCCTTCACTCTCGCCAGTCTCCGTAGAGTCTCCACGGCGTGTGCTTGCTTCGCTTTGTATAAATGATATGTAAAAGAAAATAATATACGGCTGAATGATATGTAAAAGAAAATAATATACGGCCGTCCGACTCTCCTGTACAACCAACGCAAAGCAGTGATCAGCGTCCTTGATTTTCCGCTGTTCCGGGGGTCTTCTGAACTGGTAATATTTCCTTGCATCGAGTAGAAATGCAAAATCTTGTAAAATGTAATGTCGTCAAACATATCACATCTTTCGCCAAACCAAATAGAGAGTATGACATCTATTGTTTCGCATAATGCTACTTTGTAGCAAGTGATATGTGCATTTTGTTTTCATGATCTATAAGCCTTGTTTTCCTAAACGGAATTAAACACCGTTTAAACGGCGTCTAAACGTTAAACGGGTGACCCGTTTATGCCTAAACGGCCGTTTAGCCCGTTTAATCCCGTTTAAACGGGATTAAACGCTAAACGATGGTCGAGCGACTGTTTACCGTTTACCGTTTAGGAAAACATTGTCTATAAGTGTTAATCTGCCACCAGCTCTACTTTATTTAATACAGTTCATTTGGCATTAATAAGGATCAAACTAGACTCACAGTGTCACACAATACAAGTGCCTCTTCAGATGGGGCTGTCACAATGGGTTGTGCAGTTAACATGACTTGTATCCGTGCGGCCTGCTAACATACCAGTCCAAGTCTTATTGAGCAAGATTTAAGTCCATAATCATTCACACGTCAACTTGGTCATGTTGCAACCAAACACAGCCAATTAATCAAAGATGGCAATGTCACCCTGCACCGAGCTCCATCCAAATACCCATTCCCTCCCCTTTATTACGTTCTCGCTTCGCATCAAAGGACGTAATCAATGTTCGTTCCATGAAAACACAACCATATATAGCTCCAAATAACAACTGACTTGTGATTGCATCATCTAAAGACTAAACTAGCTAGTTGACATATTCAGTTCAAGAAGGTCCAAGATCCACGTCAACAGATCACAACACGACACATCCAGCTTTGTAAAATTGCAAAACGATCCGATGTGGCTCGGAGATATTCAGACGTGGAATGATAAACATGTCATATCGCCCTCATCCATGTATCAGCAAAATACAAATAAGAAAGCCACCTTAGCCAAATCGCCAGATCAGGTAATCTTGTCGACATATAGTTTGTTCTTCCTAACAATTAAAAAAGGTGCAAGAAATGTCCAAATTGACCAAATGCCACATCTATCTCAAGCTTATCAAGTTTCCAACAACAATTTGTTAAGCAAAGGACAAAATCTTGCTCAAGAAATGACATTCACTCTGTGTGTATAAATAGGCGCCAAACCCATCGGCAATGCATCACCCATCTCATATACACTGACATCTATAAGAAGCTTGAAAGCAGCAGAACACTAGCAATCAAATCTTAGGAACAATGGCATCAAGCAAGATGTTTGCCCTGTTCGCTATCCTAGCTCTTTCTTGGAGTGCCGCTACCGCAACCGTTTTTCCACAAGTCATTCCACCGACGGCGGGATGGGCAACCATGAGCCACCCCTGCTTAGAGTATTGCATGCTGCAACAACCATTCATGATGGCAGGCTCACCCTTTACACCCATGATCATGCAACAACCCTTAGCCTCATTTCTGCTGCAACAACAAGCATTCCCAATTGTGCGCTCGCCAGCCACAGCATGGCTGCAACAGCAATGCAACTGTGCTGTCGTGTCACAGATGATTCACCAACAACAAATTGTGGCGCAAATGCCGCACCTCTTCAACCCGATGGCTGCGGCAACACCACTATCGTACCTGGGCAACCCGATGGCCGCGGCTATGCAACTATCATGCCTGACCAACCCGATGACCGCGACTATGCAGTTGCCATACCTGACCAACCCAATGGGCGCGGTTTTGCAGATGCCATACCTTTACAACCCGATGGCTTCAACCATGCAGTTGTCGTCCATGTTTAACCCAGTCTCGAGGGTGATGCAACTGTCGTCCATGTTCAACCCATTTGCTATGGCTAGCCCTGCCACCAACTTCCAGTCCTGCGCTGCTGGCGCCTGCTTCTAGATGGTCAATGTACCGTAATAGTAGTATGATAATAAGGTTCACATGTCATCGCATGCATGTGACTTACCAGAATAAAGACTAAGTATTGAAATATCATCTATATCATGTTTTGTTGTCTTATATATCTTCTGTGTAGTTCACATGAAAAGAACACAAACTACCAAACTTGGCGTATCACAAGTAGGTGGGAGCAGCGTTATGCCTAGTGGCTTTTGAAGATATATGCTAATTGTGCTATAGGCCGCCGGTCTTCGTCACCGCTCTCGCCCTATGAAGTGGAACCAACCACTTCTAGTAATGCAACACCAATAATCAACAAAAAATTAAAGAGAACATCCTTACGTAAAGCATGATGCCCAGATGCGATGAACTGATGTATCCATCAAAAGCAAAGTGCTCACTCGATGGATGGATGCTTCCAATGCTGTGTGGATACACACGCGCACTCCAAAAAAAGGACACTGCCGCGTTATCATCCATCCATCTCCATCATTGTTTTCTCCTAGAGAATAAAAAGTTGTCGAGGAAAGACTTGTTACGTTCATGGGCCCATTGCGGCAGTACGATTAAACTAATCGTTTTCGCATGAAGCTAGCACAATCGCTGGATGCTAATTAATTTAGCTTTTGATTCATGTGATCGGAATCTACTGAGAAAGCGCAGACATCTAGAAAAGTTAGACGTTGTCCTGTTTTCGAAAAGATGGAAAGTATGAGGATGTTATATATGATAGTAGGGTTCGAGTGATTCTACAGTGTTGATTAATACTTTCATTTGGAAAAAATATGTAACAATTGACTATTGGAAGACAAAATAAAATAAATAAAAGGCTACTTGGATGATAGTTTAAGCAAAGAAACTGAGTGCCACAGAATGAATTCATTCGTTGATATACATAGTATGCGGAATCCCCATGTTTCCGGTCCGGGAGGGAGCCAGTTGCCTTTGATGAGTACACAGCTAGCTGGTCGAATGCAGATTACTACTCCCCCTGTCCCAGAAAAATTGACGTTTTTAACTTTCAGACATCACGTTTGACCATCCTTCTTATTCAAAAAATTTATGCAAATACTATTTATTTTTTATAATTTTTTATCATCAATAATGCTTTAATTATGCCATAGTTTTAGTATTTATACAAAAAATTGAATAAAGCGAACGGTCAAACATGATGTCTGAAAATCAAAAGCGTTAATTATTCTGGGATGGAGAGAGTACAAAATTATCCGGCTTTTGATTGATTTTTGGATCTAACTACAAAGGACTATATTTTTCACAACAGAAGGCTCAAGTATCTGACTGGAAGAAGTGAAGAACAGAGGACGACATGCTTCGCTCAGTCAGGTAGGAGGAGGCCCCGGCCAGAAGGGTCGCTCTCGAGTGTGCATCGCTGCCGACCATGTCAACGCCAAGGCGCCTTCCGCCCACCCCCGCGGCGCGCGCGCCCTCCCCCTCCCATTCACGGATCAGCCCGTATGAAACACGAGCGGCCCAAATCACGACGGGCTCGGTCCACTCATCCTGCTCGGAGTCGTCGTGCTCTTCGCCTCTTCCTCATTCATCTCCGTTCCCCTGTAATCACGCCATCGGCAGCCATGGCAGCGGCCTAGCGACCACATAAATTCAGTTGTTCCACCATCACATCAATTGTTCCGGCCATCAAAAATCAATTGTTCCATCATTCGAAACCAATTGTTCCAACATTCGAAATCAATTGTTCTAACATTCAAAACCTATTGTTCCCTAAAATTAAACAAATTGTTCCAACATTCGAAATCAATTGTTCTAACACTCAAAACCTATTGTTCCCCAAAATTAAACCAATTGTTCCAACTTTAAAAACCAATTGTTCCACAAAATAAAATCAAGTGTTCTAGCTTTCCAAGCCAATTGTTCCAACCGGAAAATCACCATTGTCATTCACGCCGATGAAAGCCAACCTACCTTCTCAGGCATGCATGGCGGAGAGAAGACGCAGCTTGGCTGTGGGATCCAAAAGGTAGGAAGATGCTGATGTTGAGCGAGCTGGGATGGCGGTGTGAATTCAGGGGTCATGCTGGCAACTCGCAAGGAAGGATGACGCATGCGGGACGGCGGGAGGAGGTCAGCAAGGCACGCCGTGCAGGGCGATATGTGCTGGAGGCTGGAGCAAGTCTGCAAGAGGGGCGGGGATCAGATGGAATGGGGTGCCATGGATGAGCCTGGTGGAGCACGAGGAAGAAGACGACGCGCTGACTGGGCCGGGCCGTCTTGCTGGGCCACGAAACAGAAAAATCCAAGGGGGGAACGGGGGTGGGCGGGGAGAGGCTGGACGTTGCCCTGGGCGGAGGCGACGAGCCCTGGGCAGAGGCGACGATTCGCGGTCGGTCTCGCCTCTGCCCTGTTCAACAAGAAGTCTTCCTCTGCCCACCCCATCCTCTCCCGCACGCCTCCCGCAAGGCCGCAAGCCTGTCTCCTCCCGCACTATTTACTGGGCCTCGACGCGCGCGCTTCGGTCTGCGTGGACTGAGCCATGCATTGGGCTGAGTTGCTGAGGAGGCGAGGCACACGTTTTCCGTACCCATGCATTGGCGTCGGTTGTTCCAAAAAAAAAATATGTGTTGCCGTCCGTTGCCTCCAGCCCTTGTACTACAGTTCTTGTTGCTTACGTGAGCAAGTGAATAAAAGTAGCAGCAGACACATTCGTCGGATAAAAAATCCCGTGAGCCAAGCCATTGTCATTGACCTGATGTGTTTTGGGCTCTAATATAGAATTGGTGTTTGGAACAATTCGAGAATACAACTGAAAAACTTTAAAAAGCACCCAGAACAATTTGAGAAACGGCCTAGAACAATTCAAAAATACAACTAGAACAAGGGAAAATAACATCAGAACAATTTGAAAAACGGCCTGAAACAATTCAAAACTACAACTGCCAAAACAATTCAAAAATGGTTTGGAACAATCAAAATTAGTCGATGAAACAAATTGAAAGAGGATCTAGAACAATTTGAAAAGTCATTTGGAACAATGTGAACCAGCAACTGCAACAATATATTTAATGATCAGGCTATTTAAGTAGAAAAATGAAAAATAAGTTGGAACAATTCATATATGAGTTGAAACAATTTAAAGCAGTTGTTGGAACAATAGGATTAGCTATCTGGAACAATTTGAAAAATAGACTGGAACAATTTCAAATAGCACATGGAACAATTAGACAAATAGGGTGGAACAATCCGAAAATGCAGATAAAACAATTTAAAATAGCACCGGGAACAATTTGGAAAATATTTAAGTAGAAAAATGAAAAATAAGTTGGAACAATTCATATATGAGTTGAAACAATTTAAAGCAGCTGTTGGAACAATAGGATTAGCTATCTGGAACAATTTGAAAAATTGACTGGAACAATTTCAAATAGCACATGGAACAATTAGACAAATAGGGTGGAACAATCCGAAAATGCAGATAGAACAATTTAAAATAGCACTGGGAACAATTTGGAAAATAGGAAATTTTAAAATAAATCATAGAATTCAAAATTAAATTAAGACAAAAAAGTTTAATTTTGTCACGGAATAATGGAACTGAGAAACTAAGGACAACCAGTCATGGGCCAAAGACAAAATAACAGTAAAAAGACGAAATAACAGAGAAACTAATCGGGCCAACCAGTCATGGGCCAAAGACGAAATTACAAAATCCTGGGCTGATCCGAATAAGGCTCGATTCGCAGAATTGCGGCCTAATAGTAAAATAGAGGGGGAGGCGGGCCTCGCGTTGCCCTGGGCGGAGGCGGGGCTGCGGCGCGTCGAAGATGTTGGCCCGCTGCCAGCCCAACAAAGAAAAAAGAGAAGGCAGGGTGGGGTGGGCGGAGGACGCACAGGCGTTGCCAGGGCGGAGGCGACGGTTTCCGCCGGCGAAAGTGTTGAGGTCCGGACAAAGTGCTTGCCTGACAAGCAGCGAGCAAGCTGACAGGATGTGTTTGAACCGTGCGTCCTTTTGTTGGCACGCGATTAGCCGGTCGCGTCAGGATCCACATCTCCTCCATTTTAATTCATTAGGGAAAAAGGCATCACGCGCATGCAAATGCAACGCCACATCTGTCCTTGTGCACATGAAGCTAAAGCTTCGCATAACCGTTTCCGTGGCGTCCAAACGAGAGTTTCTGTGGGCCTGTGGCGAGGCACGCACAGTTCAGCCCATCCGATGCCCGTGTGATGGCTGTTGCCTCGAGAATGGCTCGCGAGCAGAAGAGCAACATGTAGCTGTCCCCGCAAGGGTTCGAGCTCACTCAGTTTGCGGCGGCCCGCCCTTCGCGTGAACGAGCCTGTGTGGCGAGCGCTGCTGGTGACGCAATAGTGCGTGCCACTTCATATCTGATAAGACGTGGACAGAGCAGTACCGCCGCTACTCGCCGGCGGCAACCAATTGCGTCATGTGGTGCATTGCATTGTGATTATATTGTCCATGCGGATCGGACATGCATACACCATCCGGCTGCATGAATTCTGTATTACTTTGATTTGTTCTAAAATTTGAACGAACTATAAATAACCTAAAATTAACTTAGCTGCTTATGGCCTCATGGGTGTCTAACGTACTCGCTGGAGTCTCACGGAAGAATGGAAGTTGAGTGACGGGCAGGTTCGTCGGAGCTGGCAGCTGCAGTCTTAAAAGTTAAGGGTAGTAGGACATAGTGACATACTTTACTCCGGTAACTATTACAACTTTTCGAACACTTAACGGTATGCATGCCTATTGACTGAAATGAACCTTTCATTACAATTGTTTTTCTTATAAATAGACAGCACTTAAATTCGTTTCACTGCAATAACCTTATCACAGGGAGCTCTTACAACCATCTTCCAACACTCCTTAACTTGCTAGAAGAAAATTCTTGAGCGTGGGCCTAAACCAGATAGGGGTCTGTATGCTACCCACATGATTTGCATAGAACTCCCTGTATGGTTTGAAGGTCTTATCCCTTACATCATACATATTAAAGTAGTACTCTGAACATAGGCTCGCCTAAAACAGGCCGCTATCAGTGTGGTAGACACAATTCGGCCGGAGCAGCTCATGATCGTCCTGATGGTTGATGACGTGCGCCAGGAACGGGAAGATCGCTCCGAGGAACAGAGAGTGGTCGCCCAGCGTGGTGACAATGCTCCACCCGGCGCCGTCCACACCAGCCTCGGTGTCCACGTCCCGCTCGTACAAGTACACGGAGTCTTCAAACCTGTCGTTGTATGGGCAAGCTACTCCGCCAGGTTCCATCGGCACCCGTATGATGTGGTCGAGCTCGTCGTAGTCTTGCTGGTGGATGATTTGCGGTGGCCGTATCGGCTCCCGCTCTGAGTCCGGGAACGCGCCTGCGCGTGTGTCTCAGGTGTATATGTCGCCGGATCTTGTGACGGCGAAGGCCTTGTCCTTGTGCAGGGCGACGTCCATGAAATCGACACCACGCCTCCCACGCGGCGTGTTTAACGACGTCCAGCTCTCGTCGCCAGAAGATACACCTTGACCATCGCGACGACGAGGTACGCGCCGTCGTCGGTGCCAGACGGCGTCCCGCACACGATGATCCGGCAGAAGGCGTAGTCACCGCCTTCAAAAACGACGTTAATGCCTTCCTCCATTTGTACGCCTTCGAACACGACGGTGCGGGCTTCGGCGTGCCCAAAGGAAGTGAGGCGTTCGTGGCGACGGCCCTCGCCCACGACGTGCAGACGCCGGCGAGGCGGGCAGGGGCGGAGCCAGAAAATCACCATGAGGGGGGCCAAGTAGCAGTAACTAGGTTTTGAGAGGGGCCAAACTGAAATTTTACACTCAAATACATGGTGAATTTTTGTGTTCAATAGAGGAGTGTCCCTAGCATTGGGGGGGCCAGGCCCCTGCTCGCCCCCCCTTGTCTTCGCCCCTGGAGGCGGGTCGTGATGAACAAGTCCAGGTGGTCAACTACGGCATCTACGAGCTCCACGGGGAGGTCGGCACATTCGAGTCGGATGCGATCGAACACGCATCAATTGCATCGGAACACCTTGGCCTATTAGTTTAATTTCGGTCTTTTTCTCCTCCTCCAACCGCTCGTTCCCCTTCTTTTGCCCAACACGTCGTGAGTTGTTCGACGGTGATTTTTCTCACAGTCACAGGGAGTGCTTGATCGGTGATTATTTGTTGGTTTTTTTTTCGAATGGTGATTATTTGTTGGTGATTTGTTTTCACCTTCAAGAAACTTACATGAAAAAGCACATAGCCGTTTGTGAAAACAAACCCTTCAAAAAATCGGGGTATCCTACACCATACGATGACTTGCTCAGTGACAGAGGATTAGAGTGTTGGTCGTCGGCGACGTCACATTCATCTTGGACAGGTTGACAAGGTCTTGAAAGTGGCGAGCAAGACATCTGACTTGTCGCCTGGAGATTAATTGTGATTGTTGCGTCCTGGAATTATCAGTTGTACTAGTCCGCAAGGAAATGCATAAAAAATTCGCGGCCCGAACATTCCTTGCTCGGTCACTCACTGTCCGTGATAAACGGTGCCTCAAAAACTTGGCGAGTCCAAGTCTCCCATTGTGTCGGTGGCTGTGGATTAAGCCGTGTTCAATGGTGGGTGACTCAAAGACTTGCCGAGTCCAAGAGTCTCGTGGCCTCTAGAAACTGTACCATGCGTGTGAGTGCACACCAGGAGACTATATTTTCAGGAAGTAAAGCTACAGGCCCACCATTGATTTAGTTAGCTTCAAATATGCAATTCTAACAACTTAAGTAGAGGTAGTGTTTGGTTAAGTAAAATATAAAATAACACTCCATCCGATTCACAAGATTCTAGCTTTTATTTTAAAAAAAAAATGAAAAGAAAACTTTTCACTTTACCCCTGGTAAACCTACTAACGCAACTGTCTCGACCTATCCGCGTGCCATCTTCCACCTATCCACGCTCTTACGTTGTAATGGAAACCTAATGATTTTTGTGGAGCTTTGATGCATGTCAATCGCTCATCCGCGGAACCAAATTACATGGTACCAAAATAACTGTTGTGAAATCAGCTACCATCAGAATTATCTTGTCCCTAGCAGTATCTAGAGGATGGTGCCTTCGTCAGTAAGATGTACAAAATACTTTTCTCCATGGTTACTTAGAAGAAGAAGTTTATATGCAGAGTCCACCTGGATATGAAGATAAATCCATGCCAAATTCTGTTTGCAAACTAGATAAAGCTTTGTATGGTCTCAAACAAGCTCCTCGTGCATGGTACTCTAGATTAAGTGCAAAGCTTATAGATCTTGGTTTCAAGGCTTCCAAGGCAGATACTTCTTTGTTTTATCTTAATAAGAAAGAAGCTATTATGTTTGTGTTGGTTTATGTTCATGATATTATAGTGGCAAGCTCAACACAAGGTGCAGCCTCTTCTCTTTTGAAAGTGTTGAGTCAAGAGTTTGCACTCAAGGATTTGGGAGAGCTACATTATTTCTTGGGAATAGAAGTTACCAAGGTTAGTGATGGTATTGTGATGACTCAAGATAAATATGCCTCGGATTTATTGAAGAAGGTTAATATGTCATAATGCAAACCAGTCACTACTCCTCTATCAGTTGGTGGGAAGCTATCATCTTTCCAAGGTACACCTCTAGGCCCTAATGATGCAACACAATACAGAAGCATTGTTGGTGCTCTCCAATATTTAACTCTCACAAGACCAGAAATTGCTTTTGTTGTTAATAAGGTGTGTCAGTTCTTGCATGCATCCAGAGTTGATCATTGAGCAGCCATGAAGAGGATATTGAGATATGTAAAATCATGCACTAAACTTGGATTGAAGATTGGTAAATCTAACTATCTTCTTGTAAGTGCATTTTCCGATGTAGATTGGGCTGAATGTCTTGATCACAGGAGGTCTACAGGAGGGTTTGCCGTGTTCTTAGGATCCAACTTGGTTTCCTGGAGTGCGCGCAAGCAACCTACCGTCTCAAGATCGAGCACAGAAGCGGAATATAAAGCTGTTGCATGTGGATTCAGACTCTGTTGCTAGAGATTGGAGTTCAATGCCCTCGTCAAGCAAAATTGTGGTGTGATAACTTGGGCGCCAAGTACTTGTCCTCCAATCCGGTGTTTCATGCTCGCACCAAGCACATAGAAGTCGATTACCATTTTGTTCGTGAAAGAGTAGCAAGAAAACTCCCGCAGATTAGTTTCATCCCTACTGGAGATCAAGTCGCCGACGGATTCACAAAGCGACTGCCGGTCAGACAATTAGAAAATTTTTAAGTACAATCTCAACCTTGCACGGTTGTGATTGAGGGGGAGTGTTAGGTAAATCAGTTCAAATGTGCGTGTATATCTCGTGTAACAACTCGACTTGATCTTCATAGATTAGATAGTTTCAGGTTGTTGTACTCTAGCTTGGAGATCAAGTCGTAACCAATTCTGTTGTAATCCCCGCCCGTGGAGTTTACGGTCTATATAAACACGCAGGCACGCACGAGCCAAAGTGCGCTGCTTCAAATCATCTTCCGCACGTCTGATTTCTTACATTCCCCTCCTCCGTTCCTGAGTTCGATAAGACCGAAGAAAATAAAAGGTGATAAAACAATAACAGAGAGTCAGAGACACTGGATGGAAGGACGCTGGGGACGATCCTGTGATGGCTGTCACCTTTGGCGACGGCTCTCCCTTGCCTGCCGGTGTCATTTCTGAACGCAGGAAAAACTTGGAACAAGAGGAGTGTGTTACCATTCTCTGGCGAGAAGGCAGCAGGGCGCTATGTCCTTCTCATCGCCGTCGACAACTGGGTTGTCCTTCACTCTCGCCAGTCTTCAGAGTCTCCACGGCATGTGTGCTTGCTTCGCTTTGTATAAATGATTTGTAAAAAAGAAAATGATAAACGGCCGTCCGACCCTGCTGTACAACAATCAGCGTCCTTATGTTTTGCTGTTTTCTTTATTGTTGGAAGCAGCGAATAGTCCTGCCTCCTCTCCCTGCATATGCATTGGTTTCCGTTGTTCCGGGATCTTCTGAATTAGGAATATTTTCTTGCATCGAGTGGAAATGCAAAATCTAGTAAAACATCACATCTTTCGCCAAACCAAATAGAGATCGCTATTGTTACGCATATGTTACGTTGTAGTAAGTGATATGTGTATTTTTCTTTCATGATCTATCAGTGTTTAATCTGACGCACTAGCTCTATTTTTTTAAGATAGTTCATTAGGCACTAATAAGGATCAAACTAGACTCACAGTGTCACACAGCAGAAAGGGCCGCTTTGAAGTAGAGCCTCTTCAGATGAGCTGTCACAATGGGTTGTGCAGTTAACATGACTTGTATCCGTGCGGCTTGGTAACGAACCAGTCCAAGTCTTATTGAGCAAGATTTAAGCCCATAATCAGCCAATTAATCAAAGATGGCAATTTCATCCTGCACCGAGCTCCATCCAAATACTCATTCCTCCCCTTTATTACGTTCGCTTCCATCAAAGGAAAAAAGTAATCAATGTTTGTTTCATGAAAACACAACCATATAAAGCTCCAGATGACGGCTGACTTGTGTTCTTTCGTATCCCATCTCTCGAGTACTCTGTGCATCATGTATCAGTCCCTGGATCAGTAGCTGATACGCACAGAAACACAGATATAATAATTAAAAGCATACTTCGGATAGGTAAATAAATATAATACCTGATATATAGAGCCTTTAGTGACGGTACGACCAGGATGCAGAAGTATCCAAGTCCTTCCGTCAAATAAAGGCGAAGCAAACACATACAGACAGCGGAAAGCACGACCCAAGCCACAGGCAGACTTGAGAAGCAGAACCGAAAACCAAGACGTCGTCGTCTCCTACGAAGACTTCTCCTACTAAAAACAATAATCGCAAACGCGTGAGTACATAAGGTACTCAGCAAACCCTAACACAAGGGGTAAATATATGCAAGAGTATAAACAAGGATGAGGCTGAGGTTTATCATATCGGCGGAAAGCCAACTTTATGCAAGGGTTGTTTTTGAAATCAAAACAGTTCGCAAACTACAGTCAGGTATTGTCATTATATTTAGTGGGGTTGGTTGGCCCTGGGGGAGATGCAATCCATCCCGCCAGTTCCCAAATTTTAATGCTGGTAGGAAACCAGCGCACGGCTCCACGTCGGTGTTTTCCAAAAACACGCTAAGGATAACTCACACAGAAAAGACTAATCATAGTGTGGTCAATGCTTTCGCGTTGTCCAATACCGTGGAACACGGCTATCCGGATAGATTCATAACCTCGGCCGAGGGTGCACAAATTTCCCCACAAGGTGGTCCAGTCCGCCCTATCATCATAGTTTGGACTGTCCCACTAAAGGTTCCGTACCTACTTGGTACCACCACGGCATCCCCCATGGACATCACCAGGGGCTTCACAATCAATAATATGGTCAGATTCACAAATGCCGGATCTCGAACACCCACCAACGAACGAGTCTTCTCCTGGGATTCCGTTGCAATCTTCTATCTCCGGGGGTACCGGGTGAGTACTAGTAGGGTGTGGTTCCAATCCCATGCCCATTCATGACTTGTGGCTGTGCGTAAGGTGCTAGACAAAGGCGGCACAAGAACCGGTCCTTATACGACCGAATCAGGCATCTTCAATAGCCAATCCTCACGAGGAAGGGCGTCCCAGAGATAGCCTCCCCACTGAGGACTACCTCGCCTGATCCCGCCAAAACATTCCCCAAGACACAAGCCACCCACTTTTCACATTTACACACACCACCAAGACACACGCATTTTTACACGAAAATCATATGAGCAAGATTAATTAAACACATGGTGAAAGTCCTAAGCGGCAAAGCAATCCAACATATCATTAAGTAATTTAATGATATTGGTTCCTATGATTAACAAGGAATCAGGATAATCAAGATCAAGACATGGCAATCAAATAATACTTAGGACATTATAGCATTTAAATCACTTTTAAATGCCATGCATGTTTATTTAAAAACAGGCTCTAGATAGGATTATTTTGCAATCATAGGATCAACATGATCAAAGGGAAGTTAGGGCTTGTCTGATAATCGCTTTCCTAATCTTTAAGTCGTATTCTTGAGATTGGAATCTTCTGATTTGATCCTTGAGTTTGGATTCCTCAACGAGCCTTTGAAGTCTTCTGGCTCTTCCTCAAATCTCGCGTAATCTAACGCATAAAACATTACGTATAAATAAACTACCGCAAAAGAAAATAAAGAGCGAAAAGAGTCGAATAAGATCCAATTAACTCCAATAAAACCAATAGAAAGCCAATGAAGAACAAAAGACTCAACACACGGATGATGCATCCAGTTTTACTTTAACAAGGTTTTGTTACCTTAAAAAAGGCCATTAGGGGTGATGCATCGTACTCTATGGCTTTTGGTGTAATGAGAGATACTAAACACGAAGAGAAGAGCATGAATGCATGAAGTGACGGGGACAGCGTGTGTACGTGTTATTCGTACATTCGTGGCACTAGCCTTCATACAATTAGTAACCTATATAAAGGTTTATGCAACACGTGTACGAAGTACAAGGTGTGTCAGCTTAGGGCTCCTATACCTTATATCATTAACTAATGATGACTTAGCTATTAATTACTTACTAGATTGATTAATTACTAAGACTAAACTATTATTAATTAAGTTGGTTGTCACGCGTCGGATGCATGACGATGGTACGTGTACGTGTGCATGCATGACATGTATGCACGACTGCAGATAAAACACTAAGATCAATTAAAGACAATAGCAATTAAAATAACAACGAAACAATAACTCTAATAAGATCCAACAAAAGAGCACTTATAAAAGAGGACGATGAATTGATAAGGTTTGGTAGGATTTGGTGAGGGCTTTGGAATAGGTGCTGTAGGCATTGTTAGGTTAAGTTTGATTGAGCGATGATTGATCAAGGCTAGGTTTGGAGTTGAGTTCGTGATAGAAGGAGGTTATTAGATTTTGAAGTGAAACGACATAAAAGATCGTTAGGCTTAAAGCTAGCGAGCGAATTAGTGAATAGATGATACAAAGATGAAGCGGGGTGTATGTTGTGAGGTGGAGGGTACTAGATAACTAGCGTCACAGGATTGGTTAGGTTTAGGTGGACAATAATTGCGACGTGCGAGATCGACATCGCATAACTGTCAGGAAAAGAATATAGTAGGTGAGAGGGTTTTGGGTCATTGATGGTATCTAGGTCAAAGGTGGTGCTTCAATAATAGTACCATGAGGTACTATGCGTTTCTAAGAACGCGTGGGCGCAAGAATCGCTCAAAACGGAGATATGGTTGAAAAGATATGAATATTTGAAGTTTTGGGGGTTCATCTGTAATTACAGAGGACTTTTCTGTAATTATAGAGAAGTTCTAGGAACCTATATGTAATTAGAAAAAGTTTAGGGACCTTGGTGTAAAAAGATAGGAGCTAAATTATAATTACAGAAAAGTTTAGGCACTTTTCTATAAAAAGACAGGGCTTAAACATAATTACAGAAAAGCTTGAGGGCTTATCTGTAAAATGTACAGGTCTGGGGATTTTCTGGGATTTTTGGAATTATTTTTGTATTGAAAAATTTGTTTATTGCGTAACGCTGACGCAATAAAGAGGAAAAGGGTTTAAGGAAAATCAAATAGGTTGTGGACCAGGTCCATGTGGTCCGTGGACCGGGCGGGGCAGTGGTCCACCGGTCCATGGTGGACCGGGGAGCGCACGCGCTACGGCGGCTCGCCGGCGACGCGTGCGCGTGGGAGAGGGCGGCTACGAGTGCACGCCGAGGTGAGGGAGGAGGCGGTGGAGCGGGATGTCCGACGCGTGGACGTGGGAGGGCGATGGCGCAACGGTGAGGGGCTGCCGGAGTTGGGGGTCGGAGGTGGCGCGACAAGGAATTCACGTGCGCGCACGAGGAGAGGGAAAAAGAGAGCGGGAGGGGCGAGAGGGGAGCGAGGCAAACCTCGTTGCGGCTTCGGACGAGACGTGGGGCGACGGTGGTGGCCCAGTGTCGAAGAGCAAGGGACGTCGGCGGTGGCGCTCGGTGCGGGGCTCTGCGCGAGGTGAAGGGAAGGGAAGGAGGGGTGCGGGAGAAAGTAGGGAGGGCGGTGAAGCTCACTGTGAGCTTGGTGGAGGCGGAGGAGGCCGGGAGCGTGACATTCGAGGGTCGCCGGAACCCTAGCTTGCGTCGGAGAGAGAGAAAAAGAGGGGAAAGGGGGAGCTCGCGGCACAGGAGGGAGAGGGGGAGGAGGAGGAGGAGAGGGAGCCGGGGAGGTCTCAGGTGAGTTTTATAGGCGGCGAGAGGCGTGGCCGCCACGGAAGGGCGCCGGAAAATATCTCGCTCCGGCGAGATATTTTGCCGAGCGACGGGACGTGGCGGGGAGGAGGAATGGCGGTGGTCGCGCGGGCACGTGCTTCACGCGGAGGCTCCTGAAGCATGGACGTGACGCGACGACGTAGGGGAGACCGGGCGGCATGGGCGGCGGCGGTATTTCCGCCGGCTGGAGGTAGAAGACGACTAGGCGGGGCCCACACGTCAGCGAAAGGAGGAGGGAAGGGCGCCGGATGGGCTGATGCTGGGCCGAGACGGGCTGCGGGGAATAGAAAGGGGGAGAAAGAGCGAGTTGGGCCAGAAGGGGAAAAGGAATAGGATTCGGCCCAAGGGAGGTTATAGATTAGGAAATATTTAAACTTTTTCTGGAATTTGAATTTGAAGGAATTTCAAATTCAAACAAAAACAAAGGTTGATCAAACACTCAAAACAAATCAAATAAAACACTGAAATGCATATGGTGAAGTTTTATGCAAGTTTAAAATTCAAAAATTTGAAAATCAACTTGGGATTTAATCCTACTTTGATTTTATTTGTTGTAAATTCAAAAGCTTCAAATTTTTAGTACATTTTTAAATGAGAGCAAACACTTGAGCACAACTTTTATATTTCAAAAATTTTCATATTCAAACTAAGTTTAATTTATTTAGTGAATTTTATTTTGAAAATTCATTTCAAGGTGAGAGGTTGAACAAAATTTTTAATTTGGAGTGATTTTTATTCCTTTTTATTTTTCTTTTCTCCTTTTTCTTTTTGCTCCAAAAGTAGGGGTGTTACATGATCGCATCATCTAAAGACTAAACTAGCTAGCTGACATATTCAGTTCAAGAAGGTCCGAGATCCACGTCAATAGGTCACAACACGACACATCCGGCTTTGTAAAATTGCAAAACGATCCGATGTGGCTCTAATACTTTCAGACGTGGAATGATAAACATATGTCATATCGCCCCCATCCATGTATCAACAAAGTACAAATACGAAAGCCACTTTAACCAAATCGCCAGTTAAAGTAATCTTGTCGACATATAGTTTGTTCTTCCAAAGAATTAAAAAGGATGAGGAAATGTCCAAATCGACCAAATGCCACATCGATCTGAAGCTTATCAAGTCTCCAACAACAATTTGTTACGCAAAGGATAAAATCTTGCCCAAGAAACGACATTCACTCCATGTGTATAAATAGGCACTAAACCAATCGGCAATGCATCACCCATCTCATATACATTGACATCTATACAAAGCTTGAGAGCAGCAGAACACTAGCCATCAAATCTTAGGAGCAATGGCGTCAGGCAAGATGTTTGTCCTTTTCGCTATCGTAGCTCTTTCTTGGAGCACCGCTACCGCGACCGTTTTTCCACAAGTCATTCAGCCGATGGCGGCAAGGGCGACCATAAGCCACCCCTGCTTGCAGTATTGCATGCTGCAACAACCATTCATGGTGGCAGGCTCACCCTTTACATCCATGATCATGCAACAACCCTTGGCCTCATTTTTGCTGCAACAACAAGCATTCCCAATTGTGAGCTTGCGAACCAGAGCATGGCTGCAGCAGCAATGCAACTGTGCTGTCGTGTCACAGATGATTCACCAACAAAAAAATGTGGTACAGATGTCGAACATCTTCAACCCGATGGCTGCGGCAACGCCACTATCGTACCTGGGCAACCCGATGGCCGCGGCTATGCAACTGCCATACCTGACCAACCCGATGACCACGACTATGCAGCTGCCATATCTGACCAACCCAATGGCCGCGGCTTTGCAGCTGCCATACCTTTACAACCTGATGGCTTCAACCATGCAATTGCCGTCCATATTTAACCCGGTCTCTAGGGCGATGCAGCTTTCATCCATGTTCAGCCCATTTGCTATGGCTAGCCCTGCCACCTTCCAGTCCTGCGCTGCTGGCGCCTGCTTCTAGATGGTTAATGTACTGTAATAGTAGTATGATAATAAGGATCACATGTCATGGCATGCATGTGACTTCCAGAATAAAGACTAAGTGTTGGAATATCATCTATATCATGTTTTGTTGTCTTATCTTCTATGTAGTTCGCATGAAAAGAACACAAACTACCAAACTTGGCATATCACAAGTAGGTGGGAGCGACGTTATGCCTAGTGGCTTTAGAAGATCTATGCTACTATTTGTGCTATAGGCCGCTGGCCTTCCTCACTGTTCTCGGCCTACGAAGTGGAACCAACCACTTCTAGTAATGCAACACCACTAATCAACAGAAAATTAAAGAGAACGTCCTTACGTAAAGCATGATCCTGCCCCAGATGCGATGAACTGATGTATCCATCGAAAGTAAAGTGCTCACTGGATGGATGGATGGATGGATGGATGGATGCTTCCAACGTTGAGTGGATACACATGCGCACTCCAGAAAAAAGACCGCCACGTCCCCAGTGACCAAATCATCCATTCATCTCCATGGTCGTTCTCTCCCAGAATAAAAAATGGTCCAGGAAATACTTGTTATATATATATTCATTCATGCGCCCATTGCGGCGGTACGATTTGTTTAATCTTTTTGGCATGCAGCAAGCGCAATCACTGGATGCTAACTAATTTAGCCTTAACTCATCCTCCCAACACTCCTTAACTTGCTCGCAGAAAATTCTTACAACTATCTTCCCAACACTCCTTAACTCGCTCATAGAAAATTCTTGAGCGTGGGTCTAAACCAGATAGGGTTCTGTATGCTACCAGTGTGATTTGCGTAAAACTCTCTGTATGGTTTGAAGGTCTTATCCCCCAAATCATACACATTAAAGTAGTATGGATCGCATAGGCCCGCCTCAAACAGGTAGCTGTCGGTGTGGTAGACACAATTCGGCCAGAGCAGCTCCCGATCGTCCTGATCGTTGACGACGCGCGCCAGGAACGGGAAGTTCGCTCCGAGGAACAGAGAGTGGTCGCCGAGGCTGGTGACGATGTTCCACCCGGCGCCGTCCGCACCAGCCAAGGCGTCGATGTCCCGCTCGTACAAGTACACGGCGTCTTCAAACTTGTCGTTGTGTGGGCAAGCTACGAGGAGAAGGCGTCGGCCGTCAGCCGATTCCGCCAGGTTCCATAGGCACCCATAGACAAGGTCGAGGTCGTCATCCTGGCCATTGATGTGCGGTGGCCGTATTGGCTCCGGTTCTGAGTCCGGGAACGCGCCGGCGCGCATGTCCCATGTGTATATGTCGCCGGATCTGGTGACGGCGAAGACCTTGCCCTTGTGCAGGACGACGTCCCTGAACTCGACGCCACATCTCCCATGTGGCGTTTTTAACGATGTCCAGTTCTCGTCGCCTGCTCTTGCGATCGCTAGAAGAAATACATTGACCATCGCCACGACGAGGTACGCGTCGTCGGCGGCAGACGGCGTCTCGCACACGATGATCCGGCAGAAAGTGTAGTCACCGCCTTCAAACACGACGTTGAAGTGTTCCTCGATTTGGACACCTCCAAACACGACGGTGCGTCCTTCCTCGATTTGGATCTCGGGGATCGTGGCGAGAGGCGGCAGGCTGATTCGGCGGCCGGTGTAAGGGTTCACGAGCTCTGCGTTGCAGTGTTTGTCGACGGTGGCGAGCCAGTCGTCCCTGGCCCCGGCCCACCACCGGCCGCGCATGGCTGCCACGAAGGCCGGGAACGAGAGCTCTTTCCCGCGTGAGTGATCCAGAAGCTGGAACGTGCATTCCTTGTCGCCACCGTCGTTGTCATCACATCTGTCGTCGTGGGCTTCGGCGAGGTAGTCTTCTTCGGGTGTCATAAGCAGGCACGGCGTGCCGAAGGGAAGCGTGGCTTTCGTGGCGACGGCCCGCGCCCACGACGTGCAAACGCCGGCGAGGCGTGTCGTGCTGAAGAAGTCCAGGTGGTCGATCACGGCGTTGACGAGCTCCACGGGGAGATCCGCCCACGGCGGCGCTCGGTTGCACGACCGAACGGCCATGCTGAATCGATCGTAAGGTGCGCGTAGGTCGTGCGTGATCTCGGTAGGCATGCGTGTGCGTTAGGCTTATATGACCGGTACGCCGTATTCGAGTCGGATGCGAGGCGGATCTACACAGTGGCGAGGTGTGGCGTCCGCCATACCTAGACGCCAGACAAACCGACGCCTATGAGTCCACTCGGGCATGCAACAATGTATAAGTTTTCCTGCCGCATTGAACTGTCAATGGAACCTTACTTAGTCCTGAGTTTTAGCAGCTGCCCCACTAGTCACCAGCAGGTCGATCGTATCACCAGCCTACGTTATAACACACTCAAACGAGGCCTCATCACTTGCGGGAAGCAATTGCACATGAGAAGATGGTGCTCGGCGGGGGGTTAAGTACGTGGAGCTGCCATGCGAGGCCAAACTATCAGATTGGTAGTCGGAGCCTCAATTTTCAGCTGTGCTTCCAGATAAGAGCTTGAGCATGTCTATTTTTACATGCCTAATTATTAGCATTCCGTTGTCTCAAGTTCCATTGTATGTGCTTGATAGTTATACAGATTATAGTAGTAGTCGGTTCGCCATAGGTGAAATTTCATCCTGTATCCGCCATGCGAACACGCGTCAACTGCATCGGAACACCTTGGCCGATTACTTTCGGCCTTTCTTCATCTCCAACTAGCTTTCCCTTTCTTTTTGCAACGTGTTCACGGTGACTTTTCTCATAGGGAGTTCTTGGTCGGTGACTATTTTGTTGGTAATTTGTTTTCTAATAAAGCTCTCGATCCCGTCCTTCATCAGTTTAGTGACCGCCGTAGCACCATCCAATTCCAGGATCATGCTGGCCGGCCAACGCGCAGCTAGTCGAACGCCGTCAAGACAGGCGGCAGCCTCCGCCTCCTCCGCATCCCTCAAAAGAAACTAAACTTACATGAAAGCACTTAACCATTTGTGTGAATAAAACCTTAAAAAATTGATGACATCCTGCAGCATAAGGTGACTTGCTCAGTGACAAGTCCAGGATCAGTTGTTGTTGGTCGTCGGCAACATCTCAGGCATCTTAGACAGGTTGGCAAAGCCTTGAAAGCGGCGAGCAAGATTTCTGATTTGTTGCCTGCAGTTTAAATTGTTTTGCTGCATCGTGGAATTATCAAAGTTGTAGTCCGTAAGGAAATGCATCATTGTCAGCCATGTTCGCTGCCCCTACATTCCTTGCTCGGTCACTGTCCGTGATAAATGGTGCCTCAAAAACATGTCCAGTCCAAGTCACCCCGTTATGTCGGTGGCTCTGTATTAAGAGGTCCGTGTCCAATGGTGCCTCAAAGACTTGCCAAGTCCAAGTCTCGCGGCCTCTAGAAACTGTACCGTGCATGAGTGCATGAAGAATATTTTCAGGGCGTCAAGCGACATTGTACATATGCTCATCATAGATTTAGTTGGTTTCAAATATGCAAAATTCTAGCAACTTAAAAGTAGTTGATAATTTGTTTTCATCCTCAAGAAACTAAACTTACATGAAAGCATTTATCCATTTTTGAAAACAAACCTTTAAAAAAATTGTGATATCCTACAGCACAAGTGACTTGCTCAGTTACGAGTCCAGGATTCGGTCGTCCACACTCCACATCACATGCATCTTAGACCGGTTGACAAAGCCTTGAAAGCGGCGACCAAGATTTCTTATTTATCGCCTGCAGATCAAATTGTTTTGTTACGTCGTGGAATTATCGAAGTTGTAGTCCGTAAGGGAATGCAGCATTATTGTCAGCCATGTTTGCGACCCCGCATTCCTTGCTCGGTCACTGTCCGTGAAAAATGGTGCCTCAAAAACTTGCGAGTCCAAGTCTCCCATTGTGGATTAAGAGGTCCGTGTTCAATGGTGCCTCAAAGACTTGCCGAGTCCAAGTCTCGTGGCTTCTAGAAACTGTACCATGCATGACCAGGAGACTATTTTCAGGATGTCAAGGGCCATTGTACAGGCCCTATATTGATCTATTTTCAAATATGCAAAACTCTAACAACATAGAGGTAGTTTTTGGTTAAGTATAAAAGATGACTCCCTTCAAATATGCAAAACTCTAACAACTGAGAACTTGTGATTCTAGCTTTTATTTTTTTTTAAAAATACTTGCAGTTCTCAGTTCCAATGCAAATTAAAAGAAAACTTTTCACTTTGCCCCTGATCAACCTACTAACGGCCTATCCGCGCACCGTCTTCCACCTACCCACGCTCTTATGTTGTGATGGGAAACCTAATAATTTCTGTGGAGCTTTGGTGAACATCAATCATCCGCGATCGGCCAGCGTGACTACGTCTCCCATGGGGCATATTAAGCCCGACCATGGTTTAATGACCCCCCGATAACGGTGATAAATGGGGTCTCAAAGACTTGTCAAGTTAAACATAATAATGTAAATGACTTGCTGAGTCCAAGTCTCCCGGCTAGCTCAAAGAGGGCTCAGAACTGATCGTGGACTCTAGGTCGTCTTCATCATCTATGATTGTGACGTACCGCTCTCTGTCCTCTCCACAAGTAGAGTTTTTAGATGTAAATTTGGTTCCGCTCCTCACATGGTACACTGTATATGTCTCTTATGAAGATGTAAATGTAAATGCTTCGACTAAAAAGCAGACTAGCAGTTAGTAATGAAAATTCACCAATGTTTTTTTTTTTTTTTTGCTTAATGGTTTCCCGTTGTGTGGTGATTTGAGGTTAGATCTTAGACAGAGTCCAAATCTTAGCATAAACTCTGATAATCAATGGCAATATATTGATGGATGTAAGGGACTACATCTTCCATTTGCATCACCAAAAAAAAAAAAGAACTTCATTGATCTTTTTTTAAGGGTCGTTGGTTGGATGGTACCAAAATTGCAAGTTGGGTCGTACACAATTTTACCAAAGTTATATAGTGGTACCGCCAGGTAGCAATCTAGATATGGTTAAAACAAAGCTTATTGGGAGAACTCCCCCTAAAAAGAAATATCGGAATGGATTAAGTCGTAGTCTTGCTCTTTTTTAACTTTAAATCCACCGGACCAAACACTTTGTTGTCGTTCTTTCCTTCTCCAGTTTTTCTCTTGCAAACACAAAAGTCTGGTACCCGTACTGGACGCTGTGCCTATTTAAACCGCCAACGCATAGCACAACCACGGTGCACATACACAAACCCGTGCTTTCCGAACAACTAGAGCCCATGAAGCATCCTATTCTTCTTCTCTCAGTCCCACTCCTGCTCTGTCTTCCGTCCGGCTGGGTGCTAGCAGCGGCCGACATCACGCCGGCGGACCAGTCTGGCTGCTGGAAGAAGTGCGGCAACGTTGACATCCCCTACCCATTCGGCATCGGTGATCAATGCGCGATCCACCCTGGTTTTGGCATCAACTGCATTGAGGCAAAGGGCACCATGAAGCCTTTCAGTGGGGATTTTGAGGTGACGAAGATCTCTGTGCCTGACGCCAAAGTTTGGATTGAGATGGACATCTCCTGGCGCTGTTCTGATCTTGCCACGGGCCAAGTGAATGGGGCTATACTTTCCCAGAATTTCACCGGCACACCCTTCAGCTTCTCTCATAAGGATAACAAAATTTTCGTCATCGGTTGCAATACGATCGGCTATATCATAACTTTATCTGTGAGTATGCTTTGCACTATTTTCTTTCAAGTCACACATTCCACTACACAATATCACCGACGGGATAGACCAGTTCCCTTGACATTACGGACCCTGATTGGACACTCTCGTAGCCTTGGTCTTTTGGGTTCAATTGGATAGCCCATAATACTCGAGTAGACAATGAGACCTCAATTCCTATGATGCTTGCTCCTGTTCCATTTTCATGCTTGTCTTTGACAAGTCAAGCCGCTTGTTTTCTTCTGTAGACCTAGTCCAGCCAAATTAGAATCAAGACTCAATAAAACACAAATATTATTTTGAAACTTTCCGGGGTAATCTCCTCTTTGGAGCCATAAATATTCGTATTAAGATGACGGTGGACATTGGTTATTACTTATTAGATGTGGTGACAGGATAATTACAAGTGTTGTGCTACGATCATAGTCGGCGGGATGTCGGCCGCTGCTAGCATGTGATTGTACATTTTTATTTTGATACACTTTGGTAGTATTTATAAATGTTTGTTTGTGAGCAACTGTAGCTTCATATCAAGTAAAGCGTAGTCCTATAGTCAGCTCAGTTCAGCTTGTTGCCCGTTTTCCTCACCTATCCCATTAGTTATTTGCTTGGAGCAGTTATCGTCAATGCAAGCGCTGAACTTGTTTAGATCGCAGCACACGAGACACGTGCTTACCACTAACAGTGAGTTATGCATGCACTGTAATTTCTGCAGTATGTCACTGGTTGCTACTCAACTTGCTCCGATTTGGAACCAAGAAACGGTTCGTGCTCTGGCGATGGCCATGGGTGCTGTCAGGCTGATCTCCCAGAAAATCAGGTGTATTTAGAAGCTTTCTTCAATCCAAATAACACTTCCCCTGGCTGCAGCTATATTGTTGTGATGGAAGAGAAAGAATTCAACTATACCACCACATATAATTACGCGACAACATTCATGGATGCATACAAGGGTCAAGTTCCTGTTGTGATGGACTGGACAATTAGAGGGTATCCATGTGAGGTTGCTACAAGGAACCAAAGTTTATTTGCATGTGTTAGCAACAACAGCGAGTGTGTAAATATCAATACCACCAACGGGCAAGGCTACCGATGCATGTGTGTGCACGGATATGAAGGCAATCCCTACATCAAGGGCGGATGCACAGGTTTCCCCTGCTCTCTTAAAACATTTTCTCGGTCAACGAAAATTATATGCAGTTGTATAATAGTGATGTTTTGCTGTCCCCTTTCAGATATCGACGAATGCTTTCAAAATTCTCCAGATCCATGCGTGGCCCGAGGGGGTACTTGTAAAAATACAGAAGGAAATTATACATGTTTGTGTCCACCAGGAAAAGAAAACCTATATGGCACTTGCATGGCAAATCCAAAATCCTCTTCTTGGATAATACCTGTCATAGGTAAGTTTTTACCTTCAGCAAGAGAGTTCTTTATCTTCGTATCAAACTGTACCAATATCCCTTAACTTCTCCTTCGAAAAATTATCACTTAACAGGAACTTTCTCGTTGCCTCCTCCAGTTACATGTTGATTTCATATTGTTTCGTCTTTTCTTAAAAAAAGAATGATGATTTACCTTCTGTACAACGTTCATTTTTATAAACCAATTTCAGTTCAGCTAGTTTATATACGCTTCTTACTACGACAACACCATAGTAATCACTAATCAGTTTGTGGAATCATGCAGGCGCAGGTGTCGGAGCAGTCGTCCTTGTAATTACCATAACATGTGCATACTTGATCCAAGAAAGAAGAAAGCTTCAACACATCAAACAGAGGTACTTTCGACAGCATGGAGGCCTACTGCTGTTTGAGGAGATTAAGTCCCAACAAGGGGTGGCATTTAAAATTTTCTCAGAAGCAGAATTGCAAGAAGCCACTGACAAGTTCAACGAAAAACAAGTGCTGGGTCATGGAGGCCATGGAACTGTATACAAGGGACTTCTCAAAAGCAATGTTGAAGTAGCTGTCAAAAAGTGCACGTCGATTGATGAGCAGCACAAGAAAGAATTTGGCAAGGAAATGCTAATCCTCTCTCAAATCAACCACAGGAATATAGTTAAGCTACTTGGCTGCTGCCTTGAAGTGGAGGTTCCCATGTTGGTCTACGAGTTCATTCCAAACGGCACACTGTTGAACCTCATCCACGGCAACCATGACAGGCACATTCCCTTGGCTATTCGCATCCAGATTGCCCATCAGTCTGCTGAGGCTCTTGCCTACCTGCACTCATGGGCATCCCCGCCAGTACTCCATGGAGACGTCAAGTCCTCAAACATCCTCATTGACTGGGATCACACCGTGAAAGTCTCGGACTTTGGTGCTTCCATCCTAGCACCAACTGACGAATCACAGTTCGTCACACTTGTCCAAGGAACCTGCGGGTACCTTGATCCAGAGTACATGCAAACATGCCAATTGACGGACAAGAGTGATGTGTACAGCTTCGGGGTTGTTCTCTTGGAGTTGCTCACGCGCAAAAAACCATTCAACCTTGACGGACCTGAATATGAGAAGAGCTTAGCGATGAGGTTTGTTTCTATGATGAAGCAAGGCAAGATTGGGGAGATCATGGACGATCAGATCAAGGATGAGAACATGGAGATCGTTGAGGAAATTGCAGAGTTAGCGAATCAATGCTTGGAGATGCGTGGCACAAATAGGCCTTCTATGATGGAAGTTTCCGAGAAGCTTGATAGTTTAAGAAAGGTGATGCAGCATCATCCATGGGCACAGCAGAACACTGAGGAGACGGATTCCTTGCTTGGTGAGTCTTCAATTACGGCTACATCAGAGGTTGTCAACACAGGAAATTTAAGTATTGAGATGAAAGCTACTAAGGGCCTACAATCAGGTCGTTGATCAACGTCCTAAAATCTTATAGCATATTGTATATATTAATATTACATTATAGGATACCATAGTAACTAATACGGGCTGTTCCGAACCATATGAGATAATGTATTCATCATTGTTGTCGTAGGAATAATGCCATCTGTGCCAAGGATTTGTGTATGAAAATCAGACTATCATGCCTCTCTACTCCTATTATTTTCCTTGTGAGTTCACGTGCGTCGCAGCCCTCCTCTGTTAAAAAAAGCGCCGACATGTGGGCCCGCTGCTCTACAAACCGCGCCGTTCCTCTTCCCCCACGCACGAGAAGTTCTTTTTCCATGCCTCGCGCCGCCTTCCGAAACAGAAGTGCTCTCCCGATCCCCATCCAATCTCCCCAACCTAAATCGCCGCCTCCGCCTTGAGCCGCAAGAGTGGAGCAGCAGGAGGGGGAGAAGCAAGATCGAGGCGACGCCGGAGTCGAGGACGTCTTCCTTGGTGTCGTCTTGAACGAAGCCCAGCAGCCAAAGCGGAACAGCAGGACGCAATGGGGAGGAGGAAGAGCGAGGCGACACCGGCGGCGAGGACGTCCTCCTCCACGACGAGATCGACTCTGCCTCGAGCCGCACGAGTGGATCAGCAGGATGGGGAGGAGGAAGAGACCAAGAGCGATACGGCGTTGGCGGCGAGGACGTCCTCCTCCACGTCCAGCAGCCAAAGAGATTGACTCGAAGGACGTGTCTGCCCTCCACTCGCGTCCGCACGTCCACGAAGGAGACCCGCAGCATGTTTGTGGTAAGAGGCTAGGCCTGTTGGAACCTATCTAGCGATCTTTTCTTGGTTTGGTGGGTGATGTGCTCGAGTTGCTCGATGAAAAGTCGCCTTGTAGAAGCGTCTTGCTGAGGACAGCGGCGTGAAGCAGGGCAGCAGGAGCCGCTTCTACCTCAGGACGCAGAAGCTGTTTGATGTTTGGGTGGAAAAATTACTCTGTTCTCTGATTCTGCTTGACCTGAATGTGAACACCAAGTGAATGCACATCTTTTAACACAAGTTTACACCTTATATTGCGCTGCTTTCAATGTTACTTGGGAAATACTATTTTTTACTTTAGGTTAAATACTACTAACTACTCTCTAATCAATAATGTTTGACAGCAGGGCAGAAATTGTGGCATCTAATATTTGTGTTAAACACTCTTGACTGTAGGGAGTAATTAGATAAAAACATGATTACTTATTTTCTGCTACTTGCTTGACCATATTAATTTATTTGACCATGCAACCAGAACGTGTGTCACTTGTACTCTGTTTTCTTCTTCTTTTGTTTATAACTCATGATTTGATGTAGACCTGGTAGTACTCTGGCTTGCCAAAAGACATGCAAGTTGAGGAGTTCGATGTTTATAATGATTAATGAGTCGCATGCTATTTAGATGGAATGAGATGGCTGTGAACAATCTGATCTCCTAGATAGTTCAGATGAAAATAGCATCGGTGTTCATGATGTTAGCTTGCCTGCTTGCTCTTCATAAAGTTCAATCAATATGAGAGCATAGACGGAAAAATATGAATAGTAGACATTTTATTCATCCTAAAGTGGAAAATTATACACTGAATGAATCGATGACTGATAAAGAGTTAGTCAATTGATGAAAGAAATTTTACCACACGTATAAGAGCAACTCCAACGAAGCCCTCATATGGCCTCTTATCTCCAATACGAGGGCTCAGATGCAAAAAAACGTCTCCAACCATCCACCTATCCTTCTCCTAGCGATGAGAGCCCTCTCAAATCATTGGTCTCGCCCCTCATCCGTAGGAGCCGGACGGCGAGCCCTCATCGCAACTGCCTCCCCGCCCGCGCGCACGGTGAACTTTCCTCCCTCCACCAGCTTGCCGTCTCGCAGCCTGCTGCCGCCCGCGCGTGGAGCCGCCGCCGCGTGGGAGCCGCCCGGCATGCCTCTTTCCTTCTCGATTCATCTTCGTCCCCATGGTCGATGCGAGCTCGATTTGATTTTGTGCGGGTAGATCTAGCCAGGTGAGGCTCGCCTGCAGCGTCGCGCGCGCACGGCTCCGCAGCGTCGCCCGCCCCTGCCAAGCCATGCGGAGGCCGGCGATTCTGCTTGATTTGTGCTCGCACACACAGCACTGCAGTGCATGCAGGCACCAAGCACCAAAACATTGGGGATTGAGCTTGAACCACCGCAGTAGCACCGCATGCTTCCCTCAATTTTTAATTGCGAATGGGATTGTTTGCACACACAGCACCGCAGCACACATGCTTCCCTCAATTTTCAATTCGTTGATGGTGGCTTCCTAAAATTAGTCCCTGATGTTATGTTGAACCAGATAGAACCACCGAGCATTTGATTTTGTTAGTGTAATGCATACATGTTTTTTTAACCAATTGTTGTTTTGAGCCTGAACAACCAAAACCACTGATTTTAATCACTTGTTGTTCTTTTGTCAGTGTAATGCGTAGTTTGATTCCTAAACAATGTGATCTTCAAATGCAGGTGTCTATCCAAATGAGTCGGCTCTATCGCTTAGATTCCTCCTCCTCGTCGGATGATGACAATGATGAATACGACGAGCAGGTGCTTACTGCATTGCACCAAGCACATACTCAATATTTGGAGATGAACACTCCAAGGTGGGGCGGTCCACCATCCTGCCTTCATCGAACAATTATGTATTAATCATGTGGTTTTTTAATTATGTAGCATGCACTTATTATTTATCATATCTTCACTTAATTATGTAACATGTATTTTCTTAATATATATGTGTTTTGAGAATTGTATAACTAGTTAGCTTGTTAGTTACAAGATATGACTAAAATATACATCGGTGGAGAGTAGGGAAGAAAATTTGAGGGGATTGTTGGAGTGCACCATGATATAAGGGGTTAAATGTGGATGAGGGGCCTCTCAAATGGATGGATAAGGAGGCAAAAATGAGGGGTTCATTGGAGATGCTCTAAATGGCTAAGTATCTCATAATATTGTGTTGGTGTTCTCATCATTGGCATTATCTTCTAGATCTTTCTCTGAATGGCTGCCTTTCTGTGCTTGTGCTTTATTCGGTGTTGATAATATGTGGCATTATTGTTGGTTCTATCGTCACTGCTTCCAAGCCTTCCTCATAGTGAGGAGCGTCTGCAAACATGTTTTATTTTTTGTTCAGTCCTGGATAGTTCGGAAGTCTTTGATCTCAGTATATCTGATATAACCGAGTGTACCTGGTAATCTCTGTTGAGATTGTTTTATGAGACAATTTCTTTATTTGTGAGTGTTGAGCTTGAGCATGCTTGAGCAATGTTTTCTTGATGATCATCGCTATAAGGTATAAAAGCTAATATATAAAGATTTTGAACCCTGGTAAGAGGGAAATGATTACGTGATCATGCATGAAGTGGAGTTCACAGAGCAGATGTTGGACAGGATCCTTTTGATTGATGAAGATGAAAAACTATATAGTGCCACAAGGTTCGTCGTCTTCATCTGCTACCATCACCAGATTATGTAGGGCAACGTCCATATCTGTCATATGAATGAACAAACAAAAATCTATCTTTACAACTAAATTATTTCCTTCATGTATTCTCCTATCACTCATGAACTGATAGGAGTAGAGACTACAGTAGGGAGTAGGTTAATCATAATATAGAACTAATTGACCTCTGTGAAAATAAATGAAGTCAACTTTCATCAGAAGTGTCAATAACAGAATCGCATTGAAGTTTGCCTCAATGAGCCTTGATTGCGTGATCCTGGGCTCCTGTGATTGTTTTACTTGCAACCTTATGTATCTGGTCCTATATATATGATCTTGAGCTCTGAGCAATGGAAAATAAAAACGCTACGTCAGCTGAAAATCAGTGCCTTTGAAATTTAGAGATAAAACCTAGCTCTTGCTGCTCCCCTCCACTACAGCTACTGGCTACTACGTCAGAGGTAATTTTTTGCATGGCAAACTCTTGGACTGAGCAGTTTGTGTCCACTAATACTCTAGCTTTGAGTCATCAAGTTTTAGAGATTGGATTGTATTATCGTAATATATCCTTTACATATTTTTTTTGAAATGTTTCTTTTTCTTTTTACCAGATACCGAGCAAGCACATTTAGATGGCATTATGCAATGGGCCATCTGAGTTTTTGATGCTGCGGGAGCAGCAGTCTGTTCAAGATTGGTCATATATAGCTATTAGTTTAAGTGACAAATCATCTGATTTCTTTTGCCTCTGATTGATCTGGTATACTTGATAAATAAGTTGACTGTTTTAGATTAAATCTAATAGTACATAGTGTTGCATAATTTTAGTTGATCGGTCTGAGGGAAAAATGGAGAAGAGTGGATCTCTATTCGAAGAGTGGATGTTGTGGCATAGTAGTAAATTTATTTATACATTTATTAAATTTAAATTTACTAATGTATTTTTCTGGTTAGCCCGTGGCAACGCACGGGCATTTTTGCTAGTTAGTAATAATTGGTTAAAAGATCAAACGAGCCACCACCTTTCTTAATACCAAGAAATTATCATAGATATGCTCTTGTCATTCAAGTGGGCATTTGATTTTGGAATTATTTTGAATACTTCTAGAAATATAAGATGGTCCAAATTTGAATGGATATCAAATTTGGGCATGGAACTCAAAGTCAAGTAAAATTCAAATGGAAACCAGAAGGGAAATAAATACAAATGATTCCTTTGTGCACTTTTAAAATTTGTTAGTTTTATACTAAAGGTACTTTTAGTGATATTTTAAAATGTTGTTTGTTTAGTTTATTGAGGTGTCTTTCTTTACATTCATCATGCATACATACACCAATGGGCACTCCCTAACACTTATCAATGCTAATCTTTCTGTAGTATAATTATCACTCATTAACAATGGTCAATAAAACTCACTAATCATACTTTACTTATCACCACTCACGATTTACTTATCACACGAATGCATATTAATCATTATCTCATAGATATAGCTAAACATCATTACAACAGGCTGGTTATCTCCCATCCAGCATCTAAATGGAATTCCGAATCTATATTTGCATCTTATAACCTTGCCGCCGTCAAACACTGCTAAATACTGTGTGATCACCCTATCTAGGCTCGTACAAAACCAAGTGCACTCTAAGGCTGCGTTATCTGAAATTTACTCCAACTCATAACTCTTGAGCGTCGGTCTAAACCACATTGGTGTCTGGAAGCTGTTGTACCGGTTAGAGTGGAACAGCTTCCGTGACCTGTACGGGTACTTCTCAAAGTTCTCCTCGCCCAGATCGAACATCTCCATGTCAGTATCCGTCTCTTGGCTCCGAAACAACTGGTTGTCCGTGATGCAGACGCAGTTAGGCCGAAGCTGGTGGCACTTTGCATCTGACGACGAGTCCCGGTTCACGATCGGAGCCAGGAACGGGCAGTTGGCGCCGAGAAACAGCGAGTGGTCGCCGAGGCTGAGGACGGGGCTCCACCCGTCGTCGGCATCGTCCACGTCTCGCTCGTACAAACGCACGCCCACGGCTTGGAACCCCGTGTACTCGAACGTGCTGCGGCGGTAACCCGAGGATTTGGCGCAATTGATTTCACGGCCGTACGTGCAAACCAGGATGAGCCGGCGACCGTCAGCCGACTCGGCAAGCCTCCAGCGGCGCTCGAACTCGTCGTCAGGGTCGACGTCCAGCTGCGGCGGCTGGCTCAGCTCCGTCGGCTCGACGTCATTTACGCCTCCTCGTATGTCCCAGGTGTGTACGCTTCCGGAGGTGTCGACGGCGAACACCTTGCGCTTGTGCACGACGGCGTCGCTGTAACCGAACAGATTTCCGCCGGGGTTCCTCAACGCGGTCCAGCTGCCCGGGCCGCCACCGCCTGCCGCGATCGCCAAGAGGCCGGGAGCAGGAGTAGGAACCACCGCGATGACGAGGTACCAGTCAATGCCGACGGCCGTGTCGAACGGCGTGTCGCACACGACGATCCGGCCGAACGTGTCTCGCGTCTTGGCGGCGACGGGGCTGATGTCCGGCAGGTCGATGCGGCGGCCGGAGTACGGGTTCACGAGCCGCGCGTCGCCGCGTTCGTCGACGGTGGCGAGCCAGTCGTCCTTGCCTCCCACCCACCACTGCTCCCGCGCGCCCCAGACGAGCGCCGGCAACGAGACCTCTCTCTCGCCGCGCGTCAGGTCCATCAGCTGAAACGTGTCCTCCTCCTCCTCCTCCTCGTAGTCGCCGTCCTCGGCCATCATCAGCAGGCACGGCGTGCCGAACGGCAGCGCCGGGTTCGTGGCGACGGCCGCGGCCCACGACGAGCAGACGCCGGCAACCCGTGTCGCGCTGAAGACGTCGAGGTGCTCGACAACGGCGTCGACCATCTCCACGGGGATGTCAGCCCACGGCGGCGACCCATCGATCGACGGTTCAGCCATGATCGATCGATAGCGGGGCTTGGAAACTTGGTTTGTGTATGTAAGCACAATCTTGCACGCCGGGTTGCATATTTATCCTCCGGGTTTGCACAACCCCGCTCCGATTCGGACATGCCTGCCGATGGTTAGCGATTATATGCCGGCTCCGAACCATCATCGAACATGCTCCGGGCGGCTTTTTCGTATGGGCCTGTGGCCCTGTTGTGCTTCCGAAAAAAGAATATGGGCTTGTTGCTTAGCCCGACGAAAAGGAAGCTCTTGTTTGGCCCGACGAATAAGATTGAACTGCTGATTTGTCTGAAAATTCATTTTTTGTTTTCTGATATATATTTTCTCTAAAAGTCGGCAACAAAACGCAAGCAGGCAAACAGAGCATAGTTCCCATGATTATGTTCCTTGTGGTAAAATCAACCCATCCGGATACAAGTATCTCACTTGCACGGGTGCTTGAATGATTATTTTATTCCTACAGTGACTGGCGACGTTGGGAGCGTCTAACAGGGACCGTGCGTTGGCTCGATAACCAACATTCTTGGTTTCAGAAAGCAAACTAATAAAAGTTTCAGCTGCGTTGCGAAAAACTTCAACTCTGTTTCTCAAAGTTTCAACATGGTTTCACAAAGTTTCAACTCGACTTCAAAACATTTCAAATCATTCACAAAAATTCAAGTCAGTTTAAAAAATGCTTCCACTCGAATTCAAAGCGTTCCAACCGGGATCCAAAAAATTTCAACTCGGATGTTTACATAGCTAAATACAATTTAGTATTAAATTCTTACACAAAAGAATGAGTGTACGCATTGTTGGGGGTGGGTGGGGGGGGGGGGGGGGGGGCATGCCCCCCTCAGCTTTGGCATTTAGCGGGATGCCAGTTTGTTGGTGACCACCAGTTCCTTCTCACCGTGTACCTTGTACATCATGCAGGACTCGCCCTAGTGGTAGAGAGGGTGGAACGCCAATCTGGCAGCTAAGATCGTCAGTTCCGTCTTCTCGTTGTGCATCTTGTACATCACGCAGAACACGGCCTAGTCATAGAGGACGGAGACAGTAGGGTTGGGGTTGTGGGCAATAATGTAGAGGCGAAATGTCTTGTGGACCGTTGCTTTGGGCTTGGGCGACGGCGTGAAGTTGAAGTCAGCCACGGTGGCACTGGCGACGGTGTAGTCGACGAGCACATGCCGGAAGACGAAGCCAGTGAGGAGGACGGCATGCGTAGTAATAGAAGTGGACGTAGCATAAGGAGGGACCATGGCAGTCATTTATTTAATTCTTCTTTTGCAAATTCAGCTGAAGTCGTTTGATAGGATATAAATTGCTTCGCAGAAAAATGAACAAGGCACCTTAAAAACACTCGAGGATATGTTATTTTCATCGTCTAGAACTAGAACCAATTACTACTCAGACTAGCTAGTAATGTGGCGCTACATGCACTAGAGTAATGCTGGTTGCCAAACAGATACATGCACCAGCTTACATACGCCAGTTTATATAAGCTAACACCTGTAAGCTGGATAATACAAATTGGAGTGGGAAACAAGCAGCCACAACAGGACCGTTCTCTGAAATTTATTCTAGTTCATAATTTTTTAGTAGCGGTGTAAACCACATAGGTGTCTGATAGCTGCACCGATCAGTGGGGAACAGACGCGATGACCTGAACGAGCACCCTTTATCGCCCAAACTGAATACCTGCATGTCACAGTCAAAAAGCTCGCTCCAAATCGACGAGTGGTTGTACGTGACGCAAACGCAGTTGGGCCGAAGCTGAACCCAATATGCGCCCGGCTCGTACCGGTCGACGACGCGCGCCAGGAACGGGTAGTTGACGCCGGGGAACAGCGAGTGGTCGCCGAGGCTGACGACGGGGCTCCACCCGTCGCCGCCGGCGGCATCATCCACGTCGCGCTCGTACAAGCGCACGCCCTCGGCGTGGTACGAGTCGGAGTAGAGGTACATGCGGTGGCCGTAGGCTCTGGGATTGGGGTCCGTTCTGTTTCCGTAGATGCGGACTAGGAGGAGCCGGCAGCCGTCCGCCGACTCGGCGAGCCGCCACCGGAACTCGAACCCGTCGAGCTCGTCGTCGTGCGGCGGCGGCGGCGGCTTCAGTTCCGGCTCGGCGTCACTGGCGCAGGCATGTTCGATGTTCCAGGAATGTACGACGCCGTAGAAGTCGACCGCGACCACCTTGCCCTTGTGCACGACGACGTCGCTGCAGTAGAACTGGTTTCCGTCGACGGGGTTCTTCAGCGCGGTCCATCCATCATCGCCGCCTCTCGCGATCGCCAGAACGCCTTTACCCACCACCGCGACGACAAGGTAGCCTGCAGCTCCGGTGCCGGACGACGGCGTCTCGCAGACGACGATCCTGATGAACGTGGCCCGGGTCTTGTCGCCGGAGACGACGGCGCTGATGTCGGGAAGCTCGACGCGCTGGCCGGTGTAGGGGTTGACGAGCCGCGCGTCGCCGTGTTTGTCGACGGTGGCGAGCCAGTCGTCCTTGCAGCCGACCCACTCCTGCCCCCGCATGAGCGCCGGCAGCGGGTCGGGCGCCCATCCTCCCTCACCGGCGTGCGTGAGGTCCAGCAGCTCGAACGTGTCCTCCTCGTAGATGTCGAGCTCCTCGCTCGCCATCAGCAGGCACGGCGTGCCGAACGGCAGAGCCGGGTTCGTGGCGACGGCCGCGGCCCACGACGAGCACACGGCGGCGAGCCGCGTCGCGCTCAGGACGTCGAGGCGCTCCACCACGGCGTCGACCATCTCCGCAGGGAGGTCGTCCCACGGCGGCGACGACACGTCGCTCGACAGCGCAGCCATGCTTGATCGATGGCGCGACTTGGAAACTTGGTACGTGTATTGTGCGCGGTGGCCACATATTTGTCCTCAAGGTGTGCACATATCTCGCTCCGATTCGGACATGCCGATGATTTCCCAGGCAACACGGGTTCGGCCGCGATTAGTTCAAGTCCGGTTCCGAATCATCATCTTACACGGGCACAGTACACGTGGGCCTATTGTACACTTCTAAAGGGGATATGGGCCTATTAACTGTTTAGCCCAACGAATGGACATTGAGGCGCCACTCCAGGATGCATGCAAGACCAAAATGCTTTGATTTTGACCAAGTCGGAAGGCATCCGTAATTTGCATCAAAATCAGTTTTCACATTTGATGGTATTTTCCTTTCAAAACACTATGTGAATACAAATTTTACATGTATGCACACAAATCTAATCTAATACTAATTAGTTTATAAAATGTGACATGTCTGCCGTTTAGGTCTGCCTCTTTTGGACCGTTGGATTTTGCCCAAAGAAGCATTGCTACTGTGCATCACCGCCCGATGGCGTCGTCTGCCACCCTCGTGAGTTGGCCTTCGTGTTTTTCGTCCCTCTGCCTCCGAGATCTTCTTGTTTCCAGCCTCCGACTCCACCTTGGTTCCGTCTCGATGCGTCGCAGAGCTTCTCAACCCATAGCAGCCTTGGTTCCGTCTCCCATGGTCGTCGCCAACAGCAGCCTGGGTCTCGCTCCCGTGACGCAGCGTCGACATCGACGCCTCCGCCGAGAGCGCTGTCACCAACTTGATCGCGTCCGCGGCGTCTCCTGCCCTTGGCATCGGCCATCGCGTCCCGCTGAGCTCGTCTGCCACTCCTGACCAAGCAGTCGGCCCGGCGCCCCGTCGCGCTTGCCGCGGGCACAGACCAAGCTGCCAATCGGAAGCGCCGAGTCTCTTCCGCAGCTTTTTTTTTGCGACTAAAAAAGCTCCGTTACTCACCTATGCCGATCAAGACGTGGGCCTCAGGAGATCTCCTGCGTCATCTGGCTCGTTAAATCGATCTCCTAATAGCTGTGCTGTGCACACTTTTGTCCCCTCTATTTGATCGATTATTAACTCCGCAGATCGTATCACAAGTTGATTGATCAGTCAGGGTTACTAATACTTGCCTTTCAAAAGGGCATGCTTGCATACCTCTCTAAAGTTTCTTTAGTCGTCGCTCTTCTGTATAAGTTAGATATTTGAATGGACATTGAGTGTTTTGCTGCATCGGTAAACAAAGTTTTCTAGATTGTCAAATGTGGATCTTTTTCAATCTACACTATGATGACATTGGATATGCTGATGTGGTTCTTCTGGGTGTGTTGATGGCTTAGTTTTCTTTTAAAAGAAAAGGTATTGTCATATATTCTTTGATTAGATGGCTCATGATGTATAAATTTTGTAGCAATAAATGGGGTTACCATGGAACAGGTTAAGCTGGAGTAAAAAGAAAATGAGAGTGTTGGTTGTAGTGTTCTGATCATTAGCCTGTCTTTTGTGCAGATATACTATCATCTACAGACTACAGGACTGCGGGAGAAGAAAGAGGACATCCATGGAGACGTGCACCTAACAAATCCTCTAGACGTGCAGTGAAGAAAAACATGCTTGAGTGCCATTTTACGTGTTAAACACACACCTAACAGACATGATTTGTCATGCAGTAAATGGTTGCAAAGAGTCTATCCATAGTAGCTATGTATTTACCTTTATTTCCAATTTGCTCATTTGCATCTTATAAGACATAAGGTGTAAATTCTGGATGCTGTAGCAGCTTATATATTTTAAATGTGTCCTTCAGTTTTGGTCTCCGGTGGGGACAATTTGAGAAACATGACAAGATTTCAAATTTAACACCTGTGTTTTATATATGGATTATAAAATGTGTGAGGAGCCTGTTGCAACGCACGGTCAAATTGCTAGTTAAAACAAACACACGTCCTACCTTTATGAGTGACTACGAGCGATCCAGAACTTAGATTGATCACAAAATCTCATAGTCATTTCGTTGTCAATGGACTGTGTCTACCACAAGTTTGAAACTCTTATCCTGGGCGAAAGGGCTCCATTAAGAAAATAACCAATTGAGCCAGACTTTTATCAACATTCAAACTTAATGAGTTTGACATCACAAGTTAGACTTGCGAATGTATCCTTGCTTATCGAACCATTTTAGTGAATTGTCCACCCTTCCTCATCAGCTCAGACTTTTTAGCGTAACTAGTTGGTGCAAAAAGTATAACTTAACATTATATCAGAGCCGAGTATCATTCATATGTCCATGTTTCAGCAGATCACATACAAAATGATGTCGCACTACAAGGAAACTGTCTAATGCGACATGGACTCAAAAGATCTCTTGCTTCAAAGAACACTTTACTTAATTAACATTTGTATCGATCCGTACATATTTAATATTGGCAACTAGTGCTTAGTTACTGATGAAACAGTTAAGCTCTCCATACCACGAGAACGAAGGTTTGTGGGTAAATAGAAAAAATGTGATGAAAAAAAAAACTAGTGGGACTATTTCTGCGAATTCACGCTTGTATTCTTGTGCTTAATTTGCGCCGAGCAAAAAAAAAAAAAAAAAAAAAGAGAGGGGTACTACACCATAACGGCGCCCAACTTGCAAGTGTCTTCTCCGACAACTAATCGGTTGGCACGGATGTAACTCCATAACGCCCGACCACTCGCTAGTTGCTCACTTAGATCAGTTAAAAGAATCGGTAATGAGCTGTTTGGGGGCAGAATGTGTTGCGGCGACGTCTGCGTCCCCGTGCTCGCTCGCTCGACAGATTACGGCGCTGCGCCGGGCCCGAGGACCCATTGGCTCAATTTTTTTGCCGTCGTCGAACAGAGCGACGTGGTCAGAGAACACGCTGCGCGGCCACGTTCTCCGTCGCCTCGCACACATGCTCCTCACTGCTTTCTCCTGCTCCTGGACTGTGCATTGGCTCGTTTGGCTGCGGCTGGCTGTTCACCATATCCAGGCCCACAGCCGAGCGTCACATACAAACAGTTTGCTGGCGCTCATGAGCTCGTGTCGCGCGTCAGCAGAATGGACTGGAGGCGAGCGAGAGGCTGCATGCTGACATCGCGCACCAAGCAGGGCTCGATGCGCCTCAAAAGGAGAGACGACGACAGGATGGCAGCCAGAATGGCGATATGGCTGGAAAAAACATCGCACAAGACGTGAGTAGGGTAGTGGACGCGCCTCTAGATTGAGAGATTAGATGATGATACAGTAAGTAGGAGTAGGAGTACAGTATTCGTACTATACATACCCATAGCTCAATCATCAAGTCGCCGTATTCCTCATCTAGACACTGCGCCAGTGCGCACCCGAATCATATGCCAATGCCAAAGCGTTGTTTGACGACATGGCCTACATACCCACAACTGACCATGGATCCAAGTCCCATGCGAGCATCCTTGTCCATCATCGAAAATTTCACTGTCCAATCGGTGGCTGCTGCACATACTGCATCATCGCTTGCACTGCCGGCCCCTTTTCCAAAGCAGCCCATGCTGCCAATGGCTGCCTGGCCGAACATGTGGAGTGGATAAAAGCATGGAATCAAGTGACTGATGATACAACTCAGATTCGTCAGCTGGTCACATGCCACGCCCAGGTCACGTTCCTACGTACTCGACGAATTGCATGTAGAGAGGCAGATGCATGGTCTTGTAGTGAATCTAGTGATCATAGGCACGTTATTACTTTAAGTAGTGTATTCCATCATCATTCTCTTATCTCCTTTCTCAATAATGCACATCCGTAATAGTATAGGGCAGAGGACTGGAACCAAAGAGTGCAGAGCTGCTGCTTGATGGGCCGGGTGCTCCACGCTGGAGCAGCTCGTTGGACGCATGTTCGTCTGCGATGAACTGGTGCAGCAGCGTGGCCGTTTCTGTAAAAGGTCGCCGCTTTACAAATGGGCACGGCGCCGCGCAGACCTGTAAAATGGCAACTGCACGACCCTGAATGCCCTTGATCCCACCACACTTGGTGCATGTGACGTGCTTCCTAGCTAGCCAGTCCTACTAGCTCCATGGAACAGGGTTTGCTTCCTAGCTAGCCAGTCCTACTAGCTCCATGGACAAACTTGTTGCAGAGCGTTGTGATGATTTCACATGCTACTAGCTGTTCTGCTGATGACACAAATCTTGTCCATTTTGCAGGTACCGTGTACGTGATTTAGGAACCAAGCAAGAGCTGCCATTTGATGCTACCTGCTGGATCGATTCTTACCATAACAGCACGTTAATTACTACTGTGTTCACGGATTAAGATCTCGTTTGATAATACTAGCATGCGCTTCGCGCTTTGTCAGGTGGCCACTTTTTTGTTGAGGCCGCCAGCATGCTTTGCGCCAGGTTACGAGGTGAGCAACGTGCGCGAGTCAAACACATCGCTGACCACTCTCTCTCTCTCTCTCTCTCACACACACACACACTTTTTTTTTGGCGGGAAGGTTGGCGCATCGTAGACACCATTCAAACATATACTAGTATTTTTTATAAATGGATCTACAGCCTTCTTGTTTATTTTATGCATTCAGGGTTCATTCTCCAATAAGAGCAGGTCCAATAACGGGCGAATAGCCGGACAATGTCTGCACATATCTGATAAAAAGCAAAAAAGGGAGGAGAGAGAACGTGGTTCGTCGCTTCAGCTGGCGACGGTCGCCGAACTGCGTGTGGTCCCCACTGTATGCATATGTGAAGGAAAAAGTTGTATGAATGGGTGGAATGTGGGCCAAGCAGACACTTAAAAATATTTTTTGAAGACAACTTGTTGTAGGTCTTATCTGCAAGACTGTCGGTAAGATAATTGTTTGTCTCATTATTGGACTTGCTCAAGGATGACGAGTCGCCGTGACTGAGCACGCACATCTCATTCTCCGACGCGGATGAAGAGTCGCGCGCGCGCGCCGTGACTGAGCAGGTGCCAGTAATAAGCTTGTTTATACAGAGATGGTGCATGAGCATCATAGAAATCATCATCCGCCATGTGATCTCCCTGTGCAGAGGAAAACCAAAAGAAAATGTGGGGAGCTCAGCTCACTGCCGCCTCAGTGTGCAGAGGAAAACCAAAAGAAAATGTGGGGAGCTCAGCTCACTGCCGCCTCAGAAATCTTGGGGTAAAAAGTGCTGTAAGTACTCCTGTCTGACGGGAGTTCGAATCTGCCGCATATTAAAACGCAGAATCCACTATTTTACTGCCAAATGGAGAGCAAAATGTCAAGATACCGGCATCCACTGATGTGGTTGTCGCAACTTTTCGTATTAAAATTTCAATGCCAGTAAAATACAACAGAGTGCTTTTCGAGGGCCGTGCTTCAGATTTGGTACTAGATATTTTGCAGCTAATGATATTTACCAGAGGTCCAGAACCGTGCTTCCAAGACAACATGTCTTCCCTTTTTACTAATCCAAGTAGTATAATTTGGGAGCTGATCATCATTTTTCAAAATTACAGTATAAGTAGAAATCTCACATGTTACAATCCGTAATGTTTATTTGATTCCTTTTTCATTTTGAAGTCCCCAGCCAATTCCCATGATACAGTTGTTATTGTCAGCATACTATTGGTGTGATGTGTGCGGTGTGAACGATGAAGTTCTTCCACCATGCCCTGCTGGTCGTGATGACTGGTCATACGTTTGCCCTCTTGCCACAGTATATGTACCAATACTCTTAACATTACTAAGGTTTGGTTGTACGAAAATCATCCTACTAGATTTTTTTCAGTTTCTTATAAAAAAATAGTATAGGTACTAATGATCAATATTGTAGATAAAACACCAGAAAAACAAATATGTAATGTTGAATTATAAAGTACTAAGTGAGGAGCACATTCTTTATTGTTGTCTGAGTTGTACTGTGTAAAATAAGCTCTCCCATTAGTTTTTCACTGATATCTCATTTTTTGGGCTGACAAAATTGTCCTAACTCCTAACGTCATCAATGGAAACCATAGGAATATACGATAAATAAAGACTTCAACATATGCCACAAATAACAAATAAAATGGTGTGTGCAATGTTTCGTCTTGGATTCCTTTTGCACACTGAGTTCATTGATAGCGACTGGCGGTTGGATAGTACTAGTTCGTTGCCCTTGGACCTCGGTACGTCGAGCCACCGCCATGTGGGTCACGAGAGCCCCGAGAACACATACCAAGCCGTGTCACGGAATCATGAAAAGAGTGTTCTGGTTCAGCTCATCAATGGACTGAAGACTCGTGTCGTGCGAACATCCCCATGCCTAACGAACGCAGCGAAGACCGCGATCACATTGGTCCATGCAGTTGTACGGGAATGAGATTGTCCTAGTGCTTGCACTGGACAGGATTAATATGCGGCAGACAGCGATCACATTGGTTCATGCTTGGTGTATTGTCGCCTTGTTGAAATGGTTGAGGATGTTGTCGACCGTAGCGTATTGCATTGGTCCCGGCCGCTTGATCATCGGTGATCTAAAACAGTGTGCTTTGCAACTCTAAACGTAACTGTATTCCTCTACTGACGTGCTTAATGGGGGGGGGAGGGACGCGACAGCACACATATTATAGAACAAAAGTAGAACAGATTCATCAATAGATGCTGCTTGATGCAGTTGAACAATCTGGTTGCGAGCTGCAACCACGGTACACATGGGGATGCATTTTGCCTCCCCGATACAAACGTGCGCCGGCGGCGTCACGCAACAAACACAACACACACTTGGGCGCAGTTTAACACCTAATACGTGACAATAATGAATCAAGACCCGCAAGTGCGCTTTGCTTGCACTGGGGTTCCCAAATGATCACGACGTACGATAAACTCCTCTAATCCGTGGACTAAATAACCAACACGAGGATGACTCGACGAAGCTTATTAATTAGAGCTGGCCGTAGGAGTGCGCGAGGTACGCGAGCGCGCCGACGAGCGGCGCGTTGATGTAGGTTGCCGGCTCGGAGCGCTCGTGGTCGTTCCTGTCGTCGGGGAACTGGTCCTGCTCGTTGGGCCCGCCGACGACGGCGCCGACGTGCACGTTGGGGTTGGGCCCGCCGGCGTAGAGCGCCGTGAACCCCTGCGAGCACCCGATCTTCCCCGGGTGCGCGGCCACGGACGGCAGCGACGACGCGCGGTGGTGGATGCGGCGCGGGTACTTGTTGCCGTAGCCCACCATGTACGACATCCCCATGGGGTTGCTTCCCAGGAGGTAATCCACCTGCTTCCTCGCGATGGCGCGCAGCCGCTGCGGCGTCACGACGACGGCGCCGCAGGTGACGGTCTGCTTCGCGAAGGCGAGGTACTTGGCGTAGGTGAGGAGGAGGAAGGCGCTGGACGTGACGTACTGCATGTTGCTGTCGCCGAGCTTGTACAGGAGGCCGCCGCGCGTGTACTGTGTGGCGCCCGTGGGCGTGCCGGGCACCATGGAGCAGATGAAGCCGTCGGCGTGGGACTTGTACTCGTGCGTGGCGCCCAGGCGCTGCACCAGGAACGACTTGGCGATGAGGACGCGCGCGCCCGCGTGCTTGTTGTCCCACCCGAACGTGTTGTCCGACTCGTCCGCGCCCAGCACCTGCCCGTTCGTCTGGATGTAGCTCAGGTACGCCGGGCTCTTGGTCGCGCGGTGCAGCCACGCCGCGCCCCAAAGCAGCTCGTCCTGCAAAGTTTTTTGTATTCGTGTCATGAAAAGACAAGGTAGCTTTTCGGTCAGAGAACCAACCACCAATCGAAGCGAGAGAAATAACGAATCGATTTTCTTTTTCTCGGTTACCTGGTACCCGGAGTAGGAGCAGTAGTATGGGCAGACGTATGGCGCGAGCCGGGCGCTGTAGGGGCCCCTGTGCTTGTCCGCGAACTCAAACACCTATACACACACAGAGAAACAAAGGATTTGTTACATAAAAAAAGCAGAGCACCAAAGAAACAGAGGATTGAGTTGAGACCAATGACGGAACAGAGGAGGACGGAGACGGTGCGTGCGTTACCCTCTTGGCCCTGGCGAGTAAGCGGCTGGCGTAGGCCTTGTCGGCCTTGCGGAAGACGAGGGAAGCCGCGGCGAGTGCGGCGGCCGTCTCAGCGGCGACGTCGGAGCCGGGGGAGCTGGCGTCCACCTTGTACACGGTGCGCGGGGTGTCCATGTCCTCCGGCCGCTCCCAGCACGCGTGGTCCTTGGTCGCGTCACCAACCTATATGATGATGATCAGAGATGGGCAAAGAGATCAGCTCAGAGATGTGCGAAAGCAAAAGCAGACGCCCATATTCTACAGCTCGCGACGAGCGACATTGGTCCACCACACACATGGTGTAGTGTGTGAACGTACTGCGCGACATGCGGAGGCTCGGTTTGCATAAATGAAGGCAACTTTCTGAGCAGGGATTGTACTCGTTGCAAGATCTAAGCGTTAGTGAGTGAGGACTGAGGAGGTTAGTGTGAAGCAACACCGCCTCAGTTTGACCATATGGAGAAGAAACGGTGACCACAGAAACATAAGCGTGCTTGCCTGGACGTAGATGGTGTCCGGGTGCGCCGTGGCCTTGAGCAGGTAGTCGGCGCCCCAGCGGACGGCCTCCCGCGCGTGCTGCAGCTCGCCCTTCATGAGCCCGCCGAACTCCACCACGCTCCACGCCAGCATCGTCATGCTGAACGCCATCGGGAACCCGAACTTGACGTTGTCGCCGGCGTCGTGGTACCCGCCCACAAGGTCCACCTGCACCAACAACACCAAGAAGAACACGTCTAAGAACAATGCAATGCATAATGACCAATAAGTAAGTTGTCCAAAAAAACAGAGGCATTGCTTGTCTTGCCTTTGCCGACGCGCCGTCGGAGAGGCCGGAGTCCCTGCGCCACGTGACGCGCTGCGACGGCGGCAGCTTGCCGGACCGCTGGCCCTCGAAGAAGAGGATGGACTTGGTGAGCGCTTCCCTGTAGTTGTGCGGGGCGGGGCCTTTGTGCCCGCGGCCGGCGATGGCGTCGCCGGGGAGCTGCAGCGCCGCCGCGACGAGGAGAGCGAGCACGGAGAGGCAGCGGACGCGAGCCATGGTCACTCGACTGGGCTGGACTGGACCGGCAGCTCGCTCACTCACTGCCTCTTCAGCTCGCTCGGCTCGCTCTCAAGCTACTAGCTCACTGCTGGCTCCTGCCTACAGTCGCCACTCGCGCGCTGCTTTTAAAGACAAGGCGACTGTTTTCACTCCGAATATTTATTGTCGTTACCCTTTTTCGGTTTCGGAACGCCCATTACTTTTCTCTGCCACGGCCAGCGCGCCCCGAGAGGTGAGCTCGTTCACATGGGGGCATGGTGAGCTCGTTCAGTGAGTGAGGCTGCCCGCCCGGCAGTTCAGGCAAATGGGATCGCCAGTCACAGACTCACAGTAGTACATGTTTTCTTAAGCTCGTTTAGGCGCATCAAAATGCGTGTTAACAAAGATGCCGCGCAATGGTGTTAGGATGGTCGTGTGAGTTTCGGGCTTTCATCCAAAAGTTCGTCTGCGCGCCATTTCGGCAGCCGAGGGCGGCCATTGCCAAGTTTGGTCAGGTTTTAGGTTTTCAAGGCGAAAATTTTGTTTGCAGAAAACAGGGACGGAAGGCCGGAACGTGTTGTGCATGAAGCTTGGGAACGGGAAGCCAGACGGACGCTAGCGACTGGAGGATCAGCCCGCCGCAGCCATCACTGACCAGACGAGGGAACCGTGCAGCGATCACCGCCGGCCATTATGCCACGAGATAAGCGGCACCTTTTTCTTGGAGATGCACAAGGTGCACGCGCACTCACTTCTCTTCATCCGGGACGGAAAGATGTTGTTCCTCACAAAAATGAAACGTGGGCCTTGCTAGTTTCTACGTTTTGGGCCGGCCGGCTGAAGCGCCTCAAGCCAGCCGAGCTACCTCATACGATCCATCATCGCTTTAGCTTGGTTCACGGTAGGACAAGTGGCATAACTTGTCATATGGATGAATGAGAAAATCATAAGAAGACGATAACTTGTGTCATGCTGTGAATAGGGTTCATAAAAAATACCACATCCATGAGCCTAGGTCGCATATAGATGACATTTAGATGTTTATCGAAAAATTCAAGATTCAATTGCACACCCCCCCTGTTTCCTCCACACAAAAAAAAAAAAAAAAAAAATGCACACCCCCGTCCTAAGGGCTCAAGCTACTTCAAAGAATCCTATATGTCCTTCCCTGTCGCACATCTCTTCCTCTCAGCTTTTGGCCAAAGTCATATTGCTAATAGTAATACATTTTGGGATTTTTTTTGAAACTTGTAATACGACAACACAGTACAAGAGTGGTATACTACCACAATCACTACATGTACCGCTACACGTTTTCAATTATGCTACTTGTACTACCATTGCACTCTTCTAATAGAGTGATACAAGGTTTTAAGTACATAAGTCAAAACTTAAATACTCTGTGTGAAGATTACTACCTTTAATTTATACTATTATTACTAGTATTGATGTTATGCCATTAGAGTGCCCAATGTCGTGAGGCAGAAGCTGGGCCTAGAAAAGCACAATAATCTCTATTTTAATCGCACAAAGCTTAAAGTAGAAGGGACCAATTTTGGCATGTCTTTTCTAGGAAGGTGCATTTGTTTTGTATTATCAGAATGTGCTTACTTATTTACCCATTTTGGTGACAACACCGAGAACATCTTTTTTGCTGTGAATATAGCAAGGACTTCATCACGTGAGGACAAGACATGTAAAATTTCATGTCTTTTTCAATGTCTAACATATAACTGGCCACATTAGGCAAAACATGTAAAACTTCATGTATTTAATAAAAAGCATGTTATGTGTGTGTTTCCTTAAAAAAAAAAGACTTCATGAAGCAAATTTCCAAGTCAAAGTAAACCAAGACAACCGTTGTCCATAATAAGCTTTGCCCTTGGATGAGTGGATGATATATTTGAATGACGACGAACATGTATAGGACACGACCACAATGCAAGGGCAACACAGCCATTAGTCTTGGATCATTTGCATCAATGGCATGCAGGGACTCCGGGTGCATTGCACAAAACAGAGGATGAAGAGGAACACCGTTGTTTGAATCACAAATAAGAGTGTGCGAAGAAATCGCGACACTTAATCTCTCTGTATTCCTTAGCTTTCGAACAACAAGTGGATGTACTTGATCAAACCCGCTCTCTACGCCTCGGTGCTGGGGCTGGGAGCAAAGCCGTAACGAGGTTGTTTTTGATAAAGGTGCTATTCTAACTTCTATGCAGCAGGGGAAGAACATACTAGATGAGGACATAGCCATTGTTCTAAAAGAGGATGGGAGAACTCCTATCTTGGAGACTTGCCATCTTTTGGAGATGGTGACAATGGGGACTTTTGTCAAACATGGGTGAAAGTTTAGTAATAGCTTGTGCTGAGATGACTATAATTTATTATTCTCACACCGTGTGTTTGGTGTTTTATTCAGCCTATGTGGTAGACAGAGTCTAGAAATTCTTGAGTTTTGTAATAATAGACGTCTAAATACATTAAGTGATGTAGCGATTGGGATATTTTTATTTGTTAGATGAAACAGATTTTCCTTTACCTAAAAATGATTAACCTTCGATCATGCCGCCCGGTGCGCAGTGTGTTGGCAAGCGTAGGGCACATCCCTCGCTCAAAACTTGGCAAGAAAGAAAAGATCATTGGGTAGACGATCGCCCGTGGCACATCGTGGTACATTCTGCCGGATTTTCTTTTGGTTTCTTTGTTGTTTGAGCAAAACGCTGCTGAATTCTCGTGTTCCAGACCGATGGAGATGACGAGATCCATATACGAGATCTGAGATTCCAGTTGGGCTCTTTCTCTCGCTTCGAGAACGGAACACGACGTGAGGCGCGCAGGCAGCAGCAGATGTCGCATACGGCGTGCCAGTGAGTTAGGTATGGGTGCACTGGAGCAGCATTGCGTTTGCGACGACTTTTGCACGTCCTTTCATCGTGGAGCCGTCGTTTTCTCACATGGACGTGCGAGAAACAGAGTCGTAATAATCATCGGCGCGGAACAGAAGGCTCGTCTTCTCTCTTGGCTATTCGGCCCGTTTCTTCACTGTGGTTCAGCCCAGCTGCCGAGAGTGATCGGTGCACACAGCACAGCCCAGACCAGCTGAGTGATGAACAACGCATGAAGTGAATGCCCACCGCACCGATCACCTGAGTGGAAGAACCTGCAGCATCCGTGACCGCCGCAGCCGCACTCAACAATGTCGGCCCTTTGTAGTAGTATACGGTACCAGCAATCACGGAAATCACCGTGTACCACGCGACCAAAATGATCCAAGTGAAAAAGAGGAACAAAGTACACCCGAATCATCCAGCGTACGCCCCATGTTTGAACGTAGGACAAATCATGCGCGTATAACAAAGGTGGTAGTACTACAATTTCGGGCCCAAGAACAAAAAGAATCAACGACAGCACAACACAACTTTATAATCGGTGCATTAATTTCACCTCTGGACGCCGCCCACTTCCCTAATTATTATTCTCTCCATCAGACGGTGAATCGATCGACGGATCGCGTCGATCGATCGAGCTCACAATCCGGTGGTGAAGGGGATGGAGGTGCCGGCGAGCCACACGTCGCCGTCGATGAACGACCCGACGGTGAACGTGCTGGCCTCGGCAGCGCTGGTGATCACGCGGTACCCCTTCCACTTGACCCGTCCCGAGGTGCCGGCGCCGGCGCCAGTGTTCATGTACTCGCCGTAGTAGAGCGTGTCGAGCGCGAAGTTGCCGTCCCACTCCAACCACCCGGCCGGGTCGATCAGCGAGTCCAGCTCCGACTGCAAGAACACCGTGCGCGAGTACTGCTTCCACGGCCGGCCCAGGTACGTCTTGGTCTGTCCGGCGGCGAGGTCGGAGGCCGCCGCGACCTTGCATCGCTGCACGGAGATGCCCGTGTTCTGGTTGGGGTCCTCGCGCCCCTGCGCCGTGAAGATGTTGTGCTGGTTGGGCAGCGGCTTGCGCGCGTACAGGTTGCAGCCCTGGAGCACGACGGCCGCGTTGCCGAAGATGAAGTCGATGGTGCCGTACACGTCGCAGTCGCGGAAGAACTGCCGGAGCGAGTGCACGTACAGCGTGTCCTGGTACCCCACGAAGCTGCACCGGTAGAACGCCGACAGGTCCGCGCCCACCCGCAGCGCCACCGCCTGGTGCTTCGACGGGCCAGCGCCGTTCTCGATCGTCAGGTCGCGCGCCAAAAAGTTGTTGCCCACAACGGCTGCAAAAATAAAATAAAATCATGAGGCGCAATCAGAACAAGAATTCGTCAGGGAAATGAGCATGAAAGTAAATAAAACAGAGGGGAAATAAGAAGGAAAAGGAACATTTCTTTGAGCCAGAGAGTTCATGGGCTGAAGAGGAGCATTGGCCTCACTTTGCTATTTGGGCTGAAGAAATCCTGAATTTGACCAACCCGCCAAACAAATGCTGAATTTACTGTCAAAACGCGGAAGTACGCATGCACTGCATCGGAAAGCTTGTGCAGAAAAAAGCGGGAAGCTAGAAACTTCTCTTCAGTCTCTTCCAAATCACTTCGGCGTGTTAGCTCCCCTGCCCTGAACTCCACCTGTCTCCGGCCGCGATTACACAGTCGGGTCCACGGCCCGTTGCCCATCTCTTGGTAACCTCTATGTTTCTCGCTCTCCTGCCGCCAACATTGTCAACCTTAATGCCACCCGTGGCGCTACCGCCACCACCACAGCCTCATTGTATTTCCAAAGCATAGCCCACGGCCGGTCCAACAGATATGGAAGCATCCCAAAATCCAACCTCCTAACCCAGATCTCACCATCGACGCTCGCGCACTCGCGGGATAGTCATCTGAGAGATTTCAGGCGACCAAAGAACAAGAGTCACTACGGCGTAAAGCAATGCTCATCTAAATAAAGAAAAAAAAAATCTGTAAAGCTTGTGCACATAGGGCGGAAAAGATCTACTTTACGGAAACTATTCATTGGCTAGATGCTTCGGCATTGTACACTCTCTTTCAATATGTAGCAAAGGCTTAGCAGTCAACAGACAGTATGCAGCATGTGTTGGATCTTGTACTGGTTGCCTTAATTGTTAAGGAATTCAGCTCAGAAATTCCATTTCATTTGAACTTTTCCAAGCTGTGCCTCACGGAGACGCACGCGAGATGATCCAAAAGCACAAGCCTCTTTCTGTTTAGTTTTTCTTCTCCTCCTCGAATCAGGAATCACTGCACGATTTGATCCAGTGCCGTCGTGGTAGCGATGGATGGTTTCCGGGTCGCGTTCAGCAGGACCGTGAACGCGACGGATGGACGGACGCCGCATGGAAATCTGCGCCCACATGCAGGCAGGATGCGAGGATGCGGACATGCACAAGGGCAGGCATCACACCGCGCGGCAGCGGGCGCGGCGCGCGTGGGCGACGACGACGACGTACCTCTCCACGCCGTCGCCGCAGACACTGTGTCTGGTCCTAGTTGGATACTGTACCACGTTGCCATCCTACGGTAGCAACGACACGACGAGCACCGACATCTACGGCCAGAGTTAATTAACTACATAAAAAGGGGACAAATTTGGCATAAGAAAATAGCAGGCAGCTTTGTTGGCTGCGTATGCTCATGGGATTCGTAGCTCTAAAACAAGTGTGGATTCACACATTCTGCTGACGCACATTCGTTCTCGTGCACATCACAGTAACTGTGGGTGCGCACACACATGCTGCCTGAACTTAGCAGGGAATAAGTGGACAAGTAGTCACGGGTGCGATCTGTTTGTCCGCAGGCAGGGCATATCTGCCAACACCTTAGCATAGTTAAACCTCGATTTGTACTACGAAATCCTAATCTATCTATTCCGCCCAAGTATTTAATTATCATGCATAATATTAGTGAGATCCTGTACGTAGTTATTGTACCACTAGTGAGGACTAGTACTACTATGTACGTGGTGGTTGGCTGGTGTCCATTTCCACAGGCCGGAAGAAGATGGCATAATTGGCCAGCTAGATTTCCTCTGGCCTCAGCGGTGAATGTGGCTGACCACGCTACCACCACGGTCCCTATGCAGAACAACACGGTTTCGATCGAGGTCCCCTACCACGAGCCACTGTGTGCTGACCACTGGCTGTATATGCAACCACCTTCATTTGGATCGAGCTTAGCAGACTCGCTTGTACGTGTCCAACACGGTAGTGCGGCAAACACACCATGTTTCTCCAGAGTCTCACAGATTTTATGTGAACGTGGCGCCCATGCACGCGTGTACTATTAACTACTCGCTGGTGGCACGCACCAGTAGTTTCTTAGTTTCCGGTCACTCCTCACTTTTTTCTTAGTTTCAGCCTTTCAGGTCACTCCTCACTCAAGCGTCCTCGTCACTAGTACTATATAAATCAATCGCTATGACAGTAACAGGACACATGGAGCCACGGCGGCGCATGCATGCAGTTGGCCGGTTTTAATTCGTGATCAGATCGCCAGGCAGGCATATGCATGCATCCAATCCAGATGACTGCGCAATGTGTTGACACAAAGGAGGAGGGAGGCGGCATGGCAGCACCCCGAGATCACGGACGCCTCGGACGAACTGAGACCTCGTCGGCGACCTGTGATCCACCGACCTGCCATCACCAGCCGCGTGGATCCAGGGTGCGCGACATGCCGAGCCATCTGGATCGCAGAGCATTGGTTGCGCACGCAGGATGATACGCACAAGCGCTCAGCATAAAAGAGCAGCGTCCTTTTTTTTCTTCTTTCTTCCTTTTTTCGTGCATGCATGAATCAACACGCACCACCGACAAGCAGTTCTCGTATTAACAAGATCAGCAGTATGTGCGAGTGTTCATGCATAAAGTGAGTGGTCAATACTTAACGGTGTGCTACCAAGATCTGGAAAAGCGCCTTTGTTAGGAGGAGACTAAACGAAAAACTAACAAACAGAGCGAGTACTTTACGTAGTAGATTAGAGGGGAGCAGGGCCTGCAGAGCAACAGAAGCCACTGCTTGATCATGTGCTGCCTGGCACCGTTTAGCCCAGCGACAGAGCCGCAAAATACCATGCCGACAGAGACACGTACGTACGTACAGTGCCGTGCGCTATACACATGCGTGGGGACAAGACGCTTCCTTCTTCCACTTGGTACTCTAGAAGAGTTTTTATGGACGGGCATGGGTTCACGATCGGAGGCATCACCTAGATTTACTCTCAAGAATTTTATGTCCCACGGAGCGTGCCGGCACACGACCGCCTTGCCTACTGTTCGGACAAGCATGCGCGCACTTTCCTTATATGTTTGTTCGACGTGACTCGACTTGTGTGTCTTCAGCGGTGTGTCGTTCGATAATTCGATTCGGCAGCTATCTATGGCTTGTTTAATGGATCATGAAAACAGAGGAGTACGAAGGCTGATGCTCTGTTTTTACGAAACAGGGGACTACGAGCTTCCTCTGTGGTGTCGGCGTGTCGCTGCCGTCGATCAGAGGGCACGCCGCCGGACATGCCGTCACTAGCAACAAGAGGCGCGGTCATCGGACAAGGCGAGGCTCTACTTTAACCCATTCCGGCTACAGCTGATTTCCCAAGCAACAGCAGCCGCCTACTGAATCTACACGTACGGCGACACCTAAGCCCAGTACGAATTTCTTCGAACGATTGATGAAGTGTGCTTAATGCACGATGCAATGCAAGCAATTAGCATGTCCACACAAAGCAAACAGGGATTTGAATTAATAAGCAAGTAGTACTAGTAAGTACTTACCGACTGTGGCTGAGCGGAAGGTGGTGGAGCCGTCGACGACGTTGCGGCTGGCCTTGATGACGGTCTTGCCGATGCCGTCGCCCATGAACATGAGGTTGGTGTGCTTCTTCCCCACCTCCACGTTCTCCAAGTACGCCCCGGCCTTGATGTAGATCACGTACCGCTTCTTCGAGTTCGTCGGCGCCGCCGCCACGGCCGCCGACACCGTCGTGAAGTTGCCGCTCCCGTCTTTCGCCACCACCGCGTCCGCCGTCACCCCCGACGCCGGCGCCTGCAGCAGCCGCCGGTCCCCGGGCCGCACCCACCGCGGGAACCCCTTCACCATCTGCCCGTACCCCATGAACGGCTGCCGCCGCACCGTCGTCTCCTCTGTCTCCATTGCCGCCGACGACAGCGACGACGACGGCGACGCCGCCGCGCCGGGAAGCTTCTTGGCCATGGCGAGCGAGTTGCTGACCATGCGGGAGACGTGGTGCAGCGCGGGCTCCATGTATTTCCGCACCTCTCCGCCGTTCTGGTACGCGAAGCCGTCGAGGCAGGTGTACTGGTTGGTCATCGCCGCCGACAGCACCGTCATGACGTGGTCCACGGTCAAGTGCTTGGCCGCCTGCGACGACGAGTCCTTGGAGGAGCCCGCGGCGGCGGGCGACTCGAGGTCGGCGACGGTGGCCTGGAGCTCGTCCATGGTGGTGGACAGGAGCTCCATGCAGTCGCTGATGGCCAGGCGGTCGCGCGGCGTGAGGGACTTGTACTGAAGGTACGACGAGCAGTTGGACGCCGTCGCGGTCACCACGGCCTCGGTGCGGTTCACGGTGGCGGAGATCACGTCGGGGAGGGGCTTCTTGTGGAGCTCCGGGATGTCGGCCAGCGTCGACAGGCAGAGGTCCGGGTACAGCGTGCCGTCGCAGTGCGCGGCCGCGGCGGCCTCCGCGGAGGGGTAGAAGGGGACAGTAGTGTCGCTGGCGGCGACGGCGCCGACAATGAATGTGGCAATGAGGAGGACCAGGAGAGGCTTGGATTTCTTGGGTAAGGGTGGCATTGTGTCTTTTTTGTGATAGCTAGCTCCTGTCCTGCTTGTGTGCGGACAGAGCAACGGAGCAAATGCTGGAGCGTGGGAGATGGACTTGGGGGGTTCCAGGAGGGGTTTAGGGGCTGTTGATATATAGGTAGAGGGGGAACTAATTTCCTATTGAAATTTCTAGTTTAGAAAAAAAAAATCGTAATGTAACTCTTGGCTTTTGGATCTTGGATG
>RWGY01000026.1:5975748-6239736 GCA_007726485.1 Eragrostis curvula
TGACACATGGGATTCAATTTAAACGCAATGCATAACTAAACTAGAGGGAGAAAGAAATAGGTTCAGAATGCATCAAGGGCACTTGCCTCAAAAGAAGTGCTGCTGCTCAGAGTCTTCATGTTCTTTGTCTTCATCTTGTTAGCTCTCGAACACGCGTTTCTAAATAACGGTAACATGCAAAGCACACAATGCACAAACAATAAGAAACAGTACACCAAACAGTCAACTTACTCTAATAACAGTACTAAATGATAGAGCTCAAGCCTACATCACGTGAGCGCAAGAATCACTTAAAACGGAGTTACGAGCAAAACGTTATGATGTTTGAAAGACAAAACACTAAATAGAAAAACAAAAACAGTCACGAAATGAAATGTGCGTGTTTCCGTTGATTGGATACATATTTTGGAACAAGGTTTCCACAAGAATATGCGCAATATTATGGAACATGTTGGACACAAGGTGATTGGGGCACTGGTTTACCTGAAAAAGAGATCAAATGGTTGGATCTAGATGGGTTGTTCTGGAAAAGTTAACGGTGGCATTGCGTTCCTGGTCGATTCCTAAAGATCTTGACGAACCCTTTGGGGGACGCTTAGTAGACATTCTGGAACACAATATGGTGTTGAATCTAGGTCAGAAAAGTAGAGGTATTGAGTGGAACACGGAAAACAATTACCATCAGACGCGCTGGACAGATTCAGAACAGGAGCAGTAGTCATTGCGAATTAGATCCCCGTAGATCCAGGTCAGATCTTGAGCTGAATTTTGGATATGTTGTAGAGGACTCTATTGCGCACCTTCTGGCAACATTTGGTAGCATTTGGATAGACAGATCGCCAGGAACGTTGATGCCAATATGCGACTGTGCTGCTGGACGCGAGGGTGGCGACGCGTGGCGGCAGCCTGACAGCGTGGGAGGGGTTTGAAGGGCAAGGAGGACGTGGGGAAAGCTCCCATATATGTAGAGGGGGTGGCTTAGGGTTTGGGAGAGGGTTTGGGCTTGGCCCATAGGTGGGGAGGGGTGAGGAAAGGTGGGCCTCGGCCCAAACGGCAAGGAAATCGATGGGTAATTTAGATATGGCGGTGGACTGCCTTTGTGCTTGGCCCAATAAGCCTTAGGGCCATGCGGAGGACGTGGGGAGGAGTCCAGACATTCATAGAAGAGGTGTGTGAATGATGTTTAACGAAATAAAAGGCGAAAATAAGGAGGAAAGTGTATAAGTCGAGTGCTAAATGCAGTTTTTATTTCCTTTTGTGCGAAAACGGTAAGTGAAATGAATGTGGATTGAATCATATCTTGGAAGTAGAATGTCGGAGACATCATATCGACATGAATGAATGTATAGATGACGAGAGGTGAGTTATAAAAGGAAATAGCACAACTCATATGGTCAGAACGAACATACACAAGCCTGAGTTTATATTGATGCGGAAAGGAATAAAGAAAACAAGAAAATCTCTGAACTTGATCTACAGAGTCGTAGACGGAACTGAAGATCATAGTTGAATAGATCAAGGTACAAATTTATAAATGCATTATGAGAGAAACAATGATTCGACTAAACGAAGATCAAAATGACAAGGGATCAAAGAAATTTATTTTAAATGATATAAAAGATTGACTAGGTATAAGACATATGACACATAAGAGATATCCATTATTTTAACATCCAACCTTATGTATGCATCAATGACATGTGCACCTGCCATTGCATCGACATAATTTGGTAATTAAAATAATATACATTGTATGGTTATGCCAATACAAAGGCCACGAGGTAGCAAGACTTGTAAAGAGTCCACAGAATGGATAAACATATTTGTTGGAGGTATATGACAAATAAGAAAGAACTAGATAACCAAGGACACATGATGCTACAGCAACAAAAGGGATAATAGGAGAAGTATAGAGGATTTGTAGGATCCTTTTGTAAGAGTGTGTTGTCCAAATCAAGGAGGCATGGAGAGATGCACACGGTAGTGAGGAATCGAATGGCGGTGTTGGAGAGCTTTGAGGGAAAGAGGAAGACGACCAGGCAGGCCTGATTTCCATAGGAGAGGCGAGCTAGGAATCTGATCATCGGTTTTCTTCTTGGTAGCTAATGATGTACGATAATTGTGCAGGGTCTCGTTGCAGCATGGTTCATGCAGGTGGTTGGGGCAGAACTTGCTGAGATGGGTCGAGTAGGGCACGAGGTTAACTATTGGTTAGACCATGTTGATGAGATACATGATATGTAGAATGTGACAAGGGCCATGTTGACATGCTTCCCTAACGTCAACGGATTGAAAGATTAGTTGACAATCAAGACACGACAGAGAGGCAAAGGTATCTCTTTTTGCGGGGCTCAAGGTGAGCTATAACTGGAGCTTGAGGCTGAATTGCAGCGGCTATATCTAGGCTTCAACAAAAGTGACGCAAAAGGACAGAACGGCTAGACCATAACAATGGTTTGCCATAGCTTGCAAGCAAAGGTTGGAAAAAGAGAAAAGAAGCACAAAGAACGTCGGGGCACTCTTGGTGCTATCTATTTTAGTTAGAAGATGAGATACAAATAAAAAGTAAGAGAGAAAGAAGGCTCGGTACGGGTACAGATCTGTAGAAATTAGTGCAGGTAGAAGGCAGGGAGAACGTCAAAAGAGAAGGAAAAAAGGTCCTCGCAAGCTGCAACATTGGGTTCCAATAAAGCTATGTATGTACATTACAAATAAGTCACGATGGCTAGAAAATAAACAAAGGAATGAAACGTCTGGGGTACAAGCTGATGGAGAGACATAAAGAAATTAGAAATGATTGAAAGTGCAAGCAGGTAGCTCGTTTGCTTGCAACTCCAATGATAAAAATAAGCAGAAAGCAGAACGACATGGTAGCATTAAGAGAGGTAAGGTTTGGCGAAAGCTAAATAGCAAGACCATGATAGGAGGAAAAATAATAGGGAGGAGGGTGATTGGGTGGTGATAGCGAAGGTCTGTTGGATTGACTGCACATTGAGGAAGAAAGACATATAACTAGATAGATAGATAGATAAAGAGCCTCGGGAAAAGATCAGCTGCTTGTTGTGGTGCAGCTATCTTCATTACAAACATTTAGTAGAAAGAGAGAGAAAGAAAAGATGATTGAACAATGAAATCAAGCTGCTCGCAGGTGGCTTGATTGCTTGCAAACAAATGTTAAAATAAATAGAGAGTAGAACGGCATAGTAACAGCAAAGAGTATGGCTTGGTTGTACGTAAGCCTCATGGCACGATCGAAGAAAAAGAAATTAAGAATGGCAGATGAGATAAAAGAAAAGGAAACATAGGAGGTAAACAAAAGGCATGCAAAGATATTTTGATCGCATAGTTTTGTTGCACATAGATAGCTTGGTTGTTTGCACGTTGATGGAGAGAAGAGAAGAAGAGAAACAAATAGGATGACACTTTGGCCGAGATTAGGCCTAGGCTAGGAATAAGATTATTATCGCTATTCGAAAACTAATCCGAACTACAAGATCACTAGTGAATTTTAAAAATTCATTTTTCACACAGAGAAGAACCTAATGCAGACTAACGAGCATGAATGCAACAAACAAATTAATATAACCTATATTAATTTAATTTATTTAGAAAATAATTCTTTTGCCTAAAGAAAAATGACAACAGTCGACTATTAAAGTTAAATTTTAAACTATTCCCAAAAAGTTTTAAAATTTAGTGAAATTTGAGTCACATTCCAAAATTTGAAATTTGGGGTGTGACAGGTGACGGGAGCCATATGCACTCTTTTTCACTTTAAACAAAAAACATTGGAGATCAATTTGGCAGGGTTGCTTTTTAAAAGATGCAACCGGATTTTCTTGCTAACAAGGGTGGGTGATTGTGTAACAAAAAATTAATTAACATGTGAGTACTGGTGGGTTGCGGCTGAAACAACATAAATAGTTGCAACTAAAAAATGATGACAATGGGTATACTTTGTGTGGTAGTAGCATTAGCATATGCATGCACAATATTTTTTTTGACATGAGGATGTTGGATAAACAAAAAAATGGTGCAGTTACAACACATGCAAAATAAAATGAGTGCATCCAATATTTTGCACATAAATATTGGATGCACTCATTTTATTTTGTTTGTGCTATTAGTATTTGTATGGTTTCTTGCAGAGTTTCAGAGGCCACAAGCTAGGTCTACATTGATGGTACCTTTCGACCTATGCGACTCGTATGCAGTTTGAAGTGGATCATTGGTTGTCGGTCTGTCGATTTTAGTCTGTCAAGTAGTTTCGGCTCTGTTCTTCTGAAGCCCATGTAATCTAAAGGGACTAAATCCCTTTCTCATGTACTTTGTATTAGCTGTTCAATGAATATGAGTACGCCCTTTTATATAAAAAAAAACTTAATGCATGCGTAACATTTATATTGCAGTTTTTATGCTATAGGACTATCTAACTATACTACTAGTGTGGTAGTGTCTGAGCACCTAAGCATGACATTTGCCTATGATTATAAGTATTTTATGTGTACAAAGACTATGATTAAAGTATAAAAGTTAACATAAACATTTAAACTTCTTTAAAAAGAGCTAGTGCAGCAGCGGCAGGAAAAAAAAAATCAATCGAGACCAAGCAGACTGATGTACTCCTACCCTGCATCGTTCCACGCGAAGTACTGCCTTTTGCGCCAGTGCTATGCGTCCTGTTGCTGCAGTGTTATGCGTCAGTGATACAAGCAAGGGCCCACGCACCCAGGCAGGGCAGGTCTTCATCATCTTGCTGAGATGGGTCGAGTAGGGCAAGAGGTTAACTATTGGTTAGACCATGTTGATGAGATACATGATATGTAGAATGTGACAAGGGCTATGTTGACATGCTTCCCTAACGTCAACGGATTGAAAGATTAGTTGACAATCAAGACACGACAGAGAGGCAAAGGTATCTCTTTTTGCGGGGCTCAAGGTGAGCTATAACTGAAGCTTGAGGCTGAATTGCAGCGGCTATATCTAGGCTTTAACAAAAGTGACGCAAAACGACAGAACGGCTAGACCATAACAGTGGTTTGCCATAGCTTGCAAGCAAAGTTGAAAAAAGAGAAAAGAAGCACAAAGAACGTCGGGGCACTCTTGGTGCTATCTATTTTAGTTAGAAGATGAGATACAAATAAAAAGTAAGAGAGAAAGAAGGCTCGGTACGGGTACAGATCTGTAGAAATTAGTGCAGGTAGAAGGCAGGGAGAACGTCAAAAGAGAAGGGAAAAAGGTCCTCGCAAGCTGCAACATTGGGTTCCAATAAAGCTATGTATGTACATTACAAATAAGTCACGATGGCTAGAAAATAAACAAAGGAATGAAACGTCTGAGGTACAAGCTGATGGAGAGACATAAAGAAATTAGAAATGATTGAAAGTGCAAGCAGGTAGCTCGTTTGCTTGCAACTCCAATGATAGAAATAAGCAGAAAGCAGAACGACATGGTAGCATTAAGAGAGGTAAGGTTTGGCGAAAGCTAAATAGCAAGACCATGATAGGAGGAAAAATAATAGGGAGGAGGGTGATTGGGTGGTGATAGCGAAGGTCTGTTGGATTGACTGCACATTGAGGAAGAAAGACATATAAAGATAGATAGATAGATAAAGAGCCTCGGGAAAAGATCAGCTGCTTGTTGTGGTGCAGCTATCTTCATTACAAACATTTAGTAAAAAGAGAGAGAAAGAAAAGATGATTGAACAATGAAATCAAGCTGCTCGCAGGTGGCTTGATTGCTTGCAAACAAATGTTAAAAATAAATAGAGAGTAGAACGGCATAGTAACAGCAAAGAGTATGGCTTGGTTGTACATAAGCTTCATGGCACGATCGAAGAAAAAGAAATTAAGAATGGTAGATGAGATAAAAGAAAAGGAAACATAGGAGGTATACAAAAGGCATGCAAAGATATTTTGATCGCATAGTTTTGTTGCACATAGATAGCTTGGTTGTTTGCACGTTGATGGAGAGAAGAGAAGAAGAGAAACAAATAGGATGACACTTTGGCCGAGATTAGGCCTAGGCTAGGAATAAGATTATTATCGCTATTCGAAAACTAATCCGAACTACAAGATCACTAGTGAATTTTAAAAATTCATTTTTCACACAGAGAAGAACCTAATGCAGACTAACGAGCATGAATGCAACAAACAAATTAATATAATCTATATTAATTTAATTTATTTAGAAAATAATTCTTTTGCCTAAAGAAAAATGACAACAGTCGAATATTAAAGTTAAATTTTAAACTATTCCCAAAAAGTTTTAAAATTTAGTGAAATTTGAGTCACATTCCAAAATTTGAAATTTTGGGGTGACAGGTGACGGGAGCCATATGCACTCTTTTCACTTTAAACAAAAAACATTGGAGATCAATTTGGCAGGGTTGCTTTTTAAAAGATGCAACCGGATTTTCTTGCTAACAAAGGGTGGATGATTGTGTAACAAAAAATTAATTAACATGTGAGTACTGGTGGGTTGCGGCTGAAACAACATAAATAGTTGCAACTAAAAAATGATGACAATGGGTATACTTTGTGTGGTAGTAGCATTAGCATATGCATGCACAATATTTTTTTGACATGAGGATGTGTGGATAAACAAAAAAATGGTGCAGTTACAACACATGCAAAATAAAATGAGTGCATCCAATATTTTGCACATAAATATTGGATGCACTCATTTTATTTGTTTGTGCTATTAGTATTTGTATGGTTTCTTGCAGAGTTTCAGAGGCCACAAGCTAGGTCTACATTGATGGTACCTTTCGACCTATGCGACTCGTATGCAGTTTGAAGCGGATCATTGGTTGTCGGTCTGTCGATTTTAGTCTGTCAAGTAGTTTCGGCTCTGTTCTTCTGAAGCCCATGTAATCTAAAGGGACTAAATCCCTTTCTCATGTACTCTGTATTAGCTGTTCAATGAATATGAGTACGCCCTTTTATTAAAAAAAAAAACTTAATGCATGCGTAACATTTATATTGCAGTTTTTATGCTATAGGACTATCTAACTATACTACTAGTGTGGTAGTGTCTGAGCACCTAAGCATGACATTTGCCTATGATTAATAATGTATTTTATGTGTACAAAGACTATGATTAAAAGTATAAAAAGTTAACATAAACATTTAAACTTCTTTAAAAAGAGCTAGTGCAGCAGCGGCAGGAAAAAAAAATCAATCGAGACCAAGCAGACTGATGTACTCCTACCCTGCATCGTTCCACGTGAAGTACTGCCTTTTGCGCCAGTGCTATGCGTCCTGTTGCTGCAGTGTTATGCGTCAGTGATACAAGCAAGGGCCCACGCACCCAGGCAGGGCAGCTCTTCATCATCTCGCTGCGTACACAGCAAACGCACAGCCTGCTGCGTACAGCTTTTCCGAAACGCACAGCCTCCTCTTGTTCTCGGTGGCGTTTAGGGAGTCACGCCAATTCATCACCCGTGTCTGGAAGTCTAGTCACGCCACACAGCTCGCCGCGACTCCTTGGCCGCTGTCATCCAACGTGGCTGTTGATGCTGACGTGGAGCTAGTCATGCCAATCAATGGCGTGACTGTCACTTTGGTCACGTCAATCAATTTGACGTGGTTAAAACGGTCTAGATTTGAAAATAAAAATTGATGCGGTCTGTTTTTAAAATATTATTTAAAATAAGTTTAAATAATAAAAAAAATTTGTGAAGAGAGGATTCGTGAGATGTTTTTTTTCTTTGCAATGGTTCAAGAAATCTTCTTCTTTTTTTTTCAAGAACGTGCGGAGCATATATTTCATTAAGAAGAAGAAAACTTACAATTTATAACAAAGACCCGGAGGCCTACACAGAAATGAAAAGAAAAACAACAAGCCACTAGCACTACGATTTACGGCTACAGAGCTTAATCCTTCTCGGCATGCATCGACAACGTGATCCTCCGTAGCTTCGCGACCAGTTGGAGAGCTTGAAAGTTAAACAACTTGTTTCGCACCTTCCGGAGCCTCCAGCGACCAAAGAAGACGAGCAAAAAGCGACCTTTGACGACCTATCATGGAAGGCGCAGGATCACATTGACACGCCGAGTAGAGATGGCCTAGGGTGTGCTCCATCACATGACAACTCCCCACACGCACTACGGGAAACCCATGCTTTGCCGAGTGCCAGAGGCACTCGGCAAAGCTTTTACACCGGCAAATCGTTGCCGAGGGTACACCTCGGGCACACTCCACTCGGGCAGCCAGCTCTCGGCAAAGCCGAGTTTGTCCGATGTGTTTGCTGTCGGGCACTCGGCAAGATTTTGCCGTAGATGCCAGGCAGAAGACCACTCTGGCTAAAAAAAAGTAACGGTTGACGGCAGGAAAACGGCGTCAGAAAAGTTTGCCGAGTGCCATGACGTCTGGCACTCGGCAAACAAAAAAATTTGCCGAGTGCCAGGGCACTCGGCAAATTTTTTTGTTTGCCGAGTGCCAGGCGCTCGGCAAACTTTCTTGTTTGCCGAGTGCCTTGAGCCTGGCACTCGGCAAACAATGGCCAGTTTGCCGAGTGCCAGGCACAAGCACTCGGCAAACAATGGTAAGTTTGCCGAGTGCCTCAGGTTTGGCTCTCGGCAAACTTCTGAGGCACTCGGCAAAAAAATTTCGCAGAACGCTATAAATTGTCTAAAATCGATGCAACCTGGACCAAAATCACACCAAATCATACATACATGCTCACCATCATCACATACACATATATATCATCACAAACACATTGAAATCACCACAAACACATTGAAATCCATCACAAACACATATTTGTCTCCAAATACACATAGAAATAGCTCAACTTGACGTCCACAAGCACAAGTTCATGAAATGGTTCACAAACACGTCGACAACTAGTTGGTTCATGCAATTAAAGTACATATACAACTACAAGCTACATCGGAGGAGGACGGGGATAAGGAGGGAACGGTGACCAAGCAGCTGGAGGGGAAACCGGCTGATTGTTGGATCCAGCGGATATATTCTGCAAGAAAAAAGATATTACATGATTAACGCAAGTTTTCAGTTAGAAGTGTCGACAGGACGAGGATTGAAACTACAAGAATTTAGAAATACTCACGGGAGTGCCTTGAGTCGGACTCGGAGTGCCGATAGGAGGCAGAGGTAGTGGCGGCGGTAGCATCCCATTGTTGTGCCACTGTTGAAGCATCAACTGCATTTGCCGCTGCATCTCCGCCTGCATCCTTGCATCACGTTCCTGCATCTCCTGCTGCATCTCCTCCTGCTGTCGCTGCATCTCTGCCCGGTGCCTTTTCTCCTGTTCCTGCAGCTTCGCCTCCATCTCCTCCCGTAGCTGGGTCTACAATATGTATCCCAATGTTACAATGCAAAGCAAACATATGTCAAACTCAACGAAACAACGAGTAGAACAGAAATAACCTGTGATTGCTCAAACTGAAGCTGTGCAGCACTCGGCCGTGGGCGTATGGGCGGGGTTGAGGACGAGCTCCTCGCTCGGATCTCAGAGAGGGCGGGAGTAGAGGCCGTGTCCAGTGTGCTGTCTCCAATCCAATACCGGCCATGCTTCTTACCTCCACCAAGCCTCATGATGATCTCTCCATCAAGGTTCTCGGTGCTCGGGTTCCACTCTGGCCCGTGCTTCTCCCTAGCCATCTCCGTGTACCGACGGAGGCGAGTGTGCACGGTGGGGTTGCTGTACGCCTCGGGCCCGTCCTCCGGGTTGTAGTCGACCGTGCTCGACGACGCCTTGCCCTTGTGCGCCAATGCCCAAGCCATCAACGGGGGACACTCTCGGCCGTCATGCGCCTGCGACTGCAAAGAAAACAGAAAGATGATTAGAAATCATGGAAAATTAAGTGTTACAAACAACGAATTGAATTCACGTACCCAGCTAGCCGCGTAGTCGTCAAGGGAACGGTTGCCTTGATGGTGTGCTGGACCAGGCATCTTCAAACGCCGCTCCCGGCAAGCTTCGTGCTGCTTCTGCCACTCGGGGTCGCACCACCTCGCAACAAAGTAGTCCCAGCAAGGCTTATGAGTGGCGCACCACCACGGAATCACCTACACGTCATTTGACCAAAGTTAGATGTTAGTTATTGTGAAACTATGAGTAGATCAAATTAAACGTACTTAATGAAGTATAGAAAACATGAGAATGTCAAATTACCTTCCCGTATTCTTCTTCACTCGGCCATATGGTTCGAGCTTGCTTTTTGTCAATCTTCGTACCAAGGAACTTAGCGTAGTAGCTCCTCACGGCCTGGACGCGCGCCTCGTGATGCATGTCCGTAACGAGTTTAGGACATGCATCGTACGCCCAGCGCACCGCCCGATCACGGTATTCCGGCTCGACCCTGAAGAAATCCTGCACATACACGCGATGTATACTTTCATTATTTGAAGAATATCAAATGAACGAGATGAATTGACCAATGCAATACAAACAAGACTTACCCACAGCTCTCCAACCACCCGGTCCGCCACGGTGCGAAAGTCTCTCTCATCCTCGTCTGGGACGTCAGGGACGCGTTTGTAGTGGGCCCACGTCAAGGCCGGCTCCTCCCCCCCCCTCTCGAAGTGGCACCATCCCAGGAAAGTGCGCCTTGCACAAAAGGCCGAGGATGCCGGCAGGAAGACGCTTGTGGTCGCCCGGAACGATCGTCTCCCAGCCCCTGCCCAAGTGATGAAGACAATGATTAGTTTTTATTGAGATTTTAAACATAGCAAATGACTTTACAGTTAAAGTTATTTACCTCTTTCCTTTGGGTCGAACCAACGGGCGTCTCTCAAAAGGGATCGGTCGCGGTGGGAGTCGTGCGGGACCGCGCTCCCACACCTTCGGCACGTCCCCAGACGCACCGTCCTCCTCCCCGTCCTCCTCGTCGTCCTCCCCCCCGCCTCCGTCCTCCCCCCCCCCGTCTCCGTCCTCGGAGGCCTCGTGCTCCTCCTCTGAGGCCTCCTGCTGCTGCGGCTCCTCCGAGGCGTCCTGCCCTCGCACCTCCTCCTCCTCCTCCTCCTCCTCCTCCTCCTCCGACTCGTGCACGGAAGGAGAGGGGGACGGTGCCCTCGACCCCCTCCCTCGACGCCTGCCGCCACCTCTGCTGCCTCTAGACTTCATCCGACTCCTCCCGCTCCCAGACCCCTCAGCGCTCCGCTTCCCAGTCGCTTTTTGGTAGAGCGACTGGACCGTCCTCATCACACCACCCTTGCCCACCATCTTTGATCAATCACCTGCAATTAACAAGATTAAATCCATCAGCATTTCGAAATATATGCAAAATAGTAATAGAAAGTAACATGTAATAGAAAGTAAGATAGTATTGCAAAAATTAAATTAATTACTACGGGACATACATGTATCAAAAATAATCATCGAAATCGATCTCTTCTGCATCGTTTGCCTCATCATCACTATAATCGATTTCATCTTGCACGTGTTCTGTAGGCGGGATGTCATCATCGTCTAAATGTAATTGCTCAAGTAGTTTCAAGTCGTTCGCATTATAAACCTCATCTCCAGCATCGTCCTCAACAATCGTGTCATTTTCTACTTCCATTTCGATCTCTTCGGTTAAGTCTATCACAAATCCCCCTTCTAGGCCATCTTCTTGGAAGAACTCTCCGTCAAGATTTGTGTTTGGGTCTACATTGTAATCTTCATTGTTTGGGACCGGCAGTTTGCCGTGTGGCGATACCTTGTACACAACATCCCAACCCTTGAGACGGTCGTCGGTTTGGCACGGGTATGAGAGATAATAAACTTGTGTGGCATGTTGAGCAACAATATATACATCATCTCCTGGATAGACGGATGATTGTCGAATTTCGACTAGCCCAAGATTAGGGGTCCGTCTAACTGCTTGAGGATCAAACCAATGGCATTTGAATACGACAAGAGGGAGAGACTTGCAACCACCAAAAGAAAGTTCGTATATTTCTTCAACTCTTCCATAATATTCGACCCCATCGTCACCAGGAGTAAAAACTCCATTGTTAGTGGTTTTACGATTAGGCCGACTCTGCTCGTAGCTTGTTGTGTGAAAGCGGTACCCATTAACATCATAGCTTTTAAATGACTTGACCGCATAAAGACAGCACTTGGCAACCTGTCTTAACTCGGCATTCATTGTCGCTTCGGTTCGGGCCTGCAAGTTCAAGCAGGATAGTTAGCTACATTAGTAGCACGTACGAGGAACTTGTAATGTCACACTAAGAAAATGCTAAATACCTTCCTACTGAACCAAGAAATGAAATCGGGCGATCTATTTCCTGCACCGTTGCAAAGAAGGGTATCGACTTCATGTGCGGTAGGAGGCACTTCATCATGCCAGAATACATCAAGAAATTCCCTGTAGCAATGAGGAATAAGTGGGTTGGATGTGGAACAAATGGGTTAGATGTTTAATTACGAAATGAATTCATAACTTACTTGATGTACATGTCCACTTCTGTTAGGTTGGTCAGCACATACATCATGATCGTGCGCCACTCTGTATATGTCAAGTTCTTTTTTCTCGCTTCACCTCCGCGCCCGTATTGCCCTTGGAAAAGGCTGAGGGTCGATTCATTTTCGTCAACGTTGTAACGAGGTGGTGGAAAATGGACACTCGGAAGGTTCTCAGAATAGTATTTTGTTGTGAAGTTTGACACCTCCTCCAGAACGTGTGCCTCTGCAATGGATGCTTCAATTTTGCATTTATTTTTACATTTTGTTCGAAGAACCTTTTGACACCGCTCAATTGGGTAGCACCAACGGTTCTGCACAGGCCCCCCCATCCGAACCTCATACGGAAGGTGCAAAATCATATGCACCATCGGAGTGAACAAGCCTGGTGGAAATATCTTCTCCAACTTACAGAGCAACACAGGCGCCATTTTTTCCAGGTCTGCAATCACGGAAGTTGATATCTCCTTAGCACAAAGCTGGCGTAAGAAGTAGCTCAACTCTGCCAGCACTTGCCACACATGATCAGGGAGATAGCCTCGAACCATCACAGGAAGAAGCCGCTGAAGCCATATGTGGTAATCATGAGTCTTGACCCCGTTGATTCGCATAGTAGTCATGTTCACTCCCCTACTCATATTCGCTGCGTACCCATCAGGAAACATTAACGTTTTGAACCATTCTAGTACTTCCTTCCTTTGGGGCCTCGTCAGGACGAAATCCGCCTTAGGTTTTCTCCATGACTTGCCGGATGCCGGAGGCGTCATGTCTAGCTTTGGTCGATTGCACAGTTCAGCTTGATCGACTCTTGCCTTGACATTGTCCCTTGTCTTATCGAGAATGTCCATGATTGTTCCGAAAAGTGGAACGCCTAAGCCATGTTCAACGTGCATTAGGTCAATGTTATGTGGAAGAAGGAGGTCTTTCATATACGAAAGCCTATACAAGCCACAGATCTGAGTGAAGGCATGTAGCTCACCATATCCCACAAAACCACCGTCTTTTTCATCGACCTTGAGACCATCTAACATAGCACTCACCTGCGCACCTGTCAAGAACTGCGGTGGAGGGTTGAGAACCTGGACACCTTTCGTAAAGTTCTTTTTGTCTTTTCTGAATGGATGGTCAAGAGGGAGGAATTGTCGGTGTTGGTCGAACGAAGAAAACTTGCCACCCTTTTTCAACCAAATCCACCTCACAAGATGCTTGCATACCGGGCAAGGAAACTTTGAGTGAACGCCCCAGCCACAGAAACAACCATACGCCGGCATGTCATGCAGAGAGTAGAAGTACCAAACATACATTCTGAAGTTTGTCTTTGTAGCTTTGTCGTATGTCCATACCCCTTCCTCCCAAGCACGTTCCAAATCATCAATTAGAGGCTCCATATAAACATACATATTATTTCCCGGGTTTTCAGGAATTATCAACGACAAGAAAATGTTTTGTCGTTGAAAGATGACGCCTGGAGGGAGATTGAGGGGTATAACGAACACGGGCCAACAACTGTACGAGGCAGCCCCCATGCCATATGGATTGAACCCATCTGTTGCCAGGGCCACACGTACATTACGAGCTTCCTGAGCTTTGATGTGATGAATGTTATCGAATCGATGCCATGCTTCACCATCGGATGGATGTACAAGCTTATCTTCCTTGTATCGAACTCCATGTTTGTGCCATGTCATCTGTTTCGCGGATTCCTCGGTCATGTACAGCCGTTGGATCCTCGGTAAGAACGGAAGGTACCTTACGATCTGCACGGGTACCGTGAGCTGCCTTTTTTGCCCATCACCCGCGTCTACCTCCATGAACCTAGAGGACCCACACTTTGGACAGTATTTTGCTTCTGCATGCTCTTTCCTGAATAAGACGCATCCTTTCGGGCACGCATGTATCTGCTCATATGGCATCTTAAGTGCACTAAGCAGTTTCTGTGCCTCATACATGCTCATTGGCAGAATGTGACCTTCCGGAAGCAGGCTTGCAACAACTGTCAACATAACATCAAAGGCGCTCCGACTCAAGCTAAACTGGGACTTCACGGCCATTAGACGTGCAATGGCATCCAGTTTTGAAACCCTGGTATGCCCGTGAAGAGGTTTCTGCGACGCTTCAAACATGTCGTAGAAGCGTTTTGCGGACTCCTCTGGCTCCTCCTCTTCTCTACGTTGTTCACAGAACTGGGCTTCTTGATAGTCCTGTAACATGTCCTCCACCCCGCCATCAGCATCACAATCATCGACGCGTTGTCTTAAGACCTCTTCCCTCGATCTATGAGCTTCACCATGGTACACCCACCGGGTATAGCCTCGCTTGAATCCATAGTTACCAAGATGCAAACCCATCTCATCCTCTGTCTGCTCTCTTGTGTTGCCGCAACGGCTGCAGGGACACCAAGTCTTTCCACCTTTTTCGACATTGGCAAATGCTTGTTTCAAGAAACCAAGGGTCTTCTCAACCCATTCACTTGTTTCGGAACCCTTCCTGGGGCGGCCCGTGTACATCCACGCACGGTCATCCATCTTCTAACATATATATGAGCGAGCAATTTAAAATTTATTGGCATCTACACGATACGCCTATAATGTCTAGTTTAGGTGAAGATAGGTCCTAATCCTACCCGACGATGCGTAGATGGGGCTAGTTTCCACGGTCTACTCCGGTTCGAGACAGAATTTCGGCAGCACCTCCCCGCTGTTCTCCAAATACACGTCCTGGTAGGGAGATTGTGTATCCGGAGAACAACAGGGAGGCGCGGCCGAAACTCGGTCTCGAACAGGAATAGACAATGGAAAATAGCCTCATCTACGCATCCTCGGGCTGTCCAAAAAACGTGGACAATTCGAAACAGATACAATCATAGATATGCAACCATCGGGCATATCTCCAACTGTATCTATTTCGAACGGGAGACGCCTAACTAGGTTACGCGTTACCTACAAACAGAAATGGAAAATGTGGGTTTTTTGATGTCTCACCTTGCTCTCCCGCAAAGCGACGAGTGAAAGACGGTAGAAAAACCTCTCCTCTCCTACAAAGAATAAAACATAACACCGTCAATTCAAAATTTCGGCAGCACCTCCCCTATACGGTGAGGTTCCCAAAACCTGCAAGAAAACAACGGCACGATGGCCGGCAAGCACATCCAACAAATCAACGGCACGATGGCCGGATACCACATCAAATTTAAACAATCACTTGGTCCAATTTTGATTTTCAAGTTCAATGACATAGACCGATCAAATAATTCCACACAATTTCTCATTTCACATCCAATTCCAACAAACTCATCGCTCGGTCCAATTGAAACAATGGCATTTTGACCAATTCAAACAACCACATCACTTGTCTATTTTTTGTACCAATTTCATTTCAATTGCATTACATAGCTCACTTCTAAATTGAAATTTAAATTTCATTTGCAATTATATTTGCATTTGCATTTCATAACTAACATCGAATTCATAACTAACATTTGAAAAACAAAAAACAACAACCAATCAATTTCATATGTTGACAAAATGAAAAAAAAAAGAAAAGAAAGAAGCTTACCTTATCTGGATGGACGCCCGGGGCAGTGGAGGGGCGTCGGTGGAGGGCCAGGGCAGTGGAGGGCGTCGGTGGAGGGCTGGCGAGCTTGGGGAGGCGCAGGTCGTCGGGCAGGGGAGCTCGGGGGCGGGTGGGGGGCCGGCGAGCTCGGGGGCGGGTGGAGCGGCCTCGGTCCGGGTCCTAGGCGGAGGTGAGGCGTCGGGGGTCGGGGGCCGAGGCCGGAGCGACGTCGCCGGCGGGGAAGGAGCGGGGGAGGCGCGGGGAAGGCGGCGCCCAACGGCGGCGGCTCGCCGGGCCTGCGGGTGAGGCGCCGGGGCGGGCGAGGCGCGGGGGCGGGGGCGGGCGAGGCGCGGGGGCGGGCGACGGCTGCGGGTCGTCGGGGCCGCGGCGAGTGGCGGCGGCGCGGCGAGTGGCGGCGGGCGAGGCGCGGGGGCGGGTGAGGCGCGGGGGCGGGCGAGGCGCGGGGGCGGGGGCGGGTGAGGCGCGGGGGCGGGCGACGGCGGCGGGTCGTCGGGGCCGCGGCGAGTGGCGGCGGCAAGGCGTGCGGGGGCGGGTGAGGCGCGGGCGCGGCTTGCGGGTGAGGTAGCAGAGGGAAGAAGATAAGGTAGAAGAGAGAAGAAAGGAAGGCCGCGCGCGGAGCTAAGTCAAAAAAATAAGGTTTGCCGAGTGCTAGATCTGAAAGCACTCGGCAAACCCAAAGCACTCGGCACAAATTTGTTTGCCGAGGGCCCCCGGGCCGGCCCTCGGCAAACATTTTCTGCTGGAACTCAAAAAAATTTATAAAATCGAAATAAATTCAAAAAAATGCTAAATTTTGCCATGATACATTTCATATGATCCTTTACCTATAAAAAATATGTTTAAGGTGAAACCAAATTATGTCCGTCGTTTATGTTCGAAATCCAAACGATCACTTCATATGTTTATGGATCTTCTTCGAGGATGCTCCTGTTTGTAAACAACGTACGTCACAACTTTAGCGAAACGTTTTCTACGATTTATCATGGTCTCCACGTATGATTTCATGATACCAGCGCGAGTCTCGTAATTTTTAGACTTTGTTTTAATTTTATAAAATTAAAATACTATTCAACCGATTCTTTTCGCTTATATTTTATGTACAATATGAACGAATTATCATTTCATTTCATGGTTGACACCTTACATTGGACTCAAGAACATGTATATCAACTTTTGTGTGAACATTTTTTTTATTTGAATCACCTAATGTTCAAATTTGAATTATTTTCAATATATACTTTATATGTCATAAACACCTTAAATATACCAAACGGATTGAAAAAATCACCAAACTTTCGCATGAAGCAACATTAATACATACATCCACCACATAAATGGAAAATGTGGAGAAAAATGAAAAAAAAAATATTTTGCCGAGGGCCCACGTTAGGCACTCGGCAAACAGGGAGTTTGCCGAGCGCCAGAACCGGTGGCACTCGGCAAACTCCTGGCACCGTGTGCCAGGAGTTTGCCGAGTGCCACCGGTTCTGGCGCTCGGCAAACTCCCTGTTTGCCGAGTGCCAGGGCCTCGGCGCTCGGCAAACCTTTTTGGTACCGTGTGCCAGGAGTTTGCCGAGTGTCGAGCCTCTGGCACTCGGCAAACTCCCTGTTTGCCGAGTGCCCGAGGGATTGCGCTCGGCAAACCAGTGGGCACTCGGCAAATTGGCGGTTTCCCGTAGTGATAGCTCGCCTAGCCAGCTCGTACGCAATTTGATTGGCCTCTCTGCAGCAGTGCTCAATAGATCGCCATCGCGCTGATAATCACGACGGCGCGATACTGCTGCGCATCGGCCAGGCGTCGTCGCTGCACTAGTAGGTCAGCGATGATGTATCACCGACTACGAACGTACGACGGTTGCAACATCGAAGACGTGTGCCCTAGCAGTCTAGCTAGCACTCGTCGTTTACTCGGTCTCGGTTTGCCGTGGTGCGTAACGACGACGCGTGCTTTTCCTTCCGCGAATCGTGGCTGACACGGCCGACCCCGCATCCACGTAAACGACGCTGTCTTCCCCGTCCGGCCCCAAGTTTTCCGGTTCCCCAACTGGTCCAAGACTCCAAGTCGCGCCGAGCTACGACTTCCAGCTCCAGAGTCCTTTTTAGCCAAAAGAAAGTGACTTCTAATGACAGCAGGAGGAGACGATGCAGCGCTAGAAAAAAAAATACACTGGTGCTCCAAGTAGTCAACTATGACATTGAACGATGATCCTGCGCTCGATCGGTGACGTCCACTGGCCTGTCCTCCATCTTGTGCCGCTCGGGCGTGCCCCTCACGGCCTGTCACAGTCAACGGTGAAACTCCGAAGGTGTCCTTCGAGATCTCGACGTACCGTTCCATTTTTTAGCGAGGGCACTTTAGTCCGAAGTTTACGTATAATTAAGCAACCACACTTCCTCACTCTCTTCCGAGTCCAGACAGCAAGCCTTTTCGTGAAGCTGCAGCCCGCGCAGCTCGGCAAAGGTGATCACCCCACGGGTTGTGCGGCGACTAAAGTCCTGGCACCGGGTTGCATTAATCAATGGAGGGTTCGTACATATATAGCCGAGATGGCAGTAGCTAGCCCTAACTTGCATAACAAGTACACCGAGTAGGAATAGAGGTACAAGTCTAACACTTGGCCGCCCTGGTTGGAACGACTTCGTTCCAAAATCCAAACCGGGACTGGCCGAACAAAATCGCTAGCGGCAGCAGCAGGTACGCGAGCCAGAGAGCTACGCCGTCTTCGGCGAGCTCCACCTCGCCGCGGCCAGGGCCCTTGTCGTGATGTATCTCTACAACAGACGTACACGGTGCCGAGGAGGTGGTGCCTAGCTTAATTTGATGGCACGTCGTGGGGCCGGACGCTGGCGAGGAGGCGTCCGCGCGCATCACCGGAGCCAGGTGCACGTAGATGTTGCAGGCCGGCCTCAACGCCACGGCGGTGGCGGCCAAGGCGTCATTCGACGGTGCCGACGATGGAGAGACTGCGGAGCGGCACGAACCTTGACAAGACGAGACGGGTGTTTGCTTCGACACGATCAGTATCGTTCCTGACGAGATGCAGGCTCAACGCCACGGAGTCATTCGACGGTGCAGGCTCGGACAGGACAGGCCGCTGCGTGCCGCCAAAACGTGGTGAAGGCGATTACATTAAGCTAGCGCGGGCAAGTGACCGTTCCATTCTGCATGCCCTCAAAAGAAAAAGAAAAAAGAAAAAAAGAGCTACCGTTCCATTCGTGATTACCACGTGGAAGCACAGGAGAGGCGGTACTACGCTGCCTTGGATCGCACCAAGGATTCCCGTTACCCAAAGGATCGAGCGCCGTCGGATGGAGTTGCGGGTCGCGGCATTGTGCGGTGGATATTGCGTCGGTTTCGACCAACGCGCTCCTCGATCATTATCCTTATTAATAATCCAAAAAGGAAAATCCTACGGTAACCGCTCCAGACTCACCACCACTCTCCCCACTCGGCCCCTCCTCGTCCTCCCTTATACTCTACCCATTATAAAAGCCGACGGGCGAACGGAAAGCGCAAGACCCCTCCATTTGACAGGCCATAGCGGCGCTTGAAAAACCAACCGCCGTATAGCAAATCACACCGCACGCCTGCGTCGTCGACGGCCGTGCCCTTCCGTCCCATGGAGCAGCAGCAACAGGCGGAGGCGGAGCAGCAGCAATTGGTTCCTCCGGAGGTGCGTTGATCCTGGTTTCTCTTCCGCTTTCTTTTCGTGCGGCCTGACCCTGATCCCAAGTCGTTTCTTCGGTGCTGGGGTTTTGGTGTTTGGGTGGGGAGAGAATGATCTCGACGGCGAATCTTAATTCGTTTTGGGTGTAGCTTATTGATTGATTCTGAGATCGCTCGTTTGCTTGCTTGCTGCGATGAAGCGTGTGCAGATGCGGAATGCGGTTTCTTTCTCGATCGTCGCCTGTAGTTTTTGTTAGATTTTGGTTTAGAGCTGACGGTTCTTGATCCGGCTTTGGGAGTCTATGCTCCACATACTGTTGTAGTTTTCACACCGTTCGATCTAGTCTAGGCATAATATTTAGACCGGTGCCGCATTTTTTTCACTTTAATATTTCCCTCATTTGTACCTTCTGATTTGAGTAGAATACAACTACATTCTGTTGGGAACGAGAGAGGAAAAACGTAGTAATTTCGTAATGTGAGATCCGACACGAACTAACACTTCTGTAAAGAGTATTGGGATCGCACTAGAACGCAGGCAACTTTAGAAAAAAAAATATCAAAAATTTTGTGGAGTCAACATCTTGTGGAGTACGGCTTAAGAGCGAATCATTCGAGAGTTACGGTTATCTGTAAATTTTTTGTGAAGGCTGAGTTATAACCTAAGAGACAGCAGCATTGTACATGCATGTCTTTACTTCAGTACCCCTCTGGTGAGATGAAGTAAATCCAAGAGTGTTTCTCATTTTGATTTTGATACTGCAAGCTTATACTCTTATCTGTTTCAAGATGAGAATCTGGAGAAAGTGGGTACCAAAATCCCGTCTGTTATTTTTATATAGAATCATTTATGCTTCTGTCTTTTAAACTCAATGTTCTAGTTATTCCGAACATACCTGTGAAATATGCTCTACATTGCCTTCAAATATATCTTCCACTTGAATCAAAAGAAAAACAAACATCTAAGGAACACAACATTATTTGCAGGAATATGAGGAGGACCTGTATGTGGAGGAGCCATCGTCTCTTGTAGGTGTCTCTTTTCAGGGTTCATTTATTTCCATATTTGCTTTCATTACTGACCAAATCCTTCAATTTTTTGTCAATGTTACCAATTGTTTGATTTCCTCCCTCAAATCTTGCTTGCTCTTGTTATAGGTGGATAAACAGATCTTTGAGAACTGGATGTCGGCGTTATGTAAGAAAGGTCCGTCAGGTTCCCCACGTCAGAATTCAAGGATCGAAGTCATGCCTACTGAGAGTTCCTCACTCTGTAGCAGTGGAGGCTTAAGGTTAGCCAGCGAAATCATCCTTACCATTGTACTATTGCCTAAAAATTCGATTTTGAGGCAGTTAACTGATCATCACCTTTAATTTCACTAGATATACATATGTCTCAATTTTTGTATTCTTTTCATTAGGAAAAAGTTATACCACAGATGTAAACATCTTAATCTTCCAGCACACCAAATCTGAACTGTGGTGCCATACAAATAGTTTTTTTTTCCCATCTGAGTAAATTATACTGTGCTATTATTTCTTAGTGAAAGTATGCTCTTCAACTGTTCCTCTCTTGTGCTATTCTTTAACTTTCTTCTATAAGGTAGTAATAAAGTAGATTGATTCCAGTTCTTGAGATCCATCTTAGTTATCTTGATTCCAGGTGAAACCAAGATGAAATTAACAATGTCTTCTTAAAGGCATATCTTTCTTCAAACCTGAACTATTTAAATAACTTCTATTAGGTTTATCCAAATACTTTGTGATGTATATGCTATGTGATGACAGCTGTTATAGACTTATAGTGATTATGTTGAACAAAGAAACCTTTTGGTGTGACAACATATGGCAATACAGGCAATGGTAGAGTAAGGGAATTTTGTGAACATAGAAACAAGTTACACATACTGGCATCTTCTGCCTTTCTTTTTTCTTCTGATTGTTTATGCTCTAGAATTTACAATTTCAATCTAAATGGATGTTTGACGTAAGAAAGATGAATGTGCATATGACTATGTGTGATGATCCTTATATGTGGATAAACACCTTAGAGGAGAGAAAGGGCTACGGAGGAGAGGGACTTGGTTAGAGAGGCAGCAGAACGTGAGGCGTCATCATGCTTATTAATAGACAAACAATTCTGGTCCTCTTTGAATAGGCATAACATGTAACATTTATGTTGGTAGCTTGGCATTTTGGCCAATAATATTAGGAGGATGTTGCAGCCACGGCTAACATCTGCTTTGCGTGAGCTCTATCAGATGAATGTGGGTTTGCTTTTATTCCACATGATGAAGTAAGCACTTAGCTTTGTAAGCTTCATATGCTAATGTTATCCATGTTTTTCACTCTTCCTGCTGTAGTGACCAACTAGTCAAAAGAGAATCAACAGGCAAAAAGAAGACAATCCATTGATATTTGATCAGCCTCCTCAAATAAGCATATTTGAGGAGGTTGATCAAATACCAATGGATTCTGTTCTTTGCCTGTTGATTCTGTTGTAACTAGTTGGTCACTACAGCACGGAGAGTGAAAAACATTGATATAGCATATGAAGCTTACAAAGCTAAGTCCTTATTTCATCATGAGGAATAAAAGCAAACCCACATTCATCTGATAGAGCTCACACAAAGCAGATGTTAGCCATGGCTGCAACATCCTCCTGTTGATTCGAATTTAACCCAAGATGAAAGCAACAATTTCTGCTTAAAGGCACATCTATTTTGAAACCCTGTAACATTGAAATAACTTTTTTAAGGTTTATCCAAATACCTTGTGCTATATATTAGTTGATGATAGCCATTACTGTGATTATGTCCAACAAAGAAACCTACAAATACAGGCAATGGTAAATTGTGTGTTACAAAAAACATGTTACACACAATGGGGTCTTCTGCATTTACAATTTGAATCTAAATGGATGTTTGACGTGCAAGATGAATGTGCATGACTATGTGTGATGATCCTTATATGGGGATAAACACGTTAGAGGAGAGGAAGTGAAACCTGAGACATTTCATCTTGCTTAGTACATGAACCATTCTGGTCCTCATTGAACAGGCATAATGTGTAACATTTATATTGGCAACTTGGCCGTTTGACCATTTATTAGGAGCATGTGGCATCTACTACCAACTTCTGCTTTGTGTAAGCTGTATCATATGTATGTGGGTTTGCTTTTATTCGGCATGATGAAGTAAACACATATCTTTATAAGCTTCCTATGCTAATGTTATTATTGTTTTTTACTCTTTCTGCTGTAGTGATCTAGTTAGAACAGAATCAACAGGCAAAGAGGAGAATCAATTGATACTTGATCAACCTCCTAAAATAAGCTTGTGGGAGAGACTTGGGAATGTTGCTCCACTAGACATTGAATCATCTGATTTTTCCTGGAGTATGCTTTCATCTCTGCACGATAGCAGTTGTCCGAAACACTCTGAAGATGAAATGAGTAAAGCTACTGAGGTTAGTTAGATCATTATCTTCCAACTTCAACAATCTTTGTGGTGCTTGCTAATGCTATAGAGAAACAAAACAACCTTTGGCTTTCATACCAGTCTTGACCATAACTGAGTCTGATTTGCATGGCAAGGCAACACCACATACCAGCATTTTATAGAATTATTCAATTAAGATCATACTGTTTTCTTGGTTGTTCCATTTATGAGTATCATCTTTATTTACCCGTGGGCTTGACATGCGTCTTTCTCCTTGTCGTTACAGGTTACTGTCAACTCTGGTGGTGTCGTGTTTTTTGCTCTATTTAAGTCTTCAGGTCTCAGTGGGCTACCAAAAGAAGCAGCTGTTGTTATAAAGTGTGCATCTTCAAAGATGGCAATACATGCAGAACGTTTGGGTTATGAATTTGCAAGATTGCTTAGAGTCAAGACACCACAGGTACTCGAGAACTTCCAATGCCATACACTTTGATCATTTAATGAGAAAACATTCTATTTCTTGTTCATCTTTCCAAACCACTGCAGGCCAGAATAGTGTATAAATCTTGCGAAGAGTGGCTGCAGATCAAACATGCTGCAGAAAATGCTAGAGCAGTAGCAGTTTCAAATAATGATAAGGTTGGCAAGACGACATGCTCAGTGTTGTTGAAAAAGCTTGAGGAAAATAGTTGTCTTCTTTTAATGAGGTACTGCTATTAGTACAATGATAAGTATGTTAGTGTTTCTTACATACTGCATCTGTTAATAGTTGCCTTCTGGCTTGGCAGTTATATTCATGGCTCTCCACTGCTTGAGAATTCAAAGGCATTCAACTCATTAGAAGCTGCTTGTATCACTGCATCGTCTCTCGGAAGGGTTTTGATGCTAGATCTGATAATTCGGAATGAGGATAGACTCCCATGCTGTCAGCTTGGTTGGCGTGGTAACCCTGGAAACCTGATGATTTCAGATAAATGCTCCTCACTCAATGTGGACAGATTGGAAGATTCCAAAAGCACTATGGGTAGTCCCAATCAACAGGTTACTAAAAATTTTCAGAGAGCCAAGCGTTCTCACTCTGAAAGTGGAATATTTGATCCTCAGCTGGATCTCATGTCATCAAAAGTAGAAGCACTAAGAAATGGAAGAGAAAATGAAGAATGTATAAATGGCAATTTTCACATCTTAGCAATTGACACCGGTGTGCCTCGGCGCCCCCCCGAAGGGCGACAAGCTCAAGATCGTGAGCGGTATCCCAAAGTTGTTGAGCTCATTGTTAATAGCTCAGACTACTGCTCAAATATATTGTATGAAATTTCCAGTGGTAAGCTCGGGCAGCCAAGACCAGATGACTTTGCTTCCAGAGATCCTTCTTGCTCCCTTTCTGATGAAGAAAATGCTGTTGTCATTCAAAAATTTCGGGGATCATTTCGTGCAGCACTGAATGACCTGGAGGGGTTCCTCCATCTATTTCTTCACCAGCTATATCAGAAACTGGATAGTATTTTCCGAGATTTTGTGCCTATAATTTCTGAACGCCCCGAAGAATACAAGCACAATGATGCTGCAGTTTTGAATTTTCCACCACCAAGAGGAAGCTATAGTACTCCATGCCCTCCTAGTAAGCAAATAAACAGTGAATTGCATGGAGATTCTGAAATGCTGAAATCTGCAACAAAATCATCTTCTGCGGGACCCCGTGGAAGCTCAGATTTAATCTCTCCCATGTCCTGTCATAGCATGAGCAACATGATTCTCAAGGGGAGTGCAGAGGCTTCCCCAAGTTTAAGACTGACCATGTTTCGTAAAAAAAATAGTTTAAGACTGACCAAGAAACTTCGTGATTTTTCCAAGCTTCAGAAGGTAAGAATCTGGATATTGAAAGAAAGGATAAAGTTTGGAGTTGCTATAATTAACTTTTAGTGTATGCATTTTTTGGGGGTTATTTGGAGTTTGATGCTTTTAGAAAGGTCATAAAGCCTGATTGACTATTGCAGCAAATTTGCGTGCCTTCAATTAAAACCTGGATCAGTTTTACAGTCCAAAATAATGGCCATTAATTCTCCAAAACTAATGGCCATTAGTTTGAGGGCAGATTAGTGATTTGACTATTAATTCATTAATTTATTTATTGTTTAAGAATCATGAACTAAATAATTCAACTCTTATTTATTTGTATTTTTCCGATATTACCCTTACTAATGGCCATTAGTAGTAGATTTTCGAAATTAAATCTAGACCGTCGGATCAAACTAATGGCCATTAGTTTCCCAAAACTAATGGTCATTATTTTGGACCGTAAAACTGCTCAAAACGTGAAGTTTATGTGCGCAATAGACTTTTTAGGACAGTAATGTTAATTCCAATGTTTGAGTTCTAAGTATTAGTGTAATGCAACAGGTTGATCCTGATCCTGAAACGCTCAAAGAGATTGAACAATGGAACAAATCACTTAAAACAGATGTAATCAAATTTTGTCAGGAGAACAATTTTCATTCTGGATTCTTTGATGGGACTGAAAGCAACATGGCCGCTGATGCCTATAACTTGAAGGTTGGTCTCCGAAATTTGGCTAGGCTTGTTCTTTTTTTTTTATGTAACTAATGGACCTGACAATAAATCACTTGCAGATACGCCTTGAGCACATCATTGAAAGGGTATCCTTGATCTCTGATGCTGCAAATACAGAGCGGCCTTCTCTTGTTGTCAACAACTTGTTCATAGGCGGGGCTTTGGCTGCGATGTCTAAATATACCCTTCAGCATTTGGGCATTACCCGTGTACTATGTTTGTGTTCGAATGGGATTGGTCAATCCGATGCCCAGTTTCCTGATCTTTTTGAATACAAGAACTTCTCAGTAAGTGCATAACCCTTTGTTGGTTTACGACTCTTATGTCATGTCAATTACGTAATTATTACAGTTTTGTACTTAATTGGAATTTGGTGTCTTGCAGATTAGTGATGATGATGATGCAAACATAAGTGATGTTTTTGAGGAAGCATCGGATTTTATTGATCAGATCGATCGTGCTGGAGGTAAGGTTCTGGTTCATTGCCATGAGGGGAAAAGTCGGAGCGCCACGGTTGTCCTTGCCTACTTGATGCTGAGAAAGTAAGAACCTTAACTAGTCGTCTTTCGAGCGAATTGCATGATGATATCACCAAAGAACTGAACCATTTGCATTGTGTGGTTGTCCTTTTAGGGGCTTCACTCTTGAGAAAGCCTGGAACTTGCTGAAGAAAGCGCACCGTCGAGCACAGCCAAACGATGGTTTTGCTAAGGCTCTCGTGGCCCTTGACAAGAAGCTGCACGGTAAGGTGTCAATGGACTGGCAGCACAAGCGGCCAGAGGCGAAAGTGTGCCCGATCTGTAGTAAGAATGTCGGGCTGAGCGAAAGTTCACTCAAGCTGCACCTGAAGAAGGAACACAAGGCGCTCGCCGCAGGCAGCGTTGACAGTGCCTCAACCTTGGAAATCCAGAAGTCCATCGAGTCGCTCCTGATCAGTCGCGGCGGGAGCCCCTGAGTCCATGCATCTCAGAAGCTGACCAAGGCTTTCGCCGACGAGCGAAGCCTCTCTGATCTGTTATGTTTAATTAGTTACTAAGACAATGCACTTATTTACACAGTTGTAATTTGTAAGCTCGCTGAACGGACCGAACATTAGATAGATCACGTACGGTTCTATAGAGGCTTGTATCACGTGGCAAGTGAGAACGTATTCGAAGCGATCGATGTGTGCGGGCGCACGTAGAAATCATATAAAACCCTTAGTTCCTCCCGTTAGTTACTGTTTAACTATTCATTTACTGTAGTACTGTTCCTACCGAGCCGTGGATCCTGGCCGCCCGTTCTACTTCGCGTGATCATCTCAGCCGTTCCGTCCGAGTCTTATCCTCTTCCCTAGCCGCGTCCCCCGTCTCCTCCCCGACCCAGCCCCGACTCCGGGTCGTGCTCTCCCCGCCGCCGCCGCACGCTCCCGCCCTGTGTCATGCCAGGCCGCTGCCCCGCGCTGCGAACCGGCCGCCGCCAACGTCCATCGGATCAGATCGATTCACCGGTTCGTCTCCTCTCCCTCTCACAGATCTGGTGTCCTCCCCTCCACCCTCGATCCATCCGCCGCAGGGATTCACCAGTGGCAGCTCCTTCACTGTGTGGTGCTACCCAACGATTTGCAGTGCCAGCGCCGTCCCCGATGACCTGCGGTGGTGCTCCCCTCATTCGTTGTGTCTGATTCTAGTTCAGGGAGATAGGAGTCGAGGCCGTCGTTTCCCCTGGCCACGTACATCCATGAGCAATCCGGTTAGATAGCGTTTTTATTCTGCTTTTAGTCACTTTGCCTGCTGTTTACATCTACTGATTCTCTGATTGATTTAGTTCTCTATTCGATTTCTTGATTAAATTTTAATGTTCTCCACTCAGCAAACAATCACCACTGTCTTTTCGTCTCGACTGCAGCTTTGGTCATGATTCTTGCCACCTTTCAGGTACAGGATCAAGAAGGCACAGAACAACCACAGCGATTTGTGAAGTTCACCTTCTCAAGCATGCAGGTGTATGCTGCTGCCATCATCTGGCTCTGCTTTGTACTCTATTGCATATGTTTCAATCCCCCATTGTTTCATAGGGTCAAACAGCTGCTGCTTATGATTCAATCTTTTTGTTCAATAGGTTTTTATTTGTTCTTTCAATTGGATTCGATTGAAACAAAAGGTGAAATTGCTTGAGGTGGAGAAATGGTTAAACCGCCTGGCATGGAAACATGCAGACTGAAGCAATCTATACGGTTATTGTCTTCAGCTCATGTTTCTTACGGTGACAGCTCTTGCTAAACTTTGTTTTAGTTGTTTCAGACACCGTAGAAGAATTGTGTATTTGCTTTTCTGAAAGGACCAATAGAACTGAATATGCTAATAGGCTAATACTGCTCACAATGTTGTCTCCAACAATATTTTCAGTAATCTCGCTTAAAGATGTCATCACTACGTCATATAAACTTTTCTCTTACTGCTTTGTACAATCTCTTATCATATTGTCATTACAGCCTATCGTAATAATTTTCCATCTGGTTGCAGGCTGCTGTGGACAGTGGACCATCGCGAGTGGCAGGTTTGGCTCATTTGTTTATGTTTTACCAACGTATGTACAACTAATGCCAGTGCCTTTTTGCTATTGTTTTTTTTAGTTTGGAAATGGACAGATGAATGATTTGAGCTCATATGAATTGTTGATGATTAGATGTGATTTAAGTTCCATTGCCCTTTTGGATTCTAAAAAATATTATTATTTTATATGTAATGTTTTCAGCACCTTTTGAACCAGCTGTCCACGAGATGGAGGTCCTTGATTATCTTTGCAAGATTTGGGAAGTCTAGATGCACGAACTTGGAGGATGGAGCTACCAGAAGCTGGATACAAGATGTGCTGCCTGGCCAACTGTGCGGCGGTGCCCACGGATAAGGTCTGCCATCTCCTCTCTTTATGATACACAAATAATAGGCAGAAGTTTGATGCTGCTGATGCTACTTTCGATATTCTATCGTTCGGTTGCTATTCCACGACGTGAATATGGAGAAATGATAATAGCTGAGCATCCTAGATTAGTACAATTGATTCCAATTTGACATACCAATTTTATTTTATTTTTTGCATTTGTTGGATATTTGCAAGCATGCGTGAACTTTGCTCTAGAGACATGTCACATGAAAACATGAGTTAAGTAATGCCATGCCATACGCACAATGTGTCAATTATTTTTCTTCCTTCTTCATTTCTATGAAGCCATGAACTTCAAGTCCACTCTATTTATGTAACCTTTCCACTCTTGCACAAAAAAAGGATTTAAATACTGTCACTTTGCTGAATTGCTGTTACTGCCATAGAAATTTTTTTGTTTGAACATTAAGTTTTTTATTTTCCATAGCTTGCGGACCCTGCTTCTGCAGATGGTACGCTAGATGGAGTATTGGCCGGCTGTGGCGATGATTTCCACGCGGATTTCAGATCGATTCACCCATTCTGTGCGTCTGCGAATGTCTTCCCACTCCAAAGGTACAGAGCTCCATCACAATACTTGATCTTTTTGGGGAAAAAACAATGCATCTTTGATACTGCATTTGCTTCTCACATTTATATTTTGTGGTTTTGCATAATACAGATAATAAGACAGATTGGTTCAGTGTTTTCCTGCAGTTTTGAAATAATTTTAGCTATTTTGTGGATACTGATTTCAGCGCTTTTTGAACCAGCTGTTGACGGCGTGGTCATCTTTGTTTTGCAAGCATACATATTCCCATGTAGAATACACAATCTCTTTGCAGACTGAATAACAACTTAGCCCATCAAATACAATGATGCGATGGAAAACTTGCCTCTGTATAATTATGGGTTATGTAGCTGTGTCAACTAAATATGTAGATCTTACAACCAGTTTTTCATGGGATGTCTTAGTTTCTTGGTTTTCTGGTGGTAGCCCAACATAATTGTAGATGCCATTTCTTCTTCTTTTTTAGAAGTCACACCTCAACTTATTGTGAACTTAGATGTTTTTGGTACTCTCAACAGTTCTAAAAGTTGTTACCTTAATAATGATACTCATAAGCTTCTGATGTGTGGTGCTTTTATGAATATAATCTCTTTCCTACATGAGTTTCTATCACAGTTAAAAAGAATGTGTGCCGCTGTTTGTTCATTGAAAGTTTAAATTGACGCTCTTAACTTTTTGTATGCCTACATAATATCAATAATTACCCGCGGCAACGCGCGGGGCATCACCTGGTATTTAAAGAACGCCACGACGAGTCCCCAACCCAGGCACTGCAATGTGTGCACTGATGACGCGAACGATGATGCGCGGCTGGCGGAGGAGAGGTCACCAATTGCGGTGATGATCTGGTCGATTCACCCAGACGCCGGCGATTCACCCAGACAACGGCGCGCGGAACGTACGGCCGAACCATAGTCTTCAGTCACGAGATTCGATCGTGCTGGCTGTGAGTTGAGGGAGTCCGCAAAAAATGCACACGCCATGATTACAAGAGAGACGGCGTAGGAGGACAACACTAGTGGATTAGTGCCGATATTTCACCGACTGTATGAGAACGACGGGTGCAACATCGAAGGGCACTGGTAGCCCTCGTCGTTTACTCGGTCTCGGTTTGCTCTGTGGCGCGTCACGACGGCGTGTGCGTTCCTTCCGGGAACTTTCGTGGCTGACACGGCCGACCCCGCGGATCCACGGAAACGACACCAGAATTGGAAATTGGCACCGTCCTTTGGCTCTGTTCATCCTGTCGCCGTCCGTTGTTGCCCCGAAGTTCTCCCCGGCCGGTCCAAGTCGCGGCGAGCAACGACTTGCAGGTCAGTCAGTCTTTACCCAACGAGAGAGGGACTTGTGGTGACAGGAGAGGAGGAGACGATGCTCCAACTCCAACTACCAGTCAACTAATGACCTTGACTGATGTTCCTGCGCTCGATCCATCCCTTGCATCACGGCTCTCTGCTCGGGCACGGGCGCGGACTTCCGCCGGTCGAGCGAGCGTGCCCCTCACGGCCAGTCAGTCAGTCAACGGGGAAACCCCGAAGCTGCCCCCTCCGTTTCCCGCCTGTTTGCTGTACTGTTACGAGGGCATTTTAGTCCTGGATTTACGTATATAAGTAACCGCTAACTGAAAATCACAACAGCAAAGCCTTTCCGCGAAGCTGCAGCCCGCGCAGCTCGGCAGCAGAGGGAGTCGGCAAGCCGATCAACCATCCCCATGGGAGCCGACGACGGCGGCGGCGGCGGCAGCAAACCGCACCCAGCGGCGAATAACCCCCAGGCCCCGTGCGACCAGGGTCCTGGCTGGAAGGAAATCTTCGAGAACCGGGACCGGCCGCGCATAGTCGGCGGGCATCAGCGGCAGCAGCAGCAGGTGGGCGACTCGGAGAGCTACGCCGTCGCCGGCAAGCTCCTCCTCGCGGCGGCGGGGGCGCTCGCGGGCGTGCTCCTGGCGCTCGTCGCGCTGTACCTCTACAACAGCGCCCGTCGCCGGCGCCTCGGCCTCAGCGGCGGCGGCGGCGGGCGGCGGCTGGACCGGAGCCTGGCCATCATCGGCGGCGGCGAGGAAAGCCGCCACGACGGCGGCGCCGCGCCGTCGCCGCGCGGGCTCGACCCGGCCGTGCTCCGCGCGCTGCCCGTGGTGGCGGCCGGCGCCGGCGCGGGCGACTGCGCGGTGTGCCTCACGGAGCTCGAACCGGGGGAGAAGGCGCGCGCGCTGCCGCGGTGCGGCCACCGGTTCCACGCCGAGTGCATCGACGCCTGGTTCCGCGGCAACGCCACCTGCCCGCTCTGCCGCGCCGACGTCGTGGCGCCGGCGGACGAGGCGCCCTCCTCCGCGCCGCCGCAGGTGCGCGTGGACGTGGCGGGGCTCGACGCCGCGGCGGCGGCGGCGGCAAAGGCGCCGGCGATGGGGAGGCTGCCGAGCGGCACGGACCTTGACAAGACGAGGCGGGTCTTCGCTTCCACCCGATCCGTATCGTTCTGAATAGGACAGGACTCGCCGGGAGTTGGGAAGCTTCCTCTGTTTTTTCTGCCCTGCACGGATCTCATCTTCATAGTTAGCGGCGTTCTGTTCTGCCATGATACTATACTGTACATAGATTTGTTGCTCATGCTGCGTCTACCATGTTTTGTGTCCGATTCTTGGCTGATGAAGCGATGAATAGAATTTTTTGAATGATCAACTGAATCGGAGTAGCGTTCTAGAGAAAAGAAAAAAAATAAAACTGAATCGGAGTATCTGGTTGGTGAGCTAGTTACTGTGACTGTGGTGAATCGGGTTGAAATGGGCCGGCTGACCCTATATCTTCCTAGCGGCTCTTTGTTGCGTGGCCGAATTACACAAACGAGTACGCTGGCCAGTGGCCTAGCCCATCGATCAGCGGCACGCCTAGTGGGGCGGTCAGGGCTGAGCGACACAACGACGATTAGGGCTTCTTTTTTTTTTTAATGGGAGTTTTTTTTGCGAGGATAATCTAATGGGAGTTTAAATTGGCATAGTAGCCTAATATTCATCAATCACAGTTTCTCTTCATGCAAACTTTGTTTTTATTTTCTCCTCATGTCATTTATAGAGGATGATAAATGAATCCCGATATGCTGCAAACTTCATAAATAGTTGTAACATCTCATGAAGAAAAGATCAGGATTTCCAGTTGTCTATAAAACTAGGTGATTCCCCGCGCGTTGCTGCGGGAATAAAAGAGGTAAGTTTAGATACATGGTGTGGATGATGGAAGATAGGAAAAACAACTTTATCAGTTGATGGGACTGTAACTGATAAATTGCATATCAAAGGTTAGACTGGAAAAAACATTTCGCTTCTGCAACAGACATTATATATGATTCATAGATGGGCCAATTGTATAATGGTTCGTTCTGATTATTTATTGTTATAACAGACCTTTGTACTTAATGGGTATTACTTTATAATGATATTTTACACGTAATATTTCTTATTAAAAACATAATTTACACCTAATAATATTTATATAGTACACATGCAGTGTCTCTGTACATGCTCTTGATACAGGTAAGCCAATCAATTTCTGTTGGGTTCATCTCCGATGTAGTAGTCCCTTGTCAGACATTTGACGAATTCTTTTCCTTTAGCCAAGTCCAACTATGTTGACTTCTCATTCTAGCTATTTTATGAAAGAATCTTACTGCAATGCATAGCTTCACATGGAAAAATAAAGACTTAGGAGCATTATAGTGCTTCCACATAGTGCTTTCTTCTTACAGAAGTAAGGGATGAAATATATCAGATAAATGCTTGCCTACATCTGACGATCTGTCAATAACGTGGCCATGAGTTAAAGAAGCATTTCCAGCAAATATATTTTCCCTCATTACATTCTTTTGAATGGAAATAAAAACAACTTACTGCACACAAATCTGGCTTCCTTTTCATTTCGAGATAGCATATGACATATTAGACATACCATCAGTTAAGCATCAACTTTCCCTATGCTGAAAAAATGCAGGAGAAATCCTTCGCTTTGTAGATTAATTAGATGATAAAAAGGCTTCTTGTTAGTGTATACTCCATGTGGGCTTATGGCTCCTGCAGATCATCAAGAAGGCATGAGTGTGCTTGAAATGTGAAAATTGAGAGGGACAAAAAAGAAGACAATAGCATTTTGAAATCATTCTCCCAACCTTCTTTCTCACTATTATAACCATGAAAAACTGGGAAAATAAAGCCAGAACTCTGGGCAGATTATTGAAACAAAAGCAAATTGCAAGGAGCATTGGCCTCCAGACCTGTAGAAAACTACACCAAGCAATGGATTAGAAAATATATATTTGTTGCTCAACATGAAAATGATCTTGATTCGAAAATAAATTAGTGAGGGTTGATCAATCCTACAAAACTTGACAGGAGAAGCATTCGATTGGATGTAGAGTTCCCAGCAGAGAGAGAGAGAGAGAGAGAGAGAGAGAGAGAGAGAGAGAGATGCCGAGACTCATGGTATGTCATGGACTCATGGTCGATATGATGGGTGGAAGGGGAATAAAAACACGATGTAGAAGACCATATATAATTGTGAATCGTGAAAAACGTTGCTGGTGGAGAAATAAAAGTGGCGTGTTGATTGCGCGACATTTCGGGGTCGTCTTTTGGCTTCCTGGAGCTACGGGGTAGGGAGTTCTAAATGAATCTAATGGAGCATGCAGCAGTTTCAGGTCAAGAAAAATGGCCAATTTAGTGTGCAACATCAATTACACTGCTACGGGTAGAATTGAAGAGATTTGTGGCAGGGATGGCTGGATGAATTACAATCGTTTTCATTGCTAGACATAAAGAATGCACGGCTGGCCAAGGAATGATCTAACGATAAGCAGCAAATGAATCTTAGTGATCGGACGGCTAAAAACAATTGTGATGACATGGCTCGCTGTGGTTGCAGCTTTATAGCAATTAGTGATGGTTAGTGGGTTGCATCTATATAAGAGATATAGATAAGGTATACGACAGATGTTGCAAAAGTTTCAAACTTTATGTCTTTATCTATCAATTATTCAAATAAGTATTCAACCTCAATTTTATTATAAACTAAGGCACGATCGGTAGAGATTTTTGTGGCTGCTGCTGCAACCGCAACACAACAAACTGGGGAGGGGGGGGAGAGGGTAAAGATTGAAGAAAGACCCACAACGCGGCGGATGGGGATCGCATGACGTGAGCCCTGGTCACTGACTAAGGGCCCCGGACCCACATGTCAGCGGCCATGGTACGCGTGCAGTAAAGTCATGCAATCTATGCCGCAGCGCAGCACATCTGCAAAAATCACTTCCGATTGCGTCCCTAGATCTTAATTTAAAATGTTTTCAGAAATATACTAACATTGTATGTACCTATAAGTGACATATAATACATGCATGAATAAATAATAATCAAAGCTTAAGGATTGAGCCAAAATGAAACACAGTTCATACTTGGACGAATTGAAGTATTTTACATTTTCTACATTATTAATCAACGCAGCAATCTCAGGGGATCAGGTAGATGATGCAGATTTTGGCCCCCGTGGCACGTAATCGCCTGTTCAAGTTCCCATGCGGCCAATACTGAATGATCATGGCATCTGAAATCCATTTAAAATTTGTGATAATGTGACGCCGCCAAAATCTTCAAGTCAAAGCTGCCGAGCTGGACCAGCGTCCCAGGGCACATATCACCACGCACTCTCGTCTTCCTGTTCCTGCTCCTGAATTCCCCCTCTGCCCTCCACTCCACTTTCCCCAAGCTCGCTGGCTGAAATTCTCAGCAGCTACCAAAGAACCAGAAGTGTTGTTGCGAGATCTCTCTCCGGATTCCAGGGCGCGACCGCTTCCATCTGAGTTCCCGGTCCTCTGACCCGTCGCCATGTCAGGACAGAGCTCGAGCTCGAGCTCCTATGGTGACACTGACACTGGCACGGACACAGCAGCGCCCACCACCAACACCGGCGCCGCCAGCGTCATCCGCTGGGCGCCGCACGGCCGCGCGCTCACGGCGTGCCTCATCGCCGTCAACGTCGCGCTCGTCGCCCTCGTCTACCTCTACTTCTGGAGGCTCTTCTCCCGCAACCGCTCCTCCTCTGCCGCCGACGAGGAGGAGGACGCCGTCTCGTCCTCCGGCTCGACTCCGGGTCCGCCGTCGCCGCCGAGGACGCAGGACGAGCAGCGCGAGCTCGACCGCCTCGTGGCGTCGCTGCCTCCGATCTTCGTCGTGCGCGCCGGCGGCGCCGCCGGCGAGAAGGAGAAGGCCGCGGCGGAGTGCGCGGTGTGCATCGCGGAGCTGAGGGACGGCGACGAGGCGCGCGCGCTGCCGCGGTGCGGGCACCGGTTCCACGCCGCGTGCGTCGACGCCTGGCTGCGGCGGCGGCACACCACCTGCCCGCTCTGCCGGGCGAGCGTCGTCGTCGCCGTGGGGACGGGGACGGGGCCCAAGGGAGGTGGTGGCGTGACGGACACGACGGCGGCGTCGGATGTGGAGGATATGGACGCGCCCGTCTAGTCAGTGGTGGTCGTTAGAGTGTGTGATACGCGAAGAAATTCGGGACGGCATGTAGCGGTCTTCCAGCATCGAGCGGTTGCTGTCAGTCTCGTGTCATTATCTTGTTTGGATGACTCCCAAACCTGAAAGCTGATTGCCAAGCTTCATTTTCATTTCCTCGGTAGCGTCAATGGCAACCTGTTTCCGATCAAAAAAAAAAAAAATGGCAACCTGTTTGCTGGCAAAAGAGCCGCCTTTCTTGCAGCAAAGCCAGCCTTGCTGGCAAAAGAGCCACTTTTCTTATTGCAAAGCTGTTCTGCTAGCTGTGATGCATATATACTACCTAAACGTTTATAATCCTATGGTCAAATCAAAGGTGGAGAAACAAGAGAAACCCACCTTGTTGAAACCGAGCAACTCATCTTTCTCTTCTATATGCATGATGCAATGAACTCTCCCACCCTGTTTACCTGCTATCCTTCTCTTATCTTCGACGCCGTTGCATCACCGATATGGCATTCCTCCAAGTCCGGAGGCACCCCTGTCGAACACAAGAACCCAACTCAACCCTAATACTCATTCTTGTACCTTTATTTATTCCGAGCTATAACATTCTAATCCTGAGCACTAAGTTGTCATTCGTTGACGGGGGAGAATAAGGGTGTGTTTGGTTGGGCTTTTTTTGACTTTGGCTTTCCAAAAAAGCCAAAAACCCAACCAAACAGATTAGCTGTCAAAAAAAGTCACAGCTAAAAGCAGTTTTTGTCTAGTTCATTTCTGAAAACAGGTAGGAAGGTGCTTTTTTGGGCTTTGGTTTTCACAAGTATGAAGAAATTACCCATATACATGTATACATATATACATACATATGTATAGGGGTGAAAACGGTCGGAAACGATCGAAAAATACTATTATCATTTTCTAACCATATTATTTAGTCGAAAACGAAATTGAAACCGGTAACCTCGGAAATGAAAACGATATCAAAAATGTCGGGACAACGAGAACGAAACTATCGGAACGAAAACATGTCGATACCGGTCGGGAACCGATAGTTATGATCGAAAATAACGAACTTCAATATAAATGATAAACAAATACGTGAAAATAAGACTGAATAATAAGAATAAAATTGACAACCAACATAACAAATACACAACCGACATGAGTACATATCACAGGTCTAACTTGAGTACTTGACTAGGTGAAATAAGTCCAATATGACACAACCAAAATGACCGACATAATATGTTGTTGACATAATAACCAAAATGGCATGATGTAAGAACTAAGAAGAATTATCGCTCCAAGGGATGGAAATGATGCGTCCATGCACAAGGCAATCGGGCTATAGTTGGATAGTAATCAGTACCATGCTAAAATCACGATCATTACTTCCACGCTTAGTATATTATTTCCACGAGAGGGAGCTTTGCTTACGTCTTGGGCTGGATGGGTAAGGAAAGGTCCGATTGCAATATGTTGACGTTCAGCCTGTAGTGATGGAATACGGTATTTTCGACGAAAATTCCGAGGTAATACGGTATACCGGCTATTCGATCGAAAATTCTCTCTATCGTTTCCATTTTCGTTTCCGTATAGTTTTTCCCGTTTTCACTTTCGTTTCCGAATTTCCCATAATCGTTTTCCCGTTTCTTGTTTTTTCGGAAACGATCGTCGGTAAATCGGGAATTTCCGTCACCGTTTTCATCCCTACATATGTATACATATACATATGAATATTTATAATATGCATAAAATATTTATAATATTTATATATACATAAAATATTTATAATATTAACATATATATGTGTATGTACATATAGTATTTGTAAAACATACATATACATTTACATATGTAGGTATAAATATTATATAAAAATGTACATATTTATTTATAATATTTATATAGACATAAAATATTTATAATATATACATATATATGTATATGTACATATAATATTTATAAAACATACATATACATTATGTATGTATATATAAATATTATATACAAGTGTGTACATTTATATACATATGAATATGTTATATATGTGTGTGTATATACATACATATACATGACATGTAGTGAGTTTCCAAAAAGCCACAGCTGTTTCACCAAACGGCTTTTAACTTTCTCACAGCTTAAATCCCACAGCAGCTTTTTTCACAGCTCACAGCCCACAGCAGCTTTTTTAACAGCCACAGCCCAACCAAACACACCCTAAGAAGAAACACTAAAATAAACTATGATACACATACTAGCTAGTCAGAGAAGAAACACATGGATCATGCGTACAACGGTCACCGTCAACAGTGTTTCTTTTTTCCACGAGGGGAATGATACCTCTAGCATAATAGAGGTTGATTTTCGACTTGTGGAACTGTGTGTTGGGACACACTATTTTTACATTTACAATGTTGAGAAAGTTTGGTAACAATTATTATGTATTACAAGATGGATTTGCATATTCATTTGGACTCATATATTGAAAATAGAAACGTTTCCGCCAACCGAGGCCTAAAACATGCCATTTCTTTTTTTTCTTTTTTGGAGGGTGGGGGGGGGGGGGGGGGGGGGGGTGTGTTACAAATACGCATGGCCCAGTGTTCACGGAGGCATCTCATGGTGCACATTGCACAGGAACGCATTGGAAGCAAATTACATTGCATCCAAATGCATTAGTACCATAGGAAACTCGTTGATTCTAGCATCGGATTAAACCGGCCATGGACAAACAGCCTCACAACTGAGGACTTACCACTGCATTACTCAAGCGTTTTCTCTGAGGTTTAGAGAAGTTGTTGATCCAGGTCTTTAGTTTTTTCTTTCCAACTAGAAAATAATCTATATAAAAATAGAAGGGATAAGTAAGTTTTTATAAAACAAATAATTCGTTTCATATGGTGATATGCAATGCATACACCTAATTGAGACGGTTGGCAGAGTGTTTTTTTTTTTTTTTGGTCATATTATGTTCTACTGCCATCAACACCACAATAAACTAATCTACACTATTAGCTGTTTGAAATTCACTTAGAAATGAGGTGACATCTCTATAATAAAAGCTTTTGATGGTAAAAAAGGAGAAATTTCACAAAATATAGTATCATTTGATATTTGAGTATTCTATATTAACAAAAAGGAGAAGTGGAGAACTGCCCCTAGTCTGGTCGCTTTCCACGCGGCCCTCTACCGTTCTACACACGTATTTCCGTTCCCCAAATCCAGAAGCAGGCAGAAGAGCATCCTTCGGTAACCCCTCCAGTGATCCACTCAACTTCAGTCTTCCCCGACTTTCGTCTCTGCCTCCGGCCTCCATTACGGAAAAAGCCGACACCCGAACGGAAAGCGGGGAGCAGTCGCGGCACGACTCACGCAAGATCCCGCCTTTTCCGTCGGATTTGACGGCCCGCTCCCCCGGGCCACCGGCCGGGCCGCTTGAAACGAACTGCCGTATATCACACCACGCGCCCGCGTCGTCAACGGCTACCGGCGCCGCGCCCCTCCCATGGAACAGCGGGAGGCGCAGCGACAGGCGGAGGCGGAGGCGGTGCAGGAGCCGTCGGTTCCTCCCAAGGTGGGTGCCCGTTTCTCTTCAGCATTCTTCTCTTGCGGCCTGATCCGAAGTCGGCTCTTGGGTGCTGTGGGTTTGGGTTTGGGGGAGAATGCTCTCGACGGCGAAGCTTAATCCGCTTTGGGTTTAGCTTATTGATAGAGTACGAGATTGCTCGCTTGCTTGCTGCGATGTAGGTTGCAGATGCGAAATGTAGTTTCTTTCTCGTCACTGCATCAGATTTAGGTTTAGTGTTGGTTCTTGACCCGGCTTGGTTATGGAATGTGTAGTCCATGCCCCACAGACTGTTGTCGTTTTCACTTTGTTAGTTCTGTCCTGTGGGAAATGCATTATGTTTGCCGGGAGAAGGAAAAAAAAAGATAATAATATGTAATGTGAGATCCGACAGGAACTAACACATAGGTAAAGAGTCTATTTGTTGGATCACATTATAACACTGGTAGCTTCAGGGGAAAAAATAAATCTTGTAGGGTCAAATAGGTACCACTTAAGAATGAATCGTTTGAGAGGTTGTCTGTAAATTTTATGAAGGCTGGGTTATAACCTATGAGACAACAGCATTGTACATGCCTTTGCTTCATCATCTCTCTGCTGAGATGAAGTAAATCCAAGAATGTATCTCATTTTGGTTTTAGATTTGATACTGCAAGCTGATACTCTTATTTGTTCAAGTTGAGAATGTGGAGAAAGTGGGCACCAAAATCCTGTCAAGTTTTGTTGTATCAAGAATCAGTACTGTTTATGTTCCTTTCTTTTGAACTCAATGCTCTGGTTATTCCGAGCATATCTGTGAAACATGCTATACATTTGTCGACTTGAATCAAAAGTAAAACAAACACGGAACATCTAAGGAACACAACATTATTTTCAGGAAAATGAGGAGGATACGGATCTGAAGCTATCGTCTCGTGTAGGTGTTACTTTTCATGTTTGATTCATTTTTCATATTTTGCTTTCATTACTGAACAATCGTATCTATTTTTTTTTTAATTTCATCTCTCAAATTTTGCTTTCATTTATAGGTGGTTTCATTGTTATTTGGCGGTGACTTGAGTCCAGCACAGACCTTTGAGAAATGGGTGTCGCTGGTACGTAAAAGAAGTGGAGCATTTCGTCCATCAGGATTCCCACGGCGGAATTCGAGGATTGAAGTCATGCCAAGTGGGAGTTTCTCACTGTTTAGTAGTGGAGACTTAAGGTTAGTCAGCAAAATCCATCCATGTCCTTGTATCGCATAAAAATCGATTTTGTGGCAGTTAACTGATCGCCTTTAATTTCAGTAGATATGCATGTCTCATTTCTTGTATTCTTTTCATTAGGCAAACTTTATACCATAGATAGAAACATTTATTTATGTTACAGCACACTGCGTCTGAACTATGATGCCATGCAAAAAGTTTATGGAATCTGGATTGTTACCTTGAAAATAAGTTATTGAAGTTTTTTTTTCCCATCTGAGTGCATTAAACTCCCATGTGCTATCATTTTTTAGTGAAAGCATGCTCTTCAACTGTTCCTCTCTTGTGCTATTATTTAACTTTCTTCTATATTAAGATAATAAAGTATATTGTTTGAAAAGATAATAAAGTGTACACCTCCGAATCAAAATGGTAGATTGGATTTCTAATCATGTATATGGCATTCATCAATGCCAGTTCTTCAGGTCCATCTTAGTTAGCTTGATTCAATGTTAACCCAAGATGAAATCAACAGTTTCTGCTTAAAGGCACATCTATCTTGAAACCCTGTAACATTGAAATAACTTTTTCTTAGGTTTATCCAAATACCTTGTGCTATATACCTGTATTATTTGATGATAGCTGTTATTGTGATTATGTCCAACAAAGAAACCTGTAGGTATGATATAGTAATGGCAATACAAATACAGGTAATGGTAGTACAGTAAAGAGATTGTGTGATTACAAAAAACATGTTACACACAATGAGGTCTTCTGTGTTTTTTTTTTCCTTCTGATTGTTTATGTTCTATAATTTACAATTTGAATCTAAATGGATGTTTGACGTGCAAGATGAATGTGCATGTGACTATGTGTGATGATCCTTATATGGGGATAAACACATTAAAAGAGAGGAAGTGTTACGGTGGAGACGGACTTGGTTAGAGAGGCAGTGAAATCTGAGACATTTCATCTTGCTTAGTACATGAACCATTCTTGTTCGCATTGAACAGGCATAATGTGTAACATTAATATTGGCAACTGGGCCTTTTGACCATTTATTAGGAGGATGTGGCATCTACTACTAACTTCTGCTTTGTGTGAGCTTTACTGTATGTATGTGGCTTTGCTTTTATGGCATGATGAAGTAAACACATCTTTATAAGCTTCCTATGCTAATGTTATCATTGTTTTTTACTCTTCCTGCTGTAGTGACCTAGTTAGAACAGAATCAACAGGCAAAGAAGAGAATCAATTGATATTTGATCAGCCTCCTGAAATAAGCTTGTGGGAGAGACTTGGGAATGCTTCTCCTCTAGACATTGAATCATCTGATTTTTCATGGAGTATGCTTTCATCTCTGCACCATACAGAACATAGCAGTAGTTCAGAACACTCTGAAGATGAAACGAGTAAAGCTCTTGAGGTCAGTTGGATCATGCTTCTTTCAACTTCAACAATCTTCACAGTGTTTGCTATAGAGAAACAACCATTGGCTTTCATACCAGTCTTCACCATATCTGAAGCTAATTTGCATGGCAAGGCAACACTGCAGACTAACATTTGATAGAATTAGTCATGAAAGATCATACTGTTTTCCTGGTTGTTCCATTTATGAATATTATCTTTATGGACCTGTGGGCTTGACATGCATCTTTCTCCTTGTTGTTACAGGTTACTGTCAACTCTGGTGGTGTAGTGTTTTTTGCAATATTTAATTCTTCAGGTCTCAGTGGACTACCAAAAGAATTAGCTGCTGTTATAAAGTTTGCATCATCTAAGATGGCAACACAGGCAGAACGTTTGGGTTATGAATTTGCAAGATTGCTTAGAGTCAAGACACCACAGGTACTCAAGAACTTCCAGTGACCTTACACTTTGATCATTTAATGAGGACATTCTATTTCTTATTCATCTTTCCAAACAACTGTAGGCCCGAATAGTGTATAATTCTTGTGAGGAGTGGCAGCAGATTAGACATGCTGCTGAAAATGCTCGAGAAGTAGCAATTTCAAATAATGATGAGGTTGGCGAGATGACTTGCTCAGAGTTGTTGGAAGCTCTTGAGCTAAGTCGCTGTCTTCTTTTAATGAGGTACTGCTATTAGTACAGTGATAACTATGTTCATTTTTCTTACATACTGCAGCTGTAAATTGTTGCCTTCTTGCTTGGCAGTTATATTCATGGCTCCCCACTGCTTGAGAATTCAAAGGCTTTCAACTCAGTAGACGCTGCTTGTATCACTGCATCGTCCCTCGGAAGGGTTTTGATGCTCGACTTGATACTTCGGAATGAGGACAGACTCCCATGCCGTCAGCTTGGTTGGCGTGGCAATCCTGCAAACCTGATGATTTCAGATAAATCTTGTTCACCCAATGTGGACAGATTGGAAGATTCCAATAGCAAAATGGGTAGTCCCAATCAACAGATTACTAAAATTTTTCACAGAGAGAAGCGTTCTCACTCTGAAAATGGAAGATTTGAACCACAGGAATTGAATGTCATGTCATCAAAAGTAGAATCACTAAGACGTGAGACAGAAAATGAAGAATGCACAAATGGCAAATTTCACATCATAGCAATTGACACGGGTGTGCCTCGTCGCCCCCCTGCAGGGCGACGTGTTAAAGATCATGAGCGCTATCCCAAAGTTGTCGAGCTCATTGTAAATAGCTCAGACTACTGCTCGAATATACTGTATGAAATTTCCAGTGGTAAGCTCGGGCAGCCCGGACTAGACGATTTTTCTTCCACAGATTCTTCTTGCTCTCTTTCCGATGAAGAAAACGCTGCTGTGATTCATGAATTTCGGGGATCATTTCGTGCTGCACTGAGGGACCTGGAGGGGTTCCATCTATTTCTTCTCCAGCTATACCAGAAACTGGATGGTGTTTTGCGAGTTTTTTGGTCTGTAATTTCTAAAAGTTCTGAAGAATCAGAGAACAATGATGTTGCAATTTTGGATTCTCCATCACCAAGAGGCAGCTACAGTACTCCGTGCCCTCCTAGTAAACAAATAAACAGTGAATTGCATGGCGATTCTGAAATGTTGAAATCTGCAACAAAGCCATCTTCTGCGGGATCCCGTGGAAGTTTAGATTCAGTTTCTCCCATGTCCAGGGATAGCGGGAGCAACAAGTATCTCAAGGGGAGTGCAGAGGCTCCCCGAAGTTTAAGAATGACCATGAAACTTCGTGACTTATACAAGAATCCGAAGGTAAGAATTTGGTTGTTGAAAGAAAGTATTAAGTTATTGTTTCTACAAAAACATCATGTGGTTATTTCTTTGATTGATTAGTTAAGCGTATGCAATTTTTGCTTCGGGTTTTTTGTGGTTTCTAAAACTTTTATGAATTCTATTTTCTTTTCCATTTATAGCCACAAAAGATGTTTCAGCTAACTAAGTTTGGAAATATACAAGTGGTTTTGAAGAGACATAAAGCCTGATTGATTAACGCACCAAATTTTCATGCCTTCAAGTAAACCTGAACTTTCTGTGGACAATAGGCTTCTTCATATGCTATGAGTTTGGCTTGTTTGGACAATAATGTTAATTCCAATATTTGAGTTCTAAGTATTATTGTGATGCAACAGGTTGATCCTGAAACGCTCAAAGAGATTGAACAATGGAATGAAGCACTTAAAACAGATGTAATCAAATTTTGTCAGGAGAACAATTTTCATTCTGGATTCTTTGATGGGACTGAAAGCAACATGGTTGCTGATGCCTATGAACTGAAGGTTGCCTCAAAACTGTGGCTAGATTTGTTCCTTTTTTTATGTAAATACTGAGTCTGACAATAAATCACTTGCAGATACGCCTTGAACACATCATTGAAAGGGTATCCTTGATCTCTGATGCTGCAAATACAGAGCGGCCTTCTCTTGTTGTCAACAACTTGTTCATAGGTGGGGCTTTGGCTGCGAGGTCTAAATATACGCTTCAGCATTTGGGCATTACCCATGTACTATGTTTGTGTTCGAATGAGATTGGTCAATCCGATTCCCAGTTTCCTGATCTTTTTGAATACAAGAACTTTTCAGTAAGGGCATCAACCTTGTTGGTTTAGGACTTTCTTATGTCATGAACATTTCATTTGACTGGAGTTTGTTGCCTTTTGCAGATTAGTGATGATGATGATGCAAACATAAGTGATCTTTTTGAGGAAGCATCGGATTTTATTGAGCAGGTTGATCGTAATGGAGGTAAGGTTCTGGTTCATTGCTTTGAGGGGAAAAGTCGGAGCGCCACTGTTGTCCTTGCCTACCTGATGCTTAGAAAGTAAGAACCTTAGCTAGCCCTTTTTCGAGCTAATTACATGATGATGCCCACCAAGAACTGCGCTGAAGCTTACCATTTTCATTATGGTTGTCCTTTCAGGGGCTACACTCTTGCGAAAGCCTGGAACTTGTTGAAGAAAGTACACCGTCGAGCACAGCCAAACGATGGTTTTGCTAAGGCTCTCCTGACGCTTGACAAGAAGCTGCATGGTAAGGTGTCAATGGACTGGCAGCACAAGCGGCCAGAGATGAAGGTGTGCCCGATCTGTAGTAAGAATGTCGGGCTGAGCACAAGTTCACTCAAGCTGCACCTACAGAAGGCACACAAGAGGCTCTCTGCAGGCAGCGTTGACAGTGCCATGACCATGGAAATCCAGAAGACCATTGAGTCGCTCCGGATCAGTCGTGGCGGGAGCCTGAGCCCATCTCAGAAGCTGACCAAGGCTTGTGCCGATGAGCTAAGCCTCTGATCTATTGTACTGTGTACTATTACTGAGACGATGCACTGTTTTACACAGTTGTAACATGTAAGATCACTGAACAGACTGAACATTATAGGAGGTTATAGGATGAGTTTAGAGATACTTAAAGGTAGAGCACACGCCACAAAAGATGTACTACACGTTTGTAGAATGTTCAGGTTCAAGGGCACAATGTCAATGAATAAGAGCACACACCTGTGACCAAGACAAAAAGGTGTTAAACTTCATTGAGTTGCACAGGAACAGAGACAGAAAAGTTATTGTAACAACAAATCTTGTTGAGAAAGAATTAATCTCCCTAAACCTGACATATGAAACTACATAGTATGGAAACTGAAGTGCAGTATGAAAACACGTCGGTTGCAGAGGTATATGAAATTAAAATGCTTCAGCTGGGGTCTTAAGGAACATGCACCAGCTACTTCTGCGGGTTCTTCGGTAACAGAAAAACTGCCACCTTCTTTTCTGTAACTGCAAGGACACGAATAGAAAACTTTCGCCTGGTTCGTTCGACTTGTCTCTGTCATTTCAACGTGCTACTAGTCATGCATGGGTACTCCTAAATTTACCCAAAACGTCAGCTCATAACACGCTTAATTTAGCCAACTCGAGCGACATATATGCAACAAATCCCTGAGGAGCCGGGACAACAATTGAGACAGAGAAACACCCAATGGCTTCCATCAGAACGCCCTACGCCGCGGCCGGCGCCATGCTCTCCCTCTTCCTCGTCGCCGTCGCCGCCGACGCGGCGTCCGCAAAGGCGCCCGCGGCCGCGCCGTCGAGCAAGCTCTCGGTTCAGGAGGCGTGCAAGCACACCGCGGTGCACTTCAACCTTTGCGTGGCGACGCTGTCCGGCGACCCGTCGTCCAAGTCGGCCGACACGGCGGGGCTGGCCAAGGTGGCCATCCTGGCGGCGCAGCGGAACGCGTCGGAGACGGCGACGTTCCTGTCGAGCATCTACGACGACACCAACCTCGAGAACAAGACGGCGCAGCTGCAGCAGTGCCTCGTGGACTGCGGCGAGAGGTTTGAAATTCGACGACATGTCTGTCTCGTACTGTTACGTATCGCAGATACGTGCATGACATGGCTGCGAAATATTTATTGCAGGTACGAGGCGGCGGTGGAGCAGCTGACGGATGCGACGTCGGCGCTGCAGACGGGGGCGTACAGCGAGTCGGAGGCGCTGGTGGCGGCGAGCCAGGCGGAGGTCAAGCTGTGCCAGCGAGGATGCCAGGCCGTGCCGGACCACCGCAACGTCCTCACCACGCGCAACCGCGAGGTCGACCAGCTGTGCAGCATCGCGCTCTCCATCACCAAGCTCATCCGCGGGCCGCCATCGTGAATCGTGATCCGTACGTGAGGACGTGAAAAACTTTGGTCGATCGGCCATGCCCCTCAGAGCAGAGGGGACTAAATGGTGAACGGTTGTTGTGTTGTGCCTGATAGGAACTGGCATGGCTGTGAATTTTCATGTAATCATATATAGTGGATGGTCTATAACAGATTAAATTGCTGGAAACTTCTTTGTTTTTGTGCCACTAGTTGGTTGTATGTATTGTCAACAGGAAACTAAACTGTGTCAAAGTATTTATCACACCGGAATACGTTGGAAATGAACTAGATGTTCTGGGTTGGATCCGGGCATCAATCAGGGAAGAAAATTCTATGCAGACGGGCTGTAAACCAACGCTGTGCAGCACGTCGTGGATTCTCGACACGTGTCTCGGTCCACCAATCTCCAAGCAGCCCCGGCCTCCGGGATCCTTCCGACTCGGTCGGCTCCAAATCTCTCGCGCGAGCCAATGAGCCAGCTGAGCTCGCCGTAGCTTATTTCGCAGGCGACGAGATTGCGCCGCCACCGGCGCCGGTGCCATGGACATCATGCCCCAGTCGCCGTCCAACCTCGTTGCCGAGCAAGAGGCATTCCAAGATCGTGCAGCCATCAACCCTGTCACCATACCGGCTCCCAGGCTCCCAGCGGTGGATTTCATCTTTCTGACATCCTAATCTCAGATCATGTGGTCTTTCAAAAAAGAATATCTCAAATCATTAATGCGATGTCTTGTTGTTGGTCATAACAATGATTCGACGGACTGACTGAGGATTATTGATTCGCTCGTTTCCTCTGGGAATTATTGGCAGATACTTCATTCTCAAAGGGCGAAAAAATTAGTACCCTGCACTTGTGCGCTGGTGAAATTCCTTAGAAAATCTGGTGCAGTACATTGCAAAGCCCAACTAGTTTCTAGTGGAATTGATGCGGATTCATGCGCCGGGAGGAGGACTCCGCCATTGTCACCAGTGCCGTTACGCGAGGCCATGAGGGGAGCGCAACACGGCAACGTTGCCGATGGACTGGTGGGAGAGCATGCATCGTGGCTACGGAATCACGGACCGCTCGCAGGCCGCAGTCGTGAGGAAGAAAACACGGGTGGTTGACGGTCGCCGCTGGAAGAGGAGCGCGAGGGCGTGCGGGCCGGCCGGCTCAATCTGGTTCGTGGGTAAGGACTCGGAAGAAGGAGCTGAGAGCCTAGGGGAATTTCGGCTCGCTTGTGGAGCCGAACATGATTGAGGGCACGAACTGTCTGGATTGGTGGACCGAGACACGTGTCGAGAATCCGGGACGTGCTGCACAGGGTTGGTTTACAGCCCGTCTGCATAGAATTTTCTTCCATCAATCAGGCCTCTGCCGTGAGGAGCGGAGGGGGGGAGGGGGGGGGCTGTGGTTGCACATGCACACCCAATAAACTTAATGAAAGAAAATTCATTATACAACCTATGCTAATTGTGCTATACCTTGGATGCGGAATACGTTGTATGCACTACTTGTTCATTGTGCTATACCTAAGTTAATTGTGTAGCTTTCTCCAGGGAAAAATATTGGATTGTGGCTGTGAATTTTCATGTAATCAGATTGGATGGTTTATAAAACAGATTAAATTACTTGACATTTTTTCGTTTTGTGCTAGTTGGATGTATGTATTGTCAACAGGAAATTAAATTGTGGCATACTCTATATGTATCACACCGGAATATTTCGGAAATGAACTAGATGTTCTGGGTTGGATCCTGGGTCAATCAGGCCTTGGCCGTGAGGAGCGGAGCTAGGATGGGTCATAGGTGGGCACATGCACACCCGATAAATTTAACAAAAAGAAAATTCATTATACAACCTATGTTAATTAGAATTTTTTATATTAAGTCAAACTTGGACTCAATTTACTCGCCATTTATGGATCTTTATTGTTAAAAGATATTGTTGTTGCCGGAACAGAAAGACTTTACATAGAAGAACAGGGGGGGAGGGGGGGGGGGGGGCATCAGCCTCTTTCAGCCCCTCTCCTCGTATCCATTATTGGTTGCTTTGCACACCTAATTTCAACATTTTACCTGTATTATTGTTTATATCTTGCAAGTGGAACAAGAAAAGCTATATAGTGATTTTGATTCCATTTGGAAAAGCATCGAAAAGACAGTACGAATTGACAGTACATGTACATAACGAATAATGAGAAAATTTATTTATAGACATTTCGTGCTCATTACTATACGCACTACTTGTTCATTGTGCTATACCTAACTGAATTGCATAGCTTTTTCCAGAGGAAATACTAAAGCCCTGTTTGGATTCACCTTCTAAACTTTTAGCTGGTTAATTTTAGTCAGTTTAGATCTAAACATAACCTCCTAAAAGTGACTAAACTTTTAGCCAACCCACATCCTAAATTTTTAGCTCCTAGTCCCCCAACCCTAATAAAAATGACTAAACATATTAAAAAAAAGCAACTGAGAGAGAGAGAGAGAGAGCGCGCGCGCTCCCATGCATGCTCGGCCAGTCAACATCGCGCGGGGACCAAAATTACGAATCACGATGCTTGTTGTATGGTGTGAGATAAGGAATAAGGGTGCATGCCGTTTTAGTGACGAATCCCCCATACGCTCCTTCCAGACCCTCCCCACATATTTGTTTACTGGTTGCTTTGCACACTTAATTTTAAAATTTTGCTTCTTGTTCATTGTGCTATACCTATCTGAATTGCATAGCTTTCTCTAAAGGAAATACTAAATCAGGATCTGCTTCCTTTGCAAAAATAAGAGCATCTTATTTCTATAGTATTTATCTCAGATCTCAAACAACACGTGAATCTAATTTGAACCCATGTATGGTATGGTGTTCTTGCACCACTTTTTATTGTTCTGTATATCACCTCTGTACCTATATTTTGCAACAAATATAACAACGCTGTATTCATAACACCCACTAAAGACTTCGCACTGACTAACCCGACCAATTAGAGATTATCATCAAACCATGATTTCTATAGGAGTATCAGTTTAGCAGTCCACTGGTGAAAGGCACGCCGGTCTGTGGCAGCCAGAAGTCCCCGAGCACCATGTTGCCGACGGTGAAGTTCCCGGCGTCCACGGTGCTGTTGAGCACGTGGAACCCCGGCCACGCCACCCTCCCGGCCGTGGCCGCCCCGGCGCCTGTGTTGTTGTACTCGGCGTAGAAGAGCGTGTCGAGCGCGAAGTCTCCGTTCCACGGCATCCACCCGGCCGGGTCGACGAGCGCGTCGATCTCCGATTGCATGATCACCGTGCGGGAGTAGAGCTTCCAGGGGCGGCCGAGGTAGGTGGCGACGGTGAACGCCGTGTTGGCGGCCAGCTCCGGCGCGGCGGCGACGACGCAGCCCTGGAGCGTGGTGCCCGTGTTCTGGTTCGGGTCGCTCCGGCCCTGCGCCGTGACGGTGTTGCTCTGGCCCTGCATGGGGAGCCGGGAATAGAGGGTGCAGTCCTGGAACACGACGGCCGCGTTGCCGAAGACGTAGTCCACCGTGCCGTAGATGTCGCAGGCGCGGTAGAACTGCCGGAGCGAGTGGGTGTAGAGCGTGTCCTGGTACGCCTCGAAGCTGCACCGGTAGAACGTCGACAGGTCCGCGCCGGAGCGGAGCGCCACCGCCTGGTGCTTCGCTGGGCCGGCCGTGTTCCGGAACGTCATGTTCACCGCCACGAAGCCTTGCCCAAGAACAGCTGCAGGGCGAAATGCAAGTTAGCACATGCAGTTGAATAGACATGGACCAAAATCTGGTGATATCATGACACGTAATGTCGTAAGGCCAACAATAATGCGACAATACTATAGGTTCCAGTCCAGTTGTTTCCTACGCAGACACCACAAATAGTTCACCTAATTTGCCATTCTTTCAAAAAAAAAAAAATGAAAATCCTATAAGCGAGCTTAAAAAAAGGATACCTACTAAACAATCTTGGCCTGTCATGTCATGTTAGTTATCATGCCAATGATTTTCGGAGCAGTAAGGTAAGTTTCAACTTATCAGAAAGAGTCAACCCATTTTGACTTTGAAAATGCTTAATATATTTCTGCCAGTTGGTTCATTTTGCAACCTGTCGTTGAAATGAGCGCGCTGATGCCGAACTAAATCTTGAAGCAGATGTCAAGAGCGTACGATGACGGTTGTTGCTAAAATATATAGACAAAAAAACTCACCGAACGTGGCCGAGTTGAAAGTCGTCCATCCGTCGACGACGCTCCGGTTGCCGGTGATGACCGACTGCCCGATCCCGTCTCCGATCATCATGACGTACTTCTTGTTCTTGGGCACCGCCACATTCTCCTCGTACACGCCGGCAACCACGCGTATGACGAAGTAGCCGCTGCTCCCGTCAAGGTTGGTGGGCGCCGCCGCCACCGCCGCGGCGACGGTGGTGTAGTTCCCGGCGCCGCTCTGGTCCACCGTCACCGCGCCGACCACCGGCACCGTCGCCGCGGCGCCCTCGAGCGCCATCCTCCGCACCATCTCGTCGTCGGTGGCGTCGAACAAGCCCCTCCCATGGCCGCCGCCGCCGCCGTTGCGCGGCGGCTTCTTCTTCCCGCCGGCCGGCGCCTTCGCCGGCTTGGCTGGCGGCGGCACCCACGCCCTGGTGAAGAGCGAGAGCGAGACGCTGTATAGTTTGGTGCTGTTGGCCATGGGCACGGCGAGCCCGTCGCGCACGGACCACGCCGACGCCGCGGCCTGCAGCCCGTCGGCGCACGTCTGCTGGTTGGTGAGGATCGCCGACAGCAGCGTCTGCACGTCCTCCGCCTGCGGGTCGAGCAGCGCGCGGTTGCTCGACGTGTTCAGCGTCGCGCCGGCGGCGGCGAGGAAGTCGATATTGAGGCCCGACAGGAGCTGGCAGTCCTGCAGCGCGGCGACGGCCGCCGGCGAGAGGCCGCGGCCGCGGGCGAGGTAGCGGTTCACGAGGGAGAGGAACTTGTTGGCGTTGCCGAGGGACTTGGCCACCGAGAAGCGACCGTAGGTGTAGAGGTTGTTGGTGCCGTTCGCCGGGAGCACGGTCCGGCAGAAGGTCGGGTCCGTCGTCCCGTTGCACGCCGTGGAAGGCGACACCGGCGTCGCGGGCGCCGGCGCCGGCGTGTCAGAGCGCGCCGTGGCGGCGAGCAGGGAGAGCACGAGGATGGCGGATATAGTAGTGTGGAAGGCCGCCATGTTTTCGGTTACAGTGGCAATCTTGTTAAGTTCTTGTGTTATCAATGTACTTGTATGCTTGGAGCCATGGATCGCTGCATGCTTTTATAGAGGGTGGATGCGAGGGCTTCATGGTCATTTCGAGAAGTTGGCTGCTCAAGCATGGTTTGACTTTGGGAGATCCATGTGGCTCTTCGTGTATAGGGTCCATAAGAAACGCGTTTGAGCGATGACGGTGACGAAGAAAACCCGGCTGAACGTCAAACACTCGAGCTGGCAATTCATGGAATGAGCTGCGTGGGGGAGGTGACATTTGTTTGGGTTGGGTTGGGTTGGCCGCGCTCAAATAGTTGCTCACTTGTTTAAGCATTACTAGTTTACGACCAAATCATCATAAACATATATAATGGTTTCTGCACATGCAGTTGCATGGTTACTTCCTGTACAATTTTAGTTCGGTCAGTAACCATTTTGTTCCTCTACTTTTGCATTCGCAAAAGGGATAATTTCTTCTTGGACGCCAAATGGTGACAAACATGTAAACTGGATGACTTGATATGCCACACGTGAGTGTGCAATATCATCATCTATTTTATCTCCACCTCCCTCATCAGGCCAATAAGGTCATTTGCTCTAAGTGGTAGGGTGTGTATCCAATTATGGTGATGATTCCATGCACGCAACTAGAAAGAGATGTTTTATAAAAGACAAAGTGTCAGAATTAAATTTGATCTTCCATGGATACACTAGCTAAGCTGGCCATCGTCAAAAACCACTCAAAACCCATTTGCTAGCTTATTAATTCGCGTGGTGCGCCCGGGCGGCGCCACTGTTCCTCGCGACGCCACAAGATCTCTCGAGCTAGCGTACTGGCTGGTGGATGTGACAGCCACGAGTTTATCCAAAAAAGATCGAAGTTTCTATTCTGTGGTGCCCGGTGTTCCACACAGTTAGGCAACCACTAGCTAATAAGCAGTGGTTGACGCCTAGTGGATTTAGTAGTAGCTAGACACTCTACGTGACTATAATGCTTGTGTTCGGTGTCTTGTTAATTAATCAAACGGTACGAATTAGATGTCCCCGTTTGCTTGAGGCTTCTTTCAGCCAGATGGCTTTACGAAACACGAGCACAAAACACATACTTATGTCGTTTAAGGGTTGTGGTTTAATCATGAAAGTTCTAGCAGATTTAAGTTAGCGCATGTAGTTTTCATCTTGCAAAGCATGGGTACTTGACGTATTAGATATTCCTTCTATTTCAAAAAAATGCATGGTGCGTAGATCAAAAGCCACACGGTAATGAACATGTATATGCATCTTACAAATCTTAATAGAAAGAATAGCAGATTTTGGTCGTGGAAGTTGGCAATACGAACTATTTTTGTAGATCAAGCAACATATTTGGGTTGACGGCTCAATATATAGTGGACCTTTGGTGTTAGCTAGAACCATTTTTGCAGACCTACTTTGTGACGACCATACATATATAGTTCTCTTGTGTAAAGGCAATAGTCCGATCAATTCACAGATTCTACTAGAAGCTATAGCTGACCATGTTTTTAATGCAAGTTAATCTCTAGTCCTAAGTGAGTATGTGACTAACAAGTTCGTGACGACCATTCGTTGTCTCGAGACATCTGATCTTTTGGAAAATACATTAACTTGTGTTTTTCTTAGGGAGAATGTGACTAACAAGTGAATGTTCAATTTATCCTTATTTAGTGGGCATTTACTAATTAAAGAGTTTTTTATCAGTTTTTCAGAAAAATTGATAAAATTAAAAATAAGTTATAAAATTGAAGATTGTTGTCATGATATATAACAAAATATTACCACTTTTCAATGATTTTTTCAGAGGTTCCTAATTTTCGGAAATGTTGAGTGGGTGCTCCTTGGATAGATTCAATACTAACATTCACCAGACATAGCGTCTCTTTGGTGAGTGCAATGTGTTCACTTAGGAGAGTGGCAAATACTAGGGAGAATCCTTCCTTTTTCACTTTGCGATTGGTCCTTCTTTGGCTATAGCTTGTGTTACATATTTGTCTTCAACATGATCATAGTGTGGTGTAAAAACTTACTTTAGCATGATCTACTGTGCATAAATTTTACTAAGTGCTGTATAACCAAACCTTGGATTAGTATGTACTAAGACTTTTATCCTGATTCCTTGAGCTCGGTCACATACAAGATACACCAAAATTTTTCCTTTTTTTTTCTGAACAGAACGTCCAGTTTTTAGAGATTGAATATTTGAAGAGTACGGTATAAAAGCACTTGAAGTCGATGGTAAGATTTAAGAGATGAATGTATGTAGTAGCATACAGAAAGGCAAATAGGCACTCGCTCCAATTTTGCTCTCTCTCTCTCTCTCTCTCTCTCTCTCTCTCTCTCTCTATCTCTGTGTATATATAGCTTTGTTCGGCCAAGGAGGACTTGAACTAAGATCGTCTCACGCGGAGAAGAATGACTAGTTAATTATTGTCATAGAAATAGCTACCCAAGTAGCAGTATCCAATAATACTTGCAAGGAGGTCCATGCGCATCTACCTGTCAGTCAACTTGCATGCCCACGACAAATCTTCCGAAGGCTCTTGGAGCTCAAGACTGGCTATTTACAAATAAGCTAATAATCCGCACCAGATTTAGGGGGTCAGAAACATGTGGAGAAACGAGCCAAAAGTTTGCAGCCGATTTGGCATTTTATAAAGCCGGTGGGCTTTGACGACTGACCCAAGCTAGGACCCGACCCGACAAGCGGTGCGACGCGCATGCTGCCGGACCAGGGGCGCTCTGGCCGTAGATGGTTTGGCAGATCTGAGAATGGCGTCCTCGCCCTCGCCTCTGCGAGCTGGGAAGAATGCATATGTGCAGACACGTTATTAGCCGGAGTCAATTGACGTCTTGACCGGATGTAGAGCTAAGCGCATATATGAGTGACCTTTGTTTGGCTTTGAAAACAGAGTGTGAATTCAAGCACGAGTTATGAGCAGGAGGCCTGTGCGTGTGGCACGCCGCCGGTTAATTTGGTAACGACGCACGCACATGATCCTCCTGCTTTCTGTCTAGCTTCCCCCTACGATCGAGCCTACTGTGTAGATTATGTTGGGTCTGAACCTACTTCTATTTGCGTTGCGTGGACGTACTCTGTACTGGACGCATGGGCCGCGAGCATGTCTCACACGCAGACGTCGTGGACTACAATGGCCTTGTTGGACGACGGAAGCCCAGTCCCTCGATCTCGCCCAAGTGGCATTGTTGGATACGATCTCCCGGCTGTTCCGGCGGCATTTCCCGCGCGCGCGCTCCTCTCCATCATGCCCAGCCCAGCAGCCGAGCACCGACGACGCTTCCGGCGCTGCAACCGCAGACGTCTCAGGAAAATCACCGCGCGCGCGGCTGCATTTTAGAAGCGTCGTCTCGTCTCGGTTCGTCTGTAGAGTAGATCAGCTCGCGGCATGGCGGTCCCCTCCGGAGTGTACGTCGTAGCCTCGTAGGTAGGTCATGGCGGTGGTGAGTGCTTGCTCGCCCAACCACAAACCAAACTCGGAAGAGTCGGAGCGCATTCTTTGCTCGCACGTGAATTATTCACCTTCGACCACTCCTACAGTCGTACTACGGGATGAGATCGATGCCGTGGTCTCGCAGTCCTCGGCGCACATTTCTTCAGCGTTAACTACATACAGATGCAGTGCAGTGCAGTGCATCATGCGTTCACAAATGGAAACTTCTGTACACTGGATTAATGGCGCTCTCTCATTGCCGGGAATTAGGATCTGCCGCACGACAGCCAGTGGCGGAGCTGGACACAAAATTAAGGGGGGGCCGGACAAACTCCGTCAAAAAATTTAAGTTCAAAAATTTACCAGCTTGCATCGTTTTTTCACTGTCCACATACACCATCTTTTGGTTTCTTGATTTCTTACAAATTTTGGACATAGATTGAGCAAAGATTTTATTATCCTACAAGTTTCAATCACTTATCATATTGTTTGCACTAGTTAAGACAACTACATATATACAATTGGGGGAAGAAAAAATTATGGCTTGCTTACATGAGTTGGCTGCTGGGCCTGAGAGTGCGACTGCGTTTTGTATCTCAGCTGGCCGGAGCTATGGCTCAGCTGAACAAACTAGCCCCTGCCAGATAAGTTAATGTTACCGGTGCTAAGCCTTTGGTTTACGTTGATAAGATGAGCTAATCACTTAGTTGTTGTCTAGCACAAATCAGATGAGTGCAGGCATCCACGCAATCACGTACACAGGAATTTGTCGCCGGCAAGGGGAGCGATGGAGTGCGCACAAATCAGATGTTGCAAGAGGAAGAAGGGACCGGCTTGTTCGGCGATGCTCCTCAAAAGCGTAGTTCCGATTCCCTGAGGCTACAATCTGGCTCGAGTTATGGAGGCGAGGCGGTGGCAGGTCGAACTACGTGCGAGGCATACGACGTTTGGTCAGGCAGGCCTCCTCTTTTACAGGCTACCAAACTATGGGCTACGGAAGACAGCCCAGAAAAACAGAAATCCAGTCCACAGCCCATAATGGTAGAAAATCCAGTCCACAGCCCATAATGTTTGCTACCGTAATTTCTCTTCTTCCTTCCTATCGAGCTCCTTTTGGCCGTCAATGGCGGCACGAACGTAAGAGAACAGGCGCTTTGAGGAAAAATTAGGGGGGGGGGGGGGGGGGGGGGGGCAGCCAATGCAAAAGTGCGTGAACGGAGAATCACAAGTAATGGATCATTTCTGGAAAAAGCAGAAAAGAATGAGATACAGTACCGCTGTGTACCAGAAGGAATGATTCATCCACTACACAACATTCTTGCTCTTCGAACCTAATAGTCCAGTCGGATGGGCCGTGCTCTGATCAAGATAGCCAGTCTGGTGATCGGGAAGATCTCATGCTTCCAGGCAGGTCGAGCTGAATGGCGACATAAATCCAGTGGCCTGCTCCTAAGTCTCTCTAAAGTCAGCTGAGTCGACGCTCAACGACGATCGAGCTCTGATGATCGCCGGGTTAGATTCCGTCACAGGCTGCTCATCCGTCGCCCTATAACATGCTTTGTCCGTCCGGAACATGCCAACGTCCAAACACGGTCCTCCATGTACTAATCATCTGTGGATAGATCTGGACATCTGGTCCCTTTTCCAAATTGCCGATGGCTGTATGTATACATCCGAAGTCCGAAGCTGCTTGTAAGCTAGGCCCACCACCCCCCAAGCAGGCAACAACCAAACAATATGTGTAGGCTTCAACGTTTCATCTCAGTAATTACTGGATCAGACACAATGGTTATTTCGTGATCATTCTTGGAATGTAAGCAGCTGGGGATGAACGAATATGCTGGACCAGGATGGAAAACATCGTTTGCTAGCTAGCTCAGCTGGGGATGAACGAATATGCTGGACCAGGATGGGGAAAACATCGTTTGCTAGCTAGCTTATTCCCATAATGGTGGTGCCGGAAGGAGAGGAAAAGATAATGAACGTGTACAGACTCATTTGTAGGCTCTTCTCGTACGCATGCAGGGACCAATTTAATCTGTCGAGTGTCGACTCTGCTCTAGTGGTGATGGCCCGAAATTTTGTTGTTTCTGTTGTAAAACGCTTATTGGGCCAGGCCCATCTTCTAGAAGAAGATGTTCTGGTTCATGTGGGCACCTTTATCGAAACTGGACCCAACACGAAGTTAGGGTTCCACCCCTATAAATAGTTGAGGAGACCCCCTCTGTGTACCCTGACACCAGAATTTCGCAATAAAGAATTTCGTCTCCTCTATTCCAGTTTTACTTTTTGTTATCTGTCGTGATCTACGTGCCGTCGTTCCGCCGATAACCTAACACGTTATCAGCACGCTCTACGAGGAATTCGCCCAGCAGATCGGTGAACCACGGTACGTTTTTGTTTTTGCGTATGTTTTTTGCTATCTTGACTCGTTGCAGCCAAGATCTGTCCAGAAATCAATAGATCAGATCCGAGGGCGAGCTATAGGAGCTATAGCCGTCCGAAGACGATCTGCATCTGAAGAATCGTCAAAAACATGAAGAAAAATAAGATGGGCGCAACGTCGCCAGGACATCGTCCTCTGGTGCAACGTCACCAGAGCGCCGAGCTCCTTAGATCTAATCTAGATCTACATCTTAGATCGAGATTCGAAAAAAAAGGGAACAAGGTGTCACACCCCAAAATTTCTAATTTTGGAATGTGACTATAATTTCACTAAATTTTAAAGATTTTGAAATAGATTAAAACTTTCTTAGAATTATTTAGGTGGTTAACAATTCTCTTTAGGCAAAAGAACTATTTTCTAAAACAAATAATCAATTTAAGTTATATTATAAATGTTTGTTGCATTCATGCTGGTTAGATGCATGTAGGATTTTATTTGTTTGGAAAAGTATTTAAAATTCCGAATAGGATTCGTTTCCTTTTAATCCCGGAAATAGAAACGAGAAATATAATCTGCAGCGAGGCCTTGTGCCAACTCCTTTTTCTCGACCCATTTATTCTCTTCCTTTCGTGTTCTTTTCTATCCCTGCCCAAAAGATTTCCTCCATCTTCTTCCCATGTTCGAGCCGCAATCCTCTACAGCCACTTGCCGTGCCATATACGCCCCAGCCCCAACCCGCGCTTTCCTAAATCCTAATCCTAATCGCTGCCATCACACCACCTACCATATGTGCTGAAATGGAAGGAGACATGGAATTAAATATGCCAATCAATGCTTTGATTGCCTTCCTTTCTTTCCCTAACTCTTTCCTAAACAGCCAGCGCTCCTCCCCTATAAAACCAGGGCCTCCCCACGTTCTCCCCACGCCCTCAAACCCAAACGACGCCGCCAGGCTGCCGCCGCTGCTCGCTGCCCTCGCGCACAGCCACGCTGTCCCCTGTTGGCATCCCCGTTCCCGTCGATCCACCCAACGAAATCCCACCAAACTTCACCAGGAGGTGCGTCTTCGAATCCCCTACAACATACCAGAAGGTCATGGTGAGATCTACTCTGATGCGGTCAGGATCTGCTTCACCGTGACCACTGCTCCCCGGTTCTGGACGCGCCCAGCACGTGAGGGTAATTCAATTCGATGTTCCTCTCAATTCCTGCCCTTCTTTGGTTCGTGAACCATACCTACACGTGTTCCATCCAATTTTATTTGTCTTCACAGAAGGGATTCCCTTAATCTGCCTTGAAGATACCAGGAACGCGATCTAAACAGATATCGCCGCTGCAGGACTGCGCCATGTTCTAACAGGTCGATCTCCTTCTCCTTTGTGTTACAGTCCAAACTGTTTTGTGAGCATGTGTTCCAGAGTGTGGTGGATATTTCTGTTCAAACCTTATCTTGTATCAATGGGCCAATCTACGGGAACGCTCATGTTTACCCTGTTTAATCGTGTCTGTTTTTCCTGTTTAATCCTTCAAACTTCAAAACCTCATAACTCTTCTCTCGTAGCTTTGTTTTCAGCGATTCTTGCGCTAAAATGATCGTAGCAACGAACACTTTCTGTTAGTGCTGTTTTTGTAGTCTTTAGATGATGTTGGTGTACTGTTCTGAATTGTTTGTGTTTGTTGCTTTGTATGTTATCGTTAAATAGAGAACGCGCTGTTCGAGAGAACCACCGAGATGAAGATCAAGAACTTGAAGGCTCTGAGCAGCAGCACCCTAGTTGAGGCAAGTGCCCTTGATGCATTTTGATCCGATTTGCTTTCTCCCTCTAGTTTAGTTTGCATTGCGTTAATTTTGAATCCTATGAGTCTATATCATGTTCCTTATCATTCCTTGTCGCCTGGGTGTGGTAGATGATAGTGGTTTGATTGGGTAGGTCATGCTTAGCTTGCTGATCTGGTTGGGTTAATTTAATTTTGCTAATAATCTTGACTAATGGTTCACTTGCACGTTAATCATGGGATGGTGTAACCTTTTAGCAACATGGAACTTAGGTGTGCTGTAGCTTGAGCAAGTGGGATGTTTGATGATGGTGCAGTATGCACGAGACTTTGGTTTGTGTTAGTCTTGCTCAAGCTAGCTAAGGACCGGTTCGTGGAGCGACAACCCAGGATTTACAGTACCATCACAAGGCTGCTATGGAACAGCTTGGCTGATTAATTAGGAGTTCTCCCAGTTTTGTATAAGCATGTTGGAGGCGCGGGGACGGACAGGTTACTTAAAGGTAGTTCCTATGACCCGCAAGGCACAAGAGGGGGCTCTTGGGTGGACAGGGTACTTAAAGGTAGTCCCCCATCGGTGGAACCTTAGTGGGCGAGTACATGCTGGGAGACCCTTTGTAAAAGCCTCGTAGTGATCTCCTGGCCGCACACCTAAGGAAGTGTGCATGTGCTTGGCCGGATCGGCATAAAGGAGACTTTAGTCCACCTGGCAACAGGGACGAAATCATGACTTGTGGGTAAAGTGGTGCAACCTCTGCAGAGTGTAAAACTGTCATGACAGCCGTGCTCACGGTCAAGAGCGACCTGGATCCTCACATGATTAGTGGCCTTTGGTTGGGAATGATCAGTCGGTTGGTTGGTTTGGATGGTTTCCCGTTTGGAGCCATGGTTGGTTTTGGTTCAGTTAGAACCTAGTTGCTTGTTTGGTTCTTTTGGGAGGGTGAACACATTTAGTAATATAGGTGCTATAATAAGTGTCTTAGTGGTAGTTGCTTTCTGCTATAAACCATGTTGATAGCCTTTCTTTCATATAAGCTTGCATGTCATCTTTTCCTACACTTGCGGAGTACGACATGTACTCACGCTTGCTATTTCCTCTACAATCATGATATGCTGCTCAGAGAGTGAAGATGGACCACTTGGAGATGATGGTGAAGGCTAAGCTTGTGGAGCCCCCGGTCGACTGCCTGTGGCGTTATGGAGCCGTCCGCTAGCGTTTGTATTTCTTTTAGTCCTTTGAGACATTTATTGTAATATTTAAACGATGTAATTATGACATTGGTTATCTGTTTTACTTTACTTTGTCCTATATGTGTGAAACTTGATCCTGGGCACACATATAGATGAGCATTCGGTTTTGGCCTTAAAACCGGGTGTGACAGAGTGGTATCAGAGCCGTGTCGACCGTAGGACGCAAGCTTAGATAGAATGGTTGCCCAAACTATTATTTTCAAAGCTATTTTGAAAAATCTGACTTGTATGCTCCTCAGATCTTACTATTTTCTCTTCTCAACTTACCTATTCTTTCTCAATTTCATAAATTTATTTTATCCTTTCCTATCTTCCAGAGCATCATTATTAACCATAGGAGTTTGCCCCAGTCTTCTTAATAACGTTGTAGAGCGTTGTTGCTTGAGTGTGGTGTGCTTTGTATTGATTTGGATCTTTGTTTGAGTGGTGATGTGTTGTGAAGCGCTTGCCTTTACAATGACATCCTTCCTAATGTAAATATAGATAGGATTAGTTTAGTTGGGTTCCCTTTTCCATCTTTCATCCATACTTGGCCCTTGTTGCTCTTTTCCTTTTCCCTTTGCCGTTGTTCTAGTTTGAAGAAAAGTGGTGCAAAGTAATGCTTTCCGATGGCGCCAACAGCACACCGAAGCAGATGCAATAGAAAAGTCGATGCAAGATTCCAAGTGCTAACCTAAGTGGGGTAGAGCACATCTCTAACCTTATCTTTGGAGTGGATTGGATATGCATGATCAAGGAAAAGTTATTGAGTTGAAGAATGAGAAGCCGAGTTACCCATCCTATTTGTTATTCTTGCTAGCCACACCGAATCTCGGGACGAGATTCTTGTTAAGTGGGGTAGTTTGTCACACCCCAAAATTTCTAATTTTGGAATGTGACTATAATTTCACTAAATTTTAAAGATTTTGAAATAGATTAAAACTTTCTTAGAATTATTTAGGTGGTTAACAATTCTCTTTAGGCAAAAGAACTATTTTCTAAAACAAATAATCAATTTAAGTTATATTATAAATGTTTGTTGCATTCATGCTGGTTAGATGCATGTAGGATTTTATTTGTTTGGAAAAGTATTTAAAATTCCGAATAGGATTCGTTTCCTTTTAATCCCGGAAATAGAAACGAGAAATATAATCTGCAGCGAGGCCTTGTGCCAACTCCTTTTTCTCGACCCATTTATTCTCTTCCTTTCGTGTTCTTTTCTATCCCTGCCCAAAAGATTTCCTCCATCTTCTTCCCATGTTCGAGCCGCAATCCTCTACAGCCACTTGCCGTGCCATATACGCCCCAGCCCCAACCCGCGCTTTCCTAAATCCTAATCCTAATCGCTGCCATCACACCACCTACCATATGTGCTGAAATGGAAGGAGACATGGAATTAAATATGCCAATCAATGCTTTGATTGCCTTCCTTTCTTTCCCTAACTCTTTCCTAAACAGCCAGCGCTCCTCCCCTATAAAACCAGGGCCTCCCCACGTTCTCCCCACGCCCTCAAACCCAAACGACGCCGCCAGGCTGCCGCCGCTGCTCGCTGCCCTCGCGCACAGCCACGCTGTCCCCTGTTGGCATCCCCGTTCCCGTCGATCCACCCAACGAAATCCCACCAAACTTCACCAGGAGGTGCGTCTTCGAATCCCCTACAACATACCAGAAGGTCATGGTGAGATCTACTCTGATGCGGTCAGGATCTGCTTCACCGTGACCACTGCTCCCCGGTTCTGGACGCGCCCAGCACGTGAGGGTAATTCAATTCGATGTTCCTCTCAATTCCTGCCCTTCTTTGGTTCGTGAACCATACCTACACGTGTTCCATCCAATTTTATTTGTCTTCACAGAAGGGATTCCCTTAATCTGCCTTGAAGATACCAGGAACGCGATCTAAACAGATATCGCCGCTGCAGGACTGCGCCATGTTCTAACAGGTCGATCTCCTTCTCCTTTGTGTTACAGTCCAAACTGTTTTGTGAGCATGTGTTCCAGAGTGTGGTGGATATTTCTGTTCAAACCTTATCTTGTATCAATGGGCCAATCTACGGGGACGCTCATGTTTACCCTGTTTAATCGTGTCTGTTTTTCCTGTTTAATCCTTCAAACTTCAAAACCTCATAACTCTTCTCTCGTAGCTTTGTTTTCAGCGATTCTTGCGCTAAAATGATCGTAGCAACGAACACTTTCTGTTAGTGCTGTTTTTGTAGTCTTTAGATGATGTTGGTGTACTGTTCTGAATTGTTTGTGTTTGTTGCTTTGTATGTTATCGTTAAATAGAGAACGCGCTGTTCGAGAGAACCACCGAGATGAAGATCAAGAACTTGAAGGCTCTGAGCAGCAGCACCCTAGTTGAGGCAAGTGCCCTTGATGCATTTTGATCCGATTTGCTTTCTCCCTCTAGTTTAGTTTGCATTGCGTTAATTTTGAATCCTATGAGTCTATATCATGTTCCTTATCATTCCTTGTCGCCTGGGTGTGGTAGATGATAGTGGTTTGATCGGGTAGGTCATGCTTAGCTTGCTGATCTGGTTGGGTTAATTTAATTTTGCTAATAATCTTGACTAATTGTTCACTTGCACGTTAATCATGGGATGGTGTAACCTTTTTAGCAACATGGAACTTAGGTGTGCTGTAGCTTGAGCAAGTGGGATGTTTGATGATGGTGCAGTATGCACGAGACTTTGGTTTGTGTTAGTCTTGCTCAAGCTAGCTAAGGACCGGTTCGTGGAGCGACAACCCAGGATTTACAGTACCATCACAAGGCTGCTATGGAACAGCTTGGCTGATTAATTAGGAGTTCTCCCAGTTTTGTATAAGCATGTTGGAGGCGCGGGGACGGACAGGTTACTTAAAGGTAGTTCCTATGACCCGCAAGGCACAAGAGGGGGCTCTTGGGTGGACAGGGTACTTAAAGGTAGTCCCCCATCGGTGGAACCTTAGTGGGCGAGTACATGCTGGGAGACCCTTTGTAAAAGCCTCGTAGTGATCTCCTGGCCGCACACCTAAGGAAGTGTGCATGTGCTTGGCCGGATCGGCATAAAGGAGACTTTAGTCCACCTGGCAACAGGGGACGAAATCATGACTTGTGGGTAAAGTGGTGCAACCTCTGCAGAGTGTAAAACTGTCATGACAGCCGTGCTCACGGTCAAGAGCGACCTGGATCCTCACATGATTAGTGGCCTTTGGTTGGGAATGGTCAGTCGGTTGGTTGGTTTGGATGGTTTCCCGTTTGGAGCCATGGTTGGTTTTGGTTCAGTTAGAACCTAGTTGCTTGTTTGGTTCTTTTGGGAGGGTGAACACATTTAGTAATATAGGTGCTATAATAAGTGTCTTAGTGGTAGTTGCTTTCTGCTATAAACCATGTTGATAGCCTTTCTTTCATATAAGCTTGCATGTCATCTTTTCCTACACTTGCGGAGTACGACATGTACTCACGCTTGCTATTTCCTCTACAATCATGATATGCTGCTCAGAGAGTGAAGATGGACCACTTGGAGATGATGGTGAAGGCTAAGCTTGTGGAGCCCCCGGTCGACTGCCTGTGGCGTTATGGAGCCGTCCGCTAGCGTTTGTATTTCTTTTAGTCCTTTGAGACATTTATTGTAATATTTAAACGATGTAATTATGACATTGGTTATCTGTTTTACTTTACTTTGTCCTATATGTGTGAAACTTGATCCTGGGCACACATATAGATGAGCATTCGGTTTTGGCCTTAAAACCGGGTGTGACACAAGGGTCCAAACCCTAACCCTAGTTCGTGAATCAACGGCGAAGGCGGCGAGACCTAATCCTACCCGGCACGAAGTCTGGTACAGCAAGGCGCCATGTCGCCGTCCTCAAGATCTACATCACAAGAAAAACATGCGGCGAAATCAAGCCAAAGCGCGGCGCTCCTCCAGATCTACAAGCAAACAGAAGCAAAAAGGGCATCGGGTCTTGAAACCCTAGCCCTAGATCTACATCATAGAAGCATCCCAGAAAAAGAAAGAACAAATCGACGACCGAGCCAGCAGACAGCGCGTACGCGCGTCCCTACGCGTCGCCCCGGCGCGGGCCCCACATCCGCCTGGCCCACGGCCACGGCCCACCGAAGAACCGCGCTCGCACGGCCTGGCCTCTGCCGCACACCGGAGCCGCGGCCATCGCGCGACGGACTCCAGCCTCCAAGACGCCGCATCGAGCCCGGGCACCGCGCCGCCATGGCCCGAGCGCCGCCAGCCCGAGGCCCCAGCTCTGCGCGCGCTCCGGCCTCCATGCTGCGCCGCGGGGCCACGGCCACCGCGCGCGAGCAGCGGCACTGCCGCACCGCCCCGGGCCCCCGGTCACCGAGCCGCCGCGGCCCGGCCAGCAGGCCGCCGCACGCCGGGAGAAGCCAGCCCCGGCCGAGCCCGCGCCGCTCCCGGCCTCCAAGCCGAGCGGGCAAGCTTGCCACGGCCACCGCAGGCCGCTACGCCGCCCCGGGCTCCGGCCACCGCGCCGTGTTGCCCCGGGTGCTCACTCCATTGGCCAGATCTGAGGAAGAAAGAAAAGGAGGAAGAAAGAAGAAGAGAAGCCGGCGGCGGCTGGTGGAGGAAAAGAAAGTGAAGAAGTCCAGTGAGGAGTTAGGGTTTCGGCCCAAATATACCTCCGCGCGATTTTACAAAAAAGTCCTCGTGTTTTTTTCAAAATCACGAAGATGTCCTCCCGCAGCACTGAATTTTACGAAGAAGTCCTCAGAATTTCAGAAAATACGAGATTATACTCGAAAAATCTGAAAATTACAAAGAAGCCCTGGAAATTACCAGAATAGTCCTCGGAGTATCAGAAAATTATGAAAATATCCTCGGAACATCTGGAAATTACCAGAATATCCCCGGAATATCTGAAAATTACAGAAAAATCCTGTTAATTACGAAAATTGACATGGATACTCCGAAAATTACTGGATTGTGTTATTGTTGCATATAACACCAAAGTTTTTGGTGATTTATATAAAAACACCAATATTATAACTTAAACACGCAGTTTTTGTTATACTTATACTCTCTATTACTTGGATACATGAATTAATCCTTGCACATTGACATCATGCAGATGTCTGACCTCGTGAAGAGAGACTTTGAAGTCTTGACTCCTCATGGAAGCAACTACCTGTCATGGGCACTTGATGCGGAGATCCTCCTAAGCAGCAAAGATCTTTTGAAGACCGTTCTGCCTAAGGCGGGTGACACTGCCGCAACAAATGTGGAGAAGGCGCAGGCATTGCATTTCTTGCGCCACCACTTAAGTGCTACTTTGAAGAGTGAATACATGACGGAACGTGATCCAAAAGTCTTGTGGGACTCATTGCAGAAACGCTTTGAGCAGATTGAAAATATCTTACTCCCCAAGGTTGAGCGTGAATGGCAAAACCTACGCTACCAAGACTACAAGACTGTGGAGGATTACAACACCAAGCTTTATGGGATTGTCACACGCATGAAGCTTTGTGGCAAAGAGCTCACGCAAAAGGATCTTATTAACAAGACCCTCTCCACCTTTCACCCTAAGTTCACTTACGTGAGCCGCCAGTACAAGAAGGAGAATTATGAAACCTATGTCGCCCTGAGTAATGCATTGCAGCAAGATCAGGGGGAGGACGAATTGATCATGGAGAATCATAAGAATCGTCCTACTGGCTCCTTAGCACCGCATGAAGCGAATGCCGTCTCCTTCAATAATAAGAAGAAGAACAAGAATAACAAGGGTAAAGGTGCTCCCAAAGCTTCACCAAATGCACCCCCGAAGGTTCAAAACAAACCTAATGCTTTCAAGAAGAACGCAAAAGGGAAGTCAAAGAAGACACCTTCAGGGGGAGCATACGGTGAACAGGATCAGGATTGCTATAGGTGTGGTATGCATGGCCATTGGTCCAAAATATGTGAAACACCACAGAAGTATGTTGACATGTACAAAGACCTCAAAAAGAAGCTCGCGCAGCATGAGGCTAACTTTGTTGAAGGCACGCAGCCAACAACAAAGACACCAATGGGCCATGCATCACCAAGCAAATCCCCTGACCTGGAGTTGGACAATGATCTCGTGGATGAGGACATTGATGATGAGGAAGATGTGCATGGAGATTCTGCGTAGTCATGAAGACTATTAAGAATTACTTAGTTATCTATTTGTAATAGGAGTGAAATAAGTTTAAATTCCTCGAAGGAATTAGTTCGTTTATGTAATCTCTCGAAGAGAAGACATTTGCTTTGAATAAATCGGTTTGTGAAGTTTGTCATTTATTACTCTGTTTGTTTATACATTTCTTATGTATGAATTACAGCATTGTGGAGAAAAATGACTATGGATGAGGAGCTCTGTCTCGTAGACATTTGCACCACTGCTACTATTCTAAGGGACACTTGCTATTTCCAGACACTTCGAAAGTATACTGGAAATATTCTTACTGTTATTGGCAATAACAATAAGATTGTTGGCACAGGAAGGGCCACATTTGTCCTACCAAATGGTACGCAATTAACAATCCAAGAAGCATTACTTTATCCGGATTCAACCCGGACATTGTTAAGCTTTAAGGATATCCGAAGAAATGGGTTTCACGTAGAAACCAATGACGATGGAGGTGAAGAACGTCTTATCATAACCAAGAAAGAAGGCAATAAGAAGACCACTATTAAAAGTTGTCCGTCAGTCAAAGAAGACTTGTACTATACGTACATTAAGCCAAACAAAGAATTTGCTACGTTCAAGACAATCTTTACCAATCAAGAAGCATATAGATTATGGTATGACCGTCTTGGTCACCCTGGCCTTAATATGATGCAAAGAATTACGAAGAATGCAACGGGGCATAATTTGAAGACAAAAGATTTCCCAAATCAAGCAGATTTCTTGTGCATTGCATGCGCAAAGGGGAAGCTTATTACTCGCCCCTCGCAGCTTAAGATTCAAGCAGAATCTATGCCATTCCTTGAACGAATTCAAGGTGATATATGCGGACCAATTAGTCCCTTATCAGGGCCTTTCCGCTATTTCATGGTGTTAATAGACGCTTCCTCGAAGTGGAGCCATGTATGTCTATTATCTACTAGAAACCATGCATTTGCACGATTGACTGCCCAGATCATACAATTGAAGACACATTTTCCAGACCATAGAATCAAATTCATTCGAATGGATAATGTTGGAGAATTTAAATCGAAGGTATTTGATGATTATTGTATGAGTATGGGCATCAAAGTGGAACACTCCATACCACACGTGCATACACAAAATGGTCTTGCAGAATCATTAATCAAGAGGATCAAATTGATCGCTCGACCATTGTTACAGAATTGCTTATTGCCTACCTCTTGTTGGGGGCATGCGGTGCTGCATGCAGCAACACTTATCCAATTACGACCATTTGCTACACATGAAGAATCACCATTAGCATTGGTGCGTGGTAGAATACCAAATGTTTCCCATTTACGGAGATTTGGATGTGCTGTATACATTCCAATCCCTCCACCTCAGCGAACTGCTATGGGCGCACAACGGAAACTCGCAGTTTACGTTGGCTATGAAAGTCCGTCCATAATCAAGTACTTAGAACCCTCCACTGGAGATTTGCATACTGCAAGGTTTGCTGATTGTATATTTAATGAAGATCATTTCCCGGCATTAGGGGGAGGAAAGTATCTCTCTAGAGAAGAATGCTGGCAAATAGATTGGGATGCTAAAGGAATCCTAGGAATGGATCCTCGCACTAAAGAAGCTGAACTCGAAGTTCAGAATATACTCCATTTGCAGAGAGTTGCTAATGAATTGCCTGAAGCTTTCACCAATACAAGAGACATTGTGAAGTCTCATATACCGGCCGTAAATGCTCCTGAAAGAATAGAAATCCCATTTGAAAAGGATGAATATATGGAATTCCAACCTTCTTCCATAAAAGCAATGAATGCTAGGAAGAGAGGGAGTGAACCGGTTACAAGGGCACCCAAGAAGCCTAGAGTACAAGCTCAAGCTAAAACTCCTAGGAGACGTCCTGCGGAGAAGAAGCCTAAGCAAACTGCTCAAAAAAAAATCAAAGAACGTGAAAGTGATCCACATGAAGTGGTGAGACTTGAAGAATTAAACCCAAGTGAGAATATGCATAAATCTCACGAAGGGATACCGGAAATTCCTGACCTCAATGTATCTATCGATAATGAGGATCAAGGAAATAAAAACTCAACAAACTATGCTGAGACGGGAGTGGTATATAATAGAAAGACACTTGAAGTCAATACATACTTTGCTGAAACGATTGCAACACAAATTGATTTGGAATCTGAACCAAAATCAATAAAGGAATGCAAGAAGCGTCCTGATTGGCCAAAGTGGAAAGATGCAATCTGTGCAGAGTTAAACTCGCTGAAGAAAAGAGAAGTGTTTGGTAGTGTAAACCTTACACCAACTGGCATTAAACCAGTGGGTCACAAATGGGTGTTTGTCCGGAAGAGAAATGCTCAAAATGAAGTGACTAGATACAAGGCGAGACTCGTAGCGCAAGGTTTCACGCAGAGACCTGGCATTGACTACGAAGAAACCTACTCTCCCGTAATGGATGGAATCACATTCCGGTATTTAATCTCAATGGCGGTGAATATGAATTTGCAGATGCGACTTATGGATGTGGTCATAGCATATCTATATGGAACATTAGATACAGAAATCTATATGAAAGTTCCAGAAGGTATTAAAGTCCCAAATGAAGATGACCGCAAATTATATAGTGTCAAATTACAGAAGTCACTATATGGTTTGAAACAATCAGGGAGAATGTGGTACAACAAGTTGAGTACATTTCTCTTGCAAAAGGGATTTGTGAAGAATGAAGATTGTCCTTGTGTATTCATAAAGAAATCAGAGAAAGGCTTTTGCATAATCTCTGTTTATGTTGATGACTTGAACATTATTGGTACTACCAATGAAATTGAAAAGACTTGCTCATACTTGAAGACTGAATTTGAAATGAAGGACCTGGGCAAGACTACATATTGTTTAGGTTTGCAACTTGAACATACTCCTGAAGGGGTACTCTTGCACCAATTAAATTATACCAAGAAGGTATTAGAGAGATTTAATATGCACGAAGCATATCCACTCCGATCACCTATGGTGGTGAGATCACTTGATATAGATCAAGATCCTTTTAGACCGAAGCAGGAAGATGAGAAATTATTGGGACCTCAATATCCAGACCTCAGTGCCATTGGAGCCTTGATGTACCTTGTGAATGGTACAAGGCCCGACATAGCTTTTCCTGTTAATCTACTTGCAAGATATAGCTCAGCACCGACTCGAAGGCATTGAAATGGCATCAAGCAAATCTTCAGATATTTGAGAGGAACTGAAGACCTTGGATTATTTTTCAAGAAGAATGGAGAATTAACCCTTATGGGTTATGTTGATGCTGGATATTTATCCGATCCACATAAATCAATATCTCAGACGGGATATGTGTTTTTATTTGGAGGAACTGCAATTTCGTGGAAGTCAACGAAGCAAACATTGGTTGCTACATCGACAAATTACTCGGAGATCATCGCATTGTTTGAAGCTGCAAAGGAGTGCGCCTGGCTCAGGAGGATGACAAGCCATATAATGAATACTTGTGGAGTGGCGTATACTCCATCCCCTACAATTATATATGAAGATAATAAAGCTTGTATTGCACAAGTACAATCGGGATACGTAAAGTCGAACAGGACAAAGCATATGTTACCTAAATTCTTCCACACGCATGAAATGCAAGAGCGGGGAGAGATTTTAGTAACACATGTCCGATCTTGTGACAATCTTGCAGATATGTTCACAAAGGCCTTACCTTCCCGCACTCTCGAAGAGTGTCGGCGTGGTATTGGCATGAGAAGACTTAGAGAAGTGCTTGGAACAGGGGGAGAACTTCCCTAAGTACATCACATTCCCGAACTAAATGAGTTATCTCGAAGATAATTCATATCAGTCATGAAGATTGATAAACATTAATCATGAAGATTAAAAACATTGCACTCTTTTTCCCTTATGAGTTTTTCACATGAAGTTTTCTCAATAAGGTTTTTAACGAGACAATGTGTGCATACAAGTGGTGGTAATATGTGCTCTTTTCTCTAATTTTTCCCATTAGGTTTTTAGGAGTTTTTATGAGACATACTTATCACGATAAAGAGCCCAAGGGGGAGTGTTGTAAAACGCTTATTGGGCCAGGCCCATCTTCTAGAAGAAGATGTCCTGGTTCATGTGGGCACCTTTATCGAAACTGGACCCAACACGAAGTTAGGGTTCCACCCCTATAAATAGTTGAGGAGACCCCCCTGTGTACCCTGACACCAGAATTTCGCAATAAAGAATTTCGTCTCCTCTATTCCAGTTTTACTTTTTGTTATCTGTCGTGATCTACGTGCCGTCGTTCCGCCGCTAACCTAACAGTTTCTGCATGTTCTCTGTAGCGTTGCACATCGCGCACGGCACCTTCTCGGACCGAACACGGAGAGTGTCGCGCGTGCGCCGCTGACCGACGTCTGTTTGGACTTCGGCTCCGGCCCAAAGACATTTCTCCTACAAGCAAAACTATTTTTTTTTTTTGAAACGGAACTGTGGGGGAGATCCCCACAAGATTTTCATTAAAATAAACCAACCAACAAAACAAGTCTAGAAAAAACCTTACCTAAGAAACAGAAACTACTGAAAAAAATAAAAACTGAAACAGAAACTAGAGCTGCCTAAGAAACCGAAGCAAAGCGCATTACAAAGAATCGAGCCAATCTAGAACTTCCTGTTTGTCTGCCTCTGAAAATCTGATGGTATGTAGGATAATGTCCTCTCTGAATAAGTGCCACGAAGCTCCAAAGGTTGGGTTTGTGTTCTCAAAGATTTTAGCATTTTTGACTTTCCAAATGGCCCAGGTGCAATGAGAATAACTTCCATGAATTTTGGTCCCTGGAAAAGATTTCTGGTGACCATAATCATGTCAAAGAAGGAGAGTGATGGCAACCATTGTATTTTGAGCTAGTTCCAACAATTTGTAGGAAGTTATGGAAACAGATGTTTGCTCCCAAAACTATTGTACACAAATCTTAGACCCTACATATTTGGAAACAGATGTCTGCACCATAATTTGCTTGTAGGGTCTAAGATCAAGGGTTTAGGGTTTAGGGACAAACATACTCTATAATTCCACATTTCTACCATATACATATAATGTCTAAGATCCTTTGAGGTTTGTACACAAATTATAGCGCATTTTTGGGAGCATATGCCCCTAAAGGGAATTTGACTCTGGCAACACACTATATATCGTTTCTCTAGCTCAAATTTTGTAGTTAGTATAGATCCCGCCATATTTTTGAAAAATGTTCAATATTGGAAAAAAAATTCTTCCCTCAGCAGAAAATTGCAACAACGTGAAGCTTTCAACTAAACCACATGACGTCGTATGGTTCAGATCGCTCAAGGCAAACTATAGCTTCATTTAACTCACCTAAGGAATGTCCTAACTGAGTGTACTCCAAGTTGAGTCTAATGCCCTCCCTATCCAGTATCCACACAATAGAATAGTGCAGAATTTAGAGTATATAGGGACATATGTGCCTCTAGTTTAAATTTTAGTTTTGATCAAATCGACTAGCAAAAATCACGATTCCAACATCCAAGATCCAAAAGCCAAGAGTTACATTACGATTTTTTTTTTCTAAACTAGAAATTTCAATAGGAAATTAGTTCCCCCTCTACCTATATATCAACAGCCCCTAAACCCCTCCTGGAACCCCCCAAGTCCATCTCCCACGCTCCAGCATTTGCTCCGTTGCTCTGTCCGCACACAAGCAGGACAGGAGCTAGCTATCACAAAAAAGACACAATGCCACCCTTACCCAAGAAATCCAAGCCTCTCCTGGTCCTCCTCATTGCCACATTCATTGTCGGCGCCGTCGCCGCCGGCGACACTACTGTCCCCTTCTACCCCTCCGCGGAGGCCGCCGCGGCCGCGCACTGCGACGGCACGCTGTACCCGGACCTCTGCCTGTCGACGCTGGCCGACATCCCGGAGCTCCACAAGAAGCCCCTCCCCGACGTGATCTCCGCCACCGTGAACCGCACCGAGGCCGTGGTGACCGCGACGGCGTCCAACTGCTCGTCGTACCTTCAGTACAAGTCCCTCACGGCGCGCGACCGCCTGGCCATCAGCGACTGCATGGAGCTCCTGTCCACCACCATGGACGAGCTCCAGGCCACCGTCGCCGACCTCGAGTCGCCCGCCGCCGCGGGCTCCTCCAAGGACTCGTCGTCGCAGGCGGCCAAGCACTTGACCGTGGACCACGTCATGACGGTGCTGTCGGCGGCGATGACCAACCAGTACACCTGCCTCGACGGCTTCGCGTACCAGAACGGCGGAGAGGTGCGGAAGTACATGGAGCCCGCGCTGCACCACGTCTCCCGCATGGTCAGCAACTCGCTCGCCATGGCCAAGAAGCTTCCCGGCGCGGCGGCGTCGCCGTCGTCGTCGTCGCTGTCGTCTGCGGCAATGGAGACAGAGGAGACGACGGTGCGGCGGCAGCCGTTCATGGGGTACGGGCAGATGGTGAAGGGGTTCCCGCGGTGGGTGCGGCCGGGCGACCGGCGGCTACTTCAGGCGCCGGCGTCGGGCGTGACGGCGGACGCGGTGGTGGCGAAAGACGGGAGCGGCAACTTCACGACGGTGTCGGCGGCCGTGGCGGCGGCGCCGACGAACTCGAAGAAGCGGTACGTGATCTACATCAAGGCCGGGGCGTACTTGGAGAACGTGGAGGTGGGGAAGAAGCACACCAACCTCATGTTCATGGGCGACGGCATCGGCAAGACCGTCATCAAGGCCAGCCGCAACGTCGTCGACGGCTCCACCACCTTCCGCTCAGCCACAGTCGGTAAGTACTCCAGTACTTTCTTATTAATTCAATCCCTGTTTGCTTTGGTGGACATGCTAATTGCTTGCATTGCATCGTGCATTACTAGTCCACTTCATCAATGGTTTGAAGAAATTCGTACCGGGCCGCCTAGGTAAATTCGTACCACTTCATCAATGGTGGAGTAGCCGTGTAGATTCAGTAGGCGCCCGCTGTTGCTTGGGAAATCAGCTGTAGGGTGTATAGCAGAGTGGCCGGAATGGATTAGAATAGAGACTAGAGAGCCTCGCCTTGTCCGATGACCGCACCTCTTGTGGCTACAGTGACGGCATGCATGTCCTGCAGCATTCCCTCTGATCGACGGCGGCGACATGTCTGACAGCAGAGGGGAAGCTCATAGTCCCCTGTTTCGTGAAAACAGAACATCATTCATTCGTAGTCCTCTGTTTTCATGATCCATTAAACAAGCCATAGATAGCTGCCGAATCTAAAGGACACACCGCTGAAGACACACAAGTCGAGTCACGTCGAACATATAAGGAAAGTGCACGCATGCAAATTCTTTTATTTTAGATAGAAGTCCGAACAGTAGGCAAGGCAGTCGTGTGCCGGCACGCTCCGCGGGACGTAAAATTCTTGAGAGTAAATCTAGGTGATGGCTCCGATTATGAACCCATGCCCCATCCATAAAAACTCTAGAGTACCAAGTGGAAGAAGGAAGCGTCTTGTCCCCACGCATGTGTATAGCGCACGGCACTGTACGTACGTGTCCCTGTCGGCATGGTATTTTGCGGCTCTGTCGCTGGGCTAAACCGTGCCAGGCACCACATGATCAAGCAGTGGCTTCTGTTGCTCTGCAGGCCCTGCTCCCCTCTAATCTACTACGTAAAGTACTCGCTCTGTTTGTTAGTTTTTCGTCTAGTCTCCTAACAAAGGCACTTTTCCAGATCTTGGCAGCACACCGTTAAGTATTGACCGCTCACTTTATGCATGAACACTCTCACACACACGTACTGCTGATCTTGTTAATACGAGAAGTGCTTGTCGGTGGTGCGTGTTGATTATTCATGCATGCACGAAAAAAGGAAGAAGAAAGAAAAAAAAAAGGACGCTGCTCTTTTATGCTGAGCGCTTGTGCATATCCTGCGTGCGCACCCAATGCTCTGCGATCCAGATGGCTCGGCATGTCGCGCACCCTGGATCCACGCGGCTGGTGATGGCAGGTCGGTGGATCACAGGTCGCCGACGAGGTCTCAGTTCGTCCGAGGCGTCCGTGATCTCGGGGTGCTGCCATGCCTCCTCCCTCCTCCTTTGTGTCAACACATCGCACACAGTCGTCAGTGCGTGCAGTCATCTGGATTGGATGCATGCATATGCCTGTCTGGCGATCTGATCACGAATTAAAGCCGGCCAACTGCATGCTTGCGCCGCCGTGGCTCCATGTGTCCTGTCATTGTCACAGCGATTGATTTATATAGTCAGCTTGTTCGGCTGGTTGGATTACAGCAGCGATTCAGCAGCTGCAGTGTTTCAATTATTTTTTTAGCATATGCTATAGTGTTCGTAGTTATTTCTTCAGCGACCATTATAATATAACAGTTGCGATTCAGCCTGCCGAACAGGACGAGCAGTGACGAGGACGCTTGAGTGAGGAGTGACCGGAAACTACTGGGTCGTGCCACCAGCGAGCAGTAAATAGTAGTACACGCGTGCATGGGCGCCACGTTCACATAAAGTCTGGACTCCGGAGAAACATGGTGTGTTTGCCGCACTACCGTGTTGGACACGTACAAGCGAGTCTGCTAAGCTCGATCCAAATGAAGGTGGTTGCATATACAGCCAGTGGTCAGCACACAGTGGCCCGTGGTAGGGGACCTCGATCGAAACCGTGTTGTTCTGCATAGGGACCGTGGTGGTAGCGTGGTCAGCCACATTCACCGCTGAGGCCAGAGGAAATCTAGCTGGCCAATTATGCCATCTTCTTCCGGCCTGTGGAAATGGACAACAGCCAACCACCACGTACATAGTACTAGTCCTAGCTAGTGGTACAATAACTACGTACAGGATCTCACTAATATTATGCATGATAATTAAATATTTGGGCGGAATAGATAGATTAGGATTTCGTAGTACAAATCGAGGTTTAACTATGCTAAGGTGTTGGCAGATATGCCCTGCCTGCGGACAAACAGATCGCACCCGTGACTACTTGTCCACTTATTCCCTGCTAAGTTCAGGCAGCATGTGTGTGCGCACCCACAGTTACTGTGATGTGCACGAGAACGAATGTGCGTCAGCAGAATGTGTGAATCCACACTTGTTTTAGAGCTACGAATCCCATGAGCATACGCAGCCAACAAAGCTGCCTGCGATTTTCTTATGCCAAATTTGTCCCCTTTTTATGTAGTTAATTAACTCTGGCCGTAGATGTCGGTGCTCGTCGTGTCGTTGCTACCGTAGGATGGCAACGTGGTACAGTATCCAACTAGGACCAGACAGTGTCTGCGGCGACGGCGTGGAGGTACGTCGTCGTCGTCGCCCAAGCGCGCCGCGCGGTGTGATGCCTGCCCTTGTGCATGTCCGCATCCTCGCATCCTGCCTGCATGTGGGCGCAGATTTCCATGCGGCGTCCGTCCATCCGTCGCGTTCACGGTCCTGCTGAACGCGACCCGGAAACCATCCATCGCTACCACGACGGCACTGGATCAAATCGTGCAGTGATTCCTGATTCGAGGAGGAGAAGAAAAACTAAACAGAAAGAGGCTTGTGCTTTTGGATCATCTCGCGTGCGTCTCCGTGAGGCACAGCTTGGAAAAGTTAAAATGAAATGGAATTTCTGAGCTGAATTCCTTAACAATTAAGGCAACCAGTACAAGATCCAACACATGCTGCATACTGTCTGCTGACTGCTAAGCCTTTGCTACATATTGAAAGAGAGTGTACAATGCCGAAGCATCTAGCCAATGAATAGTTTCCGTAAAGTAGATCTTTTCCGCCCTATGTGCACAAGCTTTACAGATTTTTTTTTCTTTATTTAGATAAGCATTGCTTTACGCCGTAGTGACTCTTGTTCTTTGGTCGCCTGAAATCTCTCAGATGACTATCCCGCGAGTGCGCGAGCGTCGATGGTGAGATCTGGGTTAGGAGGTTGGATTTTGGGATGCTTCCATATCTGTTGGATCGGCCGTGGGCTATGCTTTGGAAATACAATGAGGCTGTGGTGGTGGCGGTAGCGCCACGGGTGGCATTAAGGTTGACAATGTTGGCGGCAGGAGAGCGAGAAACATAGAGGTTACCAAGAGATGGGCAACGGGCCGTGGACCCGACTGTGTAATCGCGGCCGGAGACAGGTGGAGGTCCTGGAGGAGTTCAGGGCAGGGGAGCTAACACGCCGAAGTGATTTGGAAGAGACTGAAGAGAAGTTTCTAGCTTCCCGCTTTTTTCTGCACAAGCTTTCCGATGCAGTGCATGCGTACTTTCGCGTTTTGACAGTAAATTCAGCATTTGTTTGGCGGGTTGGTCAAATTCAGGATTTCTTCAGCCCAAATAGCAAAGTGAGGCCAATGCTCCTCTTCAGCCCATGTTGATTAATAATTCAGCCCATGAACTCTCTGGCTCAAAGAAATGTTCCTTTTCCTTCTTATTTCCCCTCTGTTTTATTTACTTTCATGCTCATTTCCCTGACGAATTCTTGGTCTGATCGCGCCTCATGATTTTATTTTATTTTTGCAGCTGTTGTGGGCAACAACTTTTTGGCGCGCGACCTGACGATCGAGAACGGCGCGGGCCCGTCGAAGCACCAGGCGGTGGCGCTGCGTGTGGGCGCGGACCTGTCGGCGTTCTACCGGTGCAGCTTCGTGGGTTACCAGGACACGCTGTACGTGCACTCGCTCCGGCAGTTCTTCCGCGACTGCGACGTGTACGGCACCATCGACTTCATCTTCGGCAACGCCGCCGTCGTGCTCCAGGGCTGCAACCTGTACGCGCGCAAGCCGCTGCCCAACCAGCACAACATCTTCACGGCGCAGGGGCGCGAGGACCCCAACCAGAACACGGGCATCTCCGTGCAGCGATGCAAGGTCGCGGCGGCCTCCGACCTCGCCGCCGGACAGACCAAGACGTACCTGGGCCGGCCGTGGAAGCAGTACTCGCGCACGGTGTTCATGCAGTCGGAGCTGGACTCGCTGATCGACCCGGCCGGGTGGTTGGAGTGGGACGGCAACTTCGCGCTCGACACGCTCTACTACGGCGAGTACATGAACACTGGCGCCGGCGCCGGCACCTCGGGACGGGTCAAGTGGAAGGGGTACCGCGTGATCACCAGCGCCGTCGAGGCCAGCACGTTCACTGTCGGGTCGTTCATCGACGGCGACGTGTGGCTCGCCGGCACCTCCATCCCCTTCACCACCGGCTTGTGAGTTGCTTGTGCGCCCGGCGAGGCGATCAGTCGATTCACCGTCACATGGAGAAAATAATAATTAGGGAAGTGGGCGCGCGGCGTCCAGGGGTGAAATTAATGCACCGATTTATAAAAGTTGTGTTGCCCTGTCGTTGATTCTTTTTGTCTTTGGGCCAGAATTGTACTACCATCTTTATTATACGTGCATGATTTGTCCTGCGTTCGAATGGGGACGTGATTAAGTTGCATCAATCGTATGTACTTTGTTACTTTGTTTCCTCTTTTTCAGCTGGATCATTTTGCTCGCGTGGTACGTATACATGGTGATTTCCGTGATTGCTAAGCCGCTAGTACCGTGTACCCGAGGGCCAACAAGTTGAGTGCGGCTGCGGCAGTCACGGATGCTGCAGGTTCTTCCCCGCAGCTAATCGGTGGGCATTCACTTCTTGCGTCGTTGATCACCCGGCTGGTATGGGCTGCGCTGTGTGCACCGATCACTCTCGGCGGCTGAGCTAAACCACACTGAAGAAACGGGCCGAATAGCCAAGGGAGAAGACCAGCCTGCTGTTGAAATTTTTTTATTTTTAATCGATTTTTTAATTATTATTTTTATTAATAATCGCACGTTTTAAAAAATTGCAAGACTAGACGCCTAGGACGATTAGGGCTTGTCGCCCGATCAGGGGGCGATTTATGACGTAATCTTCCTTCAAAAGGGCGATTAGATGCGACGCGTCATCGGTGGGGCCTAATCGCCCGGACAGAAGGCGACAAGAGCCTAGTCGCAAATGCATGCGCGACAAGGTTACTGTAGTGAATTTTTCATTTTTCGAATTTTTCTGCGTTAACAACTAAGCCTCCCAAAGTCTAAATTAAAAATACTTTTACACATCTAAACTCAATGGTGATTTTAATGGTGGTGGATAATATGTTGATGCAACCATTTTAACACAGAACAGCCCAAAAGTTGTTGGTAGTTTTAAACTAAACATTTCTGAATCAGGCTAGCTGTTAAGCGCTAATTGAATTTTTAGACCATCTTAATCTTCTCTAAAAATTAAGAAAAAATTACCTAAATGCATTGTATCCTTAGTAGTACCAATATAATTTTTGTTAGCGTTAGGTTCCATATAATCATGGTCATTTGTACTTCAAATTCAAATTCAAATTTGAATTCAAATTAAATTCAAATAATTCAAATATTTTATATGGAACTATCGGCGTTGAGAAATCTGGCCGACGAGTGAATTTAGACTACGCGCTACGGTTGGTTGAAGGGAATGAAGATGACACAAGTGGTTATACTGGTTCGGGCGATCGAAGCCCTACGTCCAGTGAGTTGGTTCGGTTCGTGTTGCTCGTAGTAGAGGTTACAAGCTCTTGCGAGAGAGGGAGAAACTCCCAAGTCTCTAAGTGTTTGTGTAGTTCGTCCTTGCGTGCCTCGCAAAGCCGAAGCAAGTGTGTGTGTGAAATGAGAAAGTGAGAATGCGGTCCTCCAGCCGCGAGTCAAGCTCTCCCTTTTATCTGTCAAGGGAAAGTTGACTGTACAAGGATTGAGGAAAGAAGAAAAGGAAAGTAAAGGGAATTGGTCCATAGCTCGATGTAGGTGGGGGGCCTTGCAGGGAAGGGCGCGTCCGTCCTCGACGCCGTCTCCTCCGGGCGTGGGCGGCGACGGATGCTACAGCTCAATTGCGGCGGGGATGTCCGTGTCCTGTTTGAGCACTGTGCGACCCTGTTCATTTACGGCCCTCACTGCTACCGCGCGGCGAGGCGGCTTGACTGCTGTCAACCATCCCTGCGAGACGTGCGGGGTTTGCGGTTCACGTCTTCGGACAGTGCCGAAGGACGCCCACTTGCGGCCCATTCAATGCGCTCCACCGGCCAGCCTCCGACTCCGGTAGCCCGACCCCTTTGGTCGGAGGCCAGGGTCGGGCGCCCGGGGTCGGCCGAGGCGGAGTTTTCCTCCGACCCCCGGGGGTCGGGAGGTTGGTCGAGGAGTCGGGCCTTCCTTTGCCCGTGCGGCCTCTCCAGTTGCGGACTGTGTCGTGCATCGTGGGCCGGGCTTTGACCTTGGTGTCTTTGGAGACAGCCACGGCCTCTGGCCCAGTCCTTAGTAATTTGGGCATGATTGCGGGGTTATGTGGGTAATCGCGGGTACCTGGTTTTGGGTACCCGACAGTAGCCCCCGAGTCCTGCGCGGAACGCTTTGGCGTTGTGCGCGGGGCTCCCCCTCGCCTCCGATGATTTCCGCCTTCGGCCCGGCCGCTGAGCAGGTCTCCGGGGCGCGCACCCCCCGGGTGTAGCCCCCGAGCCTGGATGGGAGTTGTTTTACTCGCATTCAGGCTTTGAGTCGGGCATTTTCTACTTGCGTTCGTCCGGGCAAATGCGTCAATGTCTCGACGAGGGATTGGTCACAAGGGTTCTGTTTTCTGCGTGAGGCTTCGCGCCTTTGTCTTCTTTTAGGAGGGCCTCTAAGGGTCCGGGAATCTTGACAGGCTTTCGCAGCCCGTGATCCTTGTTCCAAGCTTTCGCGCCTTTTTACGCTCTCTCCGTTCCCAGCCATCCTCGCAGCTTTCCTATAAATGGAGCGGCTTCCCCCGCTTGCTCTCACCGTGCCACGCCATGGCTGATGGCCGAGTGGTGAGTTTGCGGTGCCTGCTTCGGGCGGGCCGCTTCGGAGAGCGCGTTCTCTCATCCATGGCTCGCCCCATGACCCCCATTTCAGATGGAGGCGTGGTTTGTCCTCGTTCGGCTCTTCATGGGGCGCCTGCCCCGTTTGACGCTATCCCTCATGTGATGCTATTCCTCGGGGTCGAGCCCTCGATCCGCGTCTCTCCCGGAGCCGTGGACGATGCCTCGGGTGATGCGGGCGGCGGTGGGATTGCTCATCATCGAAACAAACCTTCCCCGACCCGTCGTCCTATCCTTATGAGAGGCGAGGTAAACCGGACCTAGAGTCGCACCCGAGGTTGCTAGGAGCGACGGCGCCTGCTCCGGTCACCCTCGAGGTCGAGTCCTGTGCAACCCGAGCCCTTGTTCTTCCATATTGTGGAAGAACGAGGGCCGGATCGGGAATCGCACCCGAGGCGACTGTCAAGGGGTCGGCTCCGTCCTTGGGACGGCGGGCCGTCTGTGAGCCGCGGAAGGGACCGGCTCTTCGACTTGCGCGAGCTGGTTGTGGTCTCCGTGGCGCGTGCTCCCGAGGACAATTCGTTTGTATTTTGTAAAAGGGATCCTTCCCCCTCGATCACTATTAGGTGTTTGGGGGTCTTTTGCTTTCTTGCGTGTTTCGTGAAATAAGAAAGATTCCCTTTTTACTATCCGAGGCCACGCTGTTGGCCCGACTTGCGAATGCGAGCCCCCGAGTCCCCGTTCGTTACGGGATCTAGAAGAGGGTCGTTTCGTCTTTTGTTCCTCTTCCCCCATGTATCACTGCGTTGTGATAGGGGTGTTGAGCCGTCCCGTCCGTTCCTCGATGGTTCGACGGCGGGTGCCCGGTCGAGTTGCTAGCGGGTGAGTTCGAGTGAAGCCCTGGCTTGCCCTTAGCAGGGATCCAATTGAGACCAGCTGGGGTCAACTTCATATGATCCGTGGGGTCAGTCCAACTAGTTCCAGAGTCCTTTCGATCGGTCTCGAGGGCTTCGTAGCCTCCCCTCGATGGGAAAACCTTGGTCCGACTCTCCATCAGGACTCGGACGCAACCGACAAAGGCCCGTGACGCTTCGCGCGTCTGGGTACTGGCCGCTGGGACCCCTCTTTGGTCGCCCCTCACTCTAGTGTTGCCCAGAGCGACTGTCGAACCCTCTTGGAGGTCCAGTCTTCGCACTCTTGGGCTGGAAATGGGCCGTCGGAGCGTTTTCAGCCCATAGCCAACTTTACCTGTGGGCCGTATCTGGCTTTCCTGACCAGTTAGGCCCGCTATGCTTCGTGGAGCCGGAGGATCGTTGCCGTGGCCGTTTGATGGGCGCGAATCTTGGTGCGCCGATTCGGCGTGGGTTGCCCTGGCTTGTGTGAGAAGGTAGAAGAGAGAGAGGACAACAAACACGGCGCACGAGGCGGGAATTTGAAGAGACGCGACGGGTCGTGGGACGCCGCGGCGGTTCAGGGGCTATAAATGAGAACGGCCGTACCCGGCTTTGCGCCTTCCTGCACTCACCATTTTCCCCTGTTCTTCGCGCTACAGTTGCGCCTTCCGTTCCAATCCGCCACGAATCTCTCACATATTGCTTTCCGCTCCACCGCGACTTGCCACGCTCCTTCTGCGCCGCACTCCGCCGTCGCCTTCCCTACCGAATTCGTCCCTAGGGGATTTCTTCCTTCGCTTCGTTCTTGACGCAGCGCTCTCGCCGCCGCCTCCCCTTCTTCGTCGACCCGAATCCATGGCGACCGCGAGGGCGCCGTGGCCGGCTCAAGCGATTGGGGCAGGGGCCATGAATGGCCTTGTGGCCAGAGGGCTTCTGAAGCCCAATGGCGCTTCCCTGGAGTGGATCATCACGGAGAGGGATCGCGTACTGGAGCCGCCTGATGGGTATGTTCTGTCCATCTCTAATTTCCATAGTCGCGGATTCGGGATGCCGGCGCACCCCTTTTTTCGCAGCCTCCTCCATTATTATCAAATTGAGCTCCAGCACCTCGACCCCGAGTCGATTGGTCATGTCGCCGGCTTCGTCGCCATGTGCGAAGCTTATTTGGGGATTGATCCCCATTTCAACCTCTGGAAGTATTTCTTCTGGGTGCGACATCGCCGTCTCATTGAGATGGGGAGACCACCGACGGACGTGCCCCTCGGGTGCGCAAGCATTCGTCTCCGGCAGAACAGGGCGCAGGACTACATCCGGTCAGCTCCGGCGTCCGGCAATGTCAGGTGGCGCCCGAATTGGTTCTATCTCCGGAAGACCCCGAGGGGTTGCTTCCGGCTTTTACCGGTCGGTATGTCGAGAAGGCGGTGCCCTCGTGGCAGAGGGACCTGGGGAGCATTGACACGGTGTGCATCCGACCCCTGATCAATGCTGTTCGAGGGCTGCGTGCTTCTAGGGTGTCGTGGACCGGGGTCACCGGCTATTTTCATGTCGCCCGTGTTCTTCCTCTGATGAGGCGTTCCCTCTGACTGTGGGAGATGACCCCGGAGGCCAACAGAGAGGGAACTGCCATGGTTTCCGGCGTGGCGTTGAGCTTTTCAGAGGTCGAAGCCCGCCTCGCGGAGGCATGCGGGCAATCGTCTCTCTGTCATGTGGACTTCGAATATCCCATCCGTGGTCATCCTCGAGCTCTTCCGTCGCCGGGTGTTCCGAGCTATGTAAGTTCCCCCTATGGGGGTTGTCCCACCACACTCTTTGGTTTTTTCGGGACTCGGACACGGCGCTGACGCCCTCTTTTTCCTTTCTGACAGGCAGGTTTGGTGTCTGCGCCTTCCCAGCCGCCTCTGCCCGAGGACCTCGACCAATGAGGGGTGGTCCGCGTTCGTTTCGAACGAGGAGGGAGCAGTGGCAGTCCGCCGGGGGAGCCTGTCGCTGATGGTGCATTTGGTCCCGGCGGCCTTTCGGAGGAGACGTGGGACGCGCTCCTGCTTGAGGACGATCCCGCTGACGATCCCGTGCCCGCGCTTGGAGAAGATGAGGCGGCTTGGGGGAAGGGACGGTCGACCCCCGTGCTTTGGCGTCAGCGGCTGTCGATCTGGAGGATGTAGATCCAAACGACACTGCTGCTGCGGAGTCGGCGGCGGCGTCTAACGACCTTGAGTCGGCTGCGCCGGCGTTGACTGTGCTGGCGGTCCGTCCCTCTTTGGAGCGGGAGCGTGCTGGCCCCGCGACAGGTCTCAGCGGTCCGGCCGAGCGCGCTGTTGTCGAGACGGCTGTCAAAACGCGCTTGGTGGCCAGATCACGGCATGTGACGACCGGGAGCGGAGGCGAGAGCTTTGGGTGCTTCCGGGATGGCGAGCGGCCGGGTCGTCGTCAACCCGACCAGACTGGGGTCCCGACTTCAGGATTGGTACAGGGGGTGGCTCCTTCCTCGTCCAGAACTCGGTCGAGAAAGAGGCGTGGGACTGGCTTGGCAGCCGGCTCGAGCTCGTGCGTCAGGGGTCGGATTTTGCTCGTGATGCCCTGGAAGCGTCCCTTGGCACCTTGGGAGCGTTGAGGTCTCCCTTCGAGGTATAAACACGACCGCTCAGCCCTCCTTCTGGTGTCTCATTTTTTCGCGTGCCTGTTCTTCGACTGTTAACCACTTCATTCTTCTTATGTTCGAGTGCAGGCTGTTCTGACGGATAGTCAATCGAGGTCTGAGCGCCTGCGATCCCAGGAGGAGCAGCTGCGTCGGCAGTCCTCCAAGATTGCCAGCGCAGCCTAGTGAGTTGCTGCTGCCGAGGCAGACCACGCCGAGCTTCTCAGGCAGATAGCTGTATTGCGGAAGCGCGTCGAGGATGCCGAGTGGCTGGCGCGGGATTCGCGGAAGAAAGCGAGAAAAGCCGAGAAGCTGGCTAGGACCTTCATGGGTAAGGCTGGAGTGGAGCAGGAGCTGAAGGGGGTCGCCGAGACCGCCTCCAACAATCATTCTCGCGAATTGACCACGCTCCGTGATTGGAATGAGAGTAGGTGGTTTCTACTTACGGTTGTCTTCTTTTGAGTTCGGATCTTGTTCCTCATTTGCGACCTTTGTTGTTCCAGGCCTTGAAAGGGAACTGATGGAGTCGTAGGCGACAGTGGGCTGGCTTGACAAGCTGAGGCTTGCTTTCGTTCACTCATGCAGTCAATTGGGGATGGAGGTGACCGGCGACCCTGTCGCATCTGCGCGACAGGTGCTTGACTTGCCAGTCCATGTGAGAGCTTTGGAATAGAAGGCAATGGGGACCAGGATCTGCCTGACCTTCACCGTCATCCGCTCTCATTATGACGTCGAGGTCGGGGTGGACCGAATGAGTGAAGGCTTTGTTGAGGGAACCTCCCTTGAGATGCGGGCGGCGCTCGAGGATAAGGTTCGTCCCCATGCTTAGCGCCTCTTAGAGATGTACAAAGAGGAGTTCCTTCCACGTCCTACCTCGTCGGCTGAGGAGGAAGAAAGTGGAGATTAGGGGAATTGGCCGAGCCCCCGAGGGCCTTTTTGTCCTTTTTTGAATAGACAATAACTGTAAACGTTAAGAACGTGTGATGAATGTTTTTTAAGTTGTTTTTCGTTTTGTCCCTCATCCGCGCCACAGTTATTACTTTTTTGACTCCGAGTGTTAGGATTTTGGTTCGGAGACCACACTGCTGGTTTAGGCCATCCTTAGCCGCTGGGGCGTAAGGTGCCTTTGAACCGGGCAGTCGGACCCGAGGCCGCGAAACGTTACTCGTCATCTCAAAGCGACAACGTGTGCATCGAGGGGTCGGAGCGCGAGTCCTTTGTACAGGGGGTCGGACTCGATCCCCAACGAGATTGCGTTGTTCTCGCTGGGGTGTCACTGTCCTGTACTTGGGACTCGCGTGGTGTTGCCACCACACCCGCCGGGTGGAGCCCCCGAGTGGGGGGTCGGACCTAGCGGCTGCTCTCAGCGTGAGAAGAAAGGAAGAGCGCATTTCTTGTTTCACGTAAGGGAAAGGAAAAGAGTAGGGAAAGCGTTAAGGGTAGAAACGACGTAACTGTTCAATGTTCCACGCGTTCTTGATCTGCTAGCCTTCCGAGTCCATCAGCTTGTAGGTGCCGGGTCGGAGTACTTCGGAGACGATGAAGGGTCCCTCCCAGGGTGGTGACAACTTGTGGCGGTCCTTGTTGGTCAGCACGAGTTGGAGGACGAGGTCGCCCACACTGAAAGCTCGCCCGCGGACTCGCCGTCCGTGGTATCGCCGTAGTGCTTGCTGGTGCTTCGTTGCGTGCAGGAGCGTGACTTCCCGATCATCGTCGATTTGGTCAATTGCGTCTTCGAGGAACCGCTTGTTGTTCTCCTCCCTAAAAGCTTGGACTTTGGGAGCCCCATATTCGAGGTCGGTCGGCAACACCGCCTCAGCCCCATAGATCATGAAGAAAGGAGTGTGACCGGTTGCGCGGCTTGGGGTCGTTCGCAGACTCCAAAGCACTGAGGGGGGCTCTTGCACCCATCGGCCAGCACAGTCTTTCAACTTGCAGGACCATGCCGTTGGCACGTTCGACCTGCTCGTTCATTCGGGGGTGTGCCACGGCTGCCCAATCGACCCTGATGTTGTGGTCGTCGCAGAACTCGAAGAATTCTTGGCCGATGAACTACGAACCGTTGTCCGTGATGATGGAGTTGGGTACCCCGAATCGATGGACGATGTCTCGGAAGAAGGTCACCGCTTGGGCCGATCTTATCGTGGCGAGGGGTCGAGCCTCAATCCACTTTGAGAACTTATCAATTGCCACAAGCAGGTGGGTGTAGCCCCCGGGCGCTTTTTTCAAGGGGCCAACGAGGTCGAGCCCCCAGACGGCAAAAGGCCAGGTCAGGGGGATCGTCTGCAGGGCCTGTGCCAGCAAGTGAGTCTGTCGAGCATAGTTCTGGCACCCTTCGCAGGCGCGCACTATTTTCTCCGCGTCACCGACCGCCGTTGGCCAGTAGAAACCATGACGGAAGGCGTTGCCGACTAGCCTGTGAGGGGCGGCGTGGTGACCGCAAGCGCCCTCATGAATGTCGCGCAGCAGCTGCCTCCCGTGGTCAGGCGGTATGCAGAGTTGCAGGACGCCGGAGTGACTCTTTTCGAAGAGTTCGCCTCCCACGACGACGAACGATTTGGCTCGACGGGCAATTCGCTTGGCTTCGATTGAGTCTGCAGGAAGTTGTTCCTTCAGCAAGCAATCGAGGTATGGCCGCGTCCAGTCGTTTGGCGGGGAGTCGGCTCGGATCCCCGGCCCCCCTCGTCCTCGTCGATTGAAGCGATGACGAACGCCGCGCGGTCGTCCGACTCGACACGAGGTGGGTCGGGGGTCGGACCCTGGCTCGGGTCGGCCGACTCTGCTCTGACCTCCTCTCGTCGGTCGGGTGACTCCTTGATGGAGGGTTTGTTGAGGTCGCTGGCGAAGATCCCGGACGGGACCGGTTCCCGATTTGAGGCCAGCTTGGCCAAAATGTTGGCTGCCTCGTTTTACAACCATGGCAGGTGAGAGATCTCAAAGCCGTCGAACTTCTCCTCGAGACGTCGAACCTCGGTGCAATACGCGGCCATCTTCGGGTTAACGCAGTTCGACTCGTTACGGACCTGGTCCACGACGAGCTGCGAATCCCCGAAGACCTCCAGCCTCTTGACGTCGAGCTCGATCGCGGCTTTGACACCGTTGACCAGAGCCTCGTACTCGGCGACGTTGTGTGAGGTCGGGAAGTTGAGTCGGACGGCGTATCTCATCCGCACTTTGAGTGCCGAGACGAGTACCCATGCTCCCCCGGCTCCCTTTTTCGTGAGGGAACCATCGAAGTACATCTTCCAGCACTCCCGCTCGACTGGAGCGGCCGGGAGCTGGACCTCGTCCACTCAGCGATGAACTCCGTGAGTGCGTGGGACTTGATCGCTGTCTGAGGGGCGAACTCGAGGTCTTGCCCCATGAGCTCGATCGCCCATTTCGCAATCTTGTTAGACGACTCCTTGTTTCTGAGAACTTTGCCCAGAGGAAAGGAGGTCACGACGGCCACGTGGTGGGCGTCGAAGTAATGGCGCAGCTTGCGCCCGGTGATAATGACCGCGTAGATCATCTTCTGGATCTGGATCCAGCGCGTTTTGGTGTCGGAAAGGACCTCGCTGATGCAGTACACAGGCCGTGGAACCTTGAGCGCGTGTCCAGGTTCACTTCGTTCCACGACCAGCGCTGTGCTCACTACCTGCGTCGTAGCAGATATATAGAGCAAGAGCGTCTCCCCCGGGGTCGGGGCGGTCAGGATTGGTGGGTTGGTGAGCGTGGATTAGAGATCATCCAACGCCGCTTGAGCCTCCGTTGTCTATTCAAAGTGGTCGGACTTTTTCAGGAGACGATATAGAGGTAAACCTCGCTCGCCGAGTCACGAGATGAATCGACTTAGCGCCACAAGGCAGCCCATGATTCGCTGGACTCCCATGACGTTTTGGATTGGCCCCATCTTGAAGATGGCGTCGATCTTGTCGGGATTCGCCTCGATACCTCGATCAGACACACATGCCCTTGGGAACGCCGAAGACGCATTTCTCCGGGTTCAGCTTGACTCCGTTCGCCCTTAGTCTGTCGAAGACCTTGGCGAGGTCGGAAACTAGCTGGTCGGTGTGTTTAGACTTGACTACGATGTCGTCCACATACGCCTCTACGACCTCGCCGATGAGGTCTCCGAAGCATTTTGTCATGCATCGCTGGTACGTTGCCCCAGCGTTTTTGAGACCGAAGGGCATGGTGACGTAGCAGTATGCATAGAAAGGAGTTATGAAGGACGTTGTGAGTTGGTCCGACTCTTTTATCGGGATTTGGTAGTAGCCCGAGTAAGTGTTGAGAAAACAGAGGGTTTCGCACCCCGCTGTCGAGTCTACAATTTGGTCAATGCGCGGCAAAGGAAAAGGATCCTTTGGGCACGGCTTATTGAGATTCGTGTAGTCAACACACATTCTCCATTTACCGTTCTTCTTACGGACAAGTACAGGATTAGCTAGCCAATCAGGGTGATACACTTCCTTAATAAAACCTGCTGCTAGGAGTTTAGCTATTTCCTCACCGATGGCCTTGTGCTTTTCCTTGTCGAAGCGGCGGAGGTGTTGCTTGACGGGTGGAGAGCCCGGCCTGATGCAGAGGGAGTGCTCGGCGACCTCCCGAGGAATGCCCGGCATGTCGGAAGGCTTCCACGCGAAGATGTCCTGGTTGGCGCGGAGGAAGTCGGCGAGCGCGCTTTCCTATTTGTCGGAGAGCTTGGACCCGGTCGGCACCACCTTACTGTTGGGGTCGGAAGGGTTGAGCGGGATCGACTTGGTGTCGTGGTCGGGGTCGAAGGAGCCCGTCGTCTTCTTCGTGTCCGGCGCGGCACTTTCCTCCACCCAATTAACGGTCGGCAGCTCCTCCTTGTGGGCCAGCACGGCGGCGAGGTTGTAGTTCTCGAGATCGGCCTCATATGCCCTCTGTATGGAGGTGCTGACAGTGATGACTCCTTCGGTCGGCCGAGGCGGAGTTTTCCTCCGACCCCCGGGGGTCGGGAGGTTGGTCGAGGAGTCGGGCCTTCCTTTGCCCGTGCGGCCTCTCCAGCTACGGACTGTGTCACGCATCGTGGGCCGGGCTTTGACCTTGGGGTCTTTGGAGACAGCCACGGCCTTTGGCCCAGTCCTTAGTCATTTGGGTATGATTGCGGGGTTATGTGGGTAATCGCGGGTACCTGGTTTTGGGTACCCGACAGGAACCTAACGCTAAAAAAAGTATATTGGTACTACTAAGGATACAATGCATTTAGGTAATTTTTCCTTAATTTTTAGAGAAGATTAAGATGGTCTAAAAATTCAATTAGCGTTTAACGGCTAGCCTGATTCAGAGATTTTTAGTTTAAAACTACCAACAATTTTTAGCCTGTTCTGTGTTAAAATGGTTGCATCAACATATTATCCACCACCATTAAAATCACCATTGACTTTAGATGTGTAAAAGTATTTTTAATTTAGACTTTGGGAGGCCTAGTTGTTAACGCGGAAAAATTCGAAAAATAAAAAATTCGCTACAGTAACCTTGTCGCCCTTTGCATGGGCGACTAGGCTCTTGTCGCCTTCTGTCCGGGCGATTAGGCCCCATCGTGAACGCGCCGCACCTAATCGCCTTTTTGAAGGAAGATTACGCCATAAATCGCCCCTTGATTGGGCGACAAGCCCTAAGCGTCTAGTCTTGCAATTTTCTAAAACGTGCGACTATTAATAAAAAAATAATAAAAAAATTGATTAAAAATAAAAAAAATCGCCTTCTGTTCCTCGCACACCCACACATGTGAGAAAACGACGGCTCTACGATGAAAGGATGTGCAAAAGTCGTCGCAAACGGAATCCTGCTCGCGTGCGCCCATACCTAACTTAGGGCGTGTTCGGCTCACCACCCCTCTAAAATTTAGAGGGATCTAAACTAAAAGAATCTAGTACTAATAAAGTCTACTAACAAAACCTTTTTACATATGAATACATCTTTACGAGACGAATCTAATGAGCCTAATTAAGCTATGTTTTACTACAGTGGTGCTACAGTAACCATCGTCTAATCACAGCTTAACTACCCTCATTAGATTCGTCTCGCGAATTAGAGAGAGGTTCTGCAGTTAGTTTTGTAATTAAACTTTATTTAAAACAAAATTCTTTTAGTTTAGACCCCTCTAAATTTTAGAGGGGCGTGCGCCGAACGCGCCCTTACTGGCACGCTATGACGCTATGCGACATCTCCTGCTGCCTGCGCGCCTCACGTCGTGTTCCGTTCTCGAAGCGAGAGAAAGAGCCCAGCTGGAATCTCAGATCTCGTTTCTGGATCTCGTCACTTCCATCTGTCTGAAATACGAGAACTCGGCAGGGTTTTGCTCCAAAGAAAAAAAAAAGGAAAATAAAATCCGGCAGAATGTACAACGGGCGAAGCATAATTGAAGTAGTGCAATGTATAGTCTGCGCCACGATCTTTTCTTTCTTCCCAAGTTTCTTCCAACAGTGTGTGTTTCGAGCGAGCCAATTCAAGTGTGCAATGGATGTGCCTCGCGCTTGGCAACATACTGCACACCAGGGCCGCATGATCGAAGGTTAGTCATGTAACATTCGTTCTCAGCCCTGCGCCCGCAGGCACAAAAGAGTGGATTGATCATATCAGTGCTGTGGAACACAGAGAGATTCAGTGCCGTGGTTTTCTTCGCACACTCTTCTTTGTGACACAAGCAACGATGTTCCTCGCCCTCCACTTTTTTATGCAATGCAGCCGGAGTCCCATGCGTGTCAGTGATGCAAAGGATCCAAGGCTAGTGTAGTGCTGATGGTTGGACTGATACAATCCACCCATCAGCACCACACTGATCCGTATAGGCATCCCGTCACCAAGCAAAGTATATGCGAATGCAACAATGTTCTTGAGGGCTAATAATTGTGAACGAAAAGTGAAGACCAATAAATATATTGCTGAGAAATTGAAGACTATTATTGAGGAAGTGGGTCAACAAAATGTTGTTCAATTATTACTAACAATGCTGCAAATTGCAAGAATATATTGCTGAGAAATTGAAGACTCAATATGTTGTGCATACACTTAAGTTAGCCTTAAAGAAGATCTGTGAGCCTACAATCCACAGGAATGATGATGATCAGTTTGTTTAGCACCAACTTCAATTCATAAACTCTATTTGAGGATATGCTCACACTATAAAAATTTTACGGTCAATCTTGCATGAGGCTTTCTATGTTCAAAAGGTATAGCCATCTCAAGTTACTTTCTATTGCCGAACAAGATTTGCATATGTGGTGTGTATGTTGAAACATAGTGGAGGTTAAAATGCCTCTAAAGCAAATGGTAATTAGCACGGTATGGAACATATATAAGGATGATGATCAGATTTCTATGTTTGTCCATGACACAATACTTAATGATGTGTGGTGGAAAATGTGGAGTTTGTTCTTAGGATTACCACGCCCCTAATCCATGACATCATACGACTAGTGGACATCGACACATCATGCCTCCACATAATTTATGAGATGTGCAATTAAACGATTGATCAAATTAAGAAAGAGATATATCAATGTGAAGGAAAGCAACCAAATGAAAAGTCTGACTTGTACTCGGTTATTCAGATGTATCAGTTGCTAGATGGACAAAAGGCAATAATCCGCTTCATTTTTTATCACATTCACTCATCCCAAGGTAATATTCTGCAATCCTATATATAGATGCAATCTGCACTAACAACTTCTAGTAAATTATTTTAGTTGCTAAAATTTTGCAGCACCTCTGTAGCTAATTATTTCACTTTCTTATGTATTTATTATAGCAAAGAGTAGCTGGATGGAGATGATGGTCGTGTTCCTCCACACAAATTCCTAAGGGAGTTGAAATTGGTATGTTGTAGCCTGTAGGTACTATTTGTATTTTTGTGAACAATATGTGTTGTACTTGTTGTAATCTGCATTATTATTTGACTGTTAAGACCTAATATTGCTTAGATGCACTATATTTATTTATGTTTTTGAAAAAAATTGAAACATATCCAAATATCTTTTTTATTATTGGAAAAAATAACATATCGTTGTATCCAACACTTCCCGATTTATACGTGTATTCATATTACAAGTTCCAAAAATATTACCAACATATTATTAGTACTATGGCTTTGGCCGAAAGCTGAGAGAGAGATGTGTGAGGGGGAAAGACATAGGTTTCTTTGAAGTAGCTTGAGCCGTTAGACTGACTCCAACGCTGCCGACCGAAATGGGAACCTAAAACAACTGAATGGGTGATCGCCGGGCTGGAAGAACACCATCCAAAATTTTCAATCTCCAACGGAAGTCCGATAATCGGGTCCGCGGCGGTCAATTCGAGCTCAGGCACGTCGACGTCGTGCGCCACGGTGGGCAATGGTGCCGTAGATGCGCGCGGCCAGAGCTGGGAGGCTGAGCCGCCGCCGTCGCCCCCTCACGCCGCCCACGGCCCCTCCCCAAGCCACGCTGCACCCTCGCCTGCGAGCTCAGCTGCCGCCGCGGCCACGCCGCAGCTCGTGCCCGCCTCCCTCCCGCGGCCAATCAAGCTGGACGCGCGGGCCAATCGAGCTGCGGGCGTCGAATCAAGCTGGAGGAGTCGCCGTCGTGGACGCCGGCGCGGCTCCGTCGCGCCCGCGCGCCGCCGTCCCCACCTCGCCCACGGCCCCTCCCCGTCCCCACCTCGCCCGTGCGCTGTCCCCGCCACGAGGCAGCTCCCACCTCCGAGCTGGCTGGCGGCCCTCCCGCGCCGTCGCGCGCGGGGTCGGAGGAGCGGGCGCGGCGGCGGACTGGTTAGAGCTGCGCGTGGCGCCTGGCCTCCGAGCTGGCTGGCGGTCCAGCGTCGTCCTGCGCCGGGTCGGAGGAGCGGGCGCGGCCGCGGAGGAGGAGAGGCACGGAGCGGCTGGCGCGAGGAGGACGAAGGGCGCGGGGGCGGAAGAGATTGGTCTGCGGCGTCTCGCGGCTTCATTTGTCGGTCATCGGGCGAGTTGCATCCAAAAATGGGTGAGTGTATTGGTCTTCGGTTGGAGATTGTTTTTGTCCCATTTTTTCATTTACAGACTCATTTTGAGTGTATAGGCCATGGGTTGGAGTCAGTCTTAGGACCCAATGGATTCTTGAATTTTTCGACAAACATATAAATGGCATCCATATGAGACCTATTCATAGCACGACACAAGCTATCATCTTCTCGTGATTTTCCCATTGATCCATATGATAACTTAGGGGGTGTTCGTTTTTAGGGGTCTAAATTTTAGAGGGGTCACATCAAAAAGAATTTTGTTATTTAGAAGTATTAAATAAAGTTTAATTACAAAACTAACTGCAGACCTCGGGTCTAATTCGCGAGACGAATCTAATAAGGGTAATTAAGCCGTGATTAGATGATGGTTACCGTAGCATCACTGTATCAAAACATAAATTAATTAGGCTCATTAGATTCGTTTCGAAATGAGCATTTATCTGTCAAAAAAGTTTTGTCATTAAATTTTATTTAATGCTCCTAAATGATAAAATTCTCTTTCATTTTAGAGGTCTAAAATTTAGAGGGGTGAAAACGAATGGGGGCCTTAGGCCACATGCCTTATCGGGAACCATGCCAAAGCAATGACCCCGCAATGATGGATTGTATGAGGTAGCTGGGCTTGCTTGAGGCACTTTAGCAGGCCCAAAACGTAGAAACTAGCAAGGCCCAGGTTTCATTTTTGTGAGGAACATCTTTCCGTCCCTGACGAAGAAAAGTGAGTGCGCGTGAACCTTGTGCAGCTCCAAGAAAAAAGGTGCCGCTTATCTCGTGTAGGGGTGGATAATGAGACAGCTCGGCTCACTCATTAAAGCTTGTTTTGATAACGAGCTGTCTCGGTTCGGTTTATTAAAATAACGAACTAAAATGAAAGCTCGGTTCGGTTCATTAAGAAAGAACGAGCTGGCTCGTTTGGCTTATGAACCAAGTATGTTAAAACTTTTATGACAAAAGTTAAGTTGATTTAAACTTTTTTAAATTTTAACATGTGTCAACAAAACAAAAATTATAATAAAACACAATATTATAGAAACAATATCAATCTAATCAACAAAGATGAAAAATAATAGAAAATAAAAATACGATTCAACATTGAACATGGTTTTTATCTATACAGAACTTGGTTTATTTTTTGAATGATAAATTGAGATCACCCAACATAAAAACTATTATCTTATTAGAGAACCAAAGTTAGTATTTCTATATAATCGAGCCCATTAAACTAATCGAACTGTTCGCGAGCAGCTCATAAACTGGCTTGTTAACAAACGAGCTATGATGGAGGCTCGGCTTGGTTCATTAAAAACACCGAGCCGAGCTGAGCCAAAATTAAGATCAAGCCGCTGAGCTGGCTCACGAGCCTCGAGCTTTTTTTCCAGCCCTAATCTCGTGGCATAATGGCCGGCGGTGATCGCTGCATGGTTCCCTCGTCCGGTCAGTAATCGCTGCGGCGAACGCGCCGACCAGCGAGGCCAAGGACGCCGCCGTCGCCAAGAGCGTCGAGTTCGACAAGCTGCTCCGTGTCGCGCTGGACCATATCACCGAGGCGTCCGGGTCCATGCACGCCAAGGTCGCGCTGCCTCCGTCGGCCAAGCCGCCGTCCTACAGAGCGTGGTACGGGGCTCCATACAGTGCGCCCAAGCCACGCGGTCCGGCGCCGGAGCCAGGGTACGGCCACCGCCGCCCGATCGCTCCGGCGCCGAACGGGTCAATTCATAGGACAACATCCGTAAGGGGCGCCTTTCAAAGAATAACATCGCTAAAAGGTGCCGTCCACAGGACACCATTACAAATTTTGGTTGTCATCACACAATACAATATTGCTGGTTTTCTTTGTTTTGAAATCTAAAATGAGACATAGATGGACCATTCTGCCCTTGCATGTACAAGAGGGTCACAGCAAGTGTTTTTGGCGACAGGAATTGGTAGAGGCGCCAGGAGAAAGGAATTTTGACTATTCTTGTCCCAGAAAATTAAATAATTGAAAAAATATTTTCAGAACCAGAAAATATATAAAAAATAATTTCTGAACCGAAATAGTGGAGGAAAATATTTTCAGAACCCGAAAAATGAAGAAAAATATTTTTCTCAACCAGAAAAATACAAGAAAAAATTGGCATGACCTTTTGGTTTATACAAGATTCCCAGCAGCATTAATTCACATGAAAAAAAATATATGGAAGCATAGCAGGTTCATCATAGCACCGAAACATCTCCAAATCATACAAATGAGAGTGTTACAATTGCCTAACAACACAACAGTTCAAATGGGTGGTCCAAAGTTACTTGAAAAGCAAGGAAAATGAAAATGTATGCACAAGTACCTTCCAGTGAAGCTCATGTTACTGGCGGCCTCTTCTGTTCCGGAGCGGATGCCCTGTCCCTCTGCAATCGCCGGGCGCCCATCCTCAGCAGACGCGCCGCCATCTGCAGCAGAGGCGCCGGGAGCCGCGCTCCCCTCTCCCCACGGGTCGCGCAGGCTAGCACGCCCCAGCGGCGTCTCTCCCAGCCGCGCAGGGACCCGCAGCTCATCGACGCGGGCTGCCCCAAGCCGCGCGCACAGGCCGTGCCCTTCACGAGCCGCCGCCGTTCAACCCTAGGTCGAGCTCGGCCACAGACGCGAGGAGGAAGAACGGTTCGAATCGTTCGATTCGATTTCGATTGAGAGGAGTCACTGACAGCAAAAGGCCAAAGGGCAAAACGGTCAGTTCATTGCTCAATTTAGGCCAAAAGAAAATGAAAAATAGGATAAAAAGGGTATGATGGTGTTGTTTCCTGCCGGGCTGCGATGTTGTTTTGTGGAAACGCTCCTTATGGGGTCCTGTGGAAGACGCTGCTTACGGATGTTGTTTGATGAATTAACCCGCGCCGAGCAAGCCCAAAACTCCAGCGCCGACTCCGTCGTACGCTTCCAGCTCCGTCGCCGTCGTACGGCACCCGCAAGCCGCGTGCTCCGGCGCCGTCTCCATCGTACGGCACCCGCAAGCCGCGTGCTCCGGCGCCGTCTCCATCGTATGGCGCACGCATGCCGAAGGATCCGGCCCCGTCTCCGTCGTACGGCGCCAGCAAGCCCAAGGCGTCCGACCTCGCCACCGACGCCGGGAAGACGAAGACGTATCTGGGCCGGCCGTGGAAGCAGTACTCGCGCACGGTGTTCTTGCAGTCGGAGCTGGACTCGCTGATCGACCCGGCGGGTTGGTTGGAGTGGGATGGCAACTTCGCGCTCGACACGCTCTACTACGGCGAGTACATGAACACGGGCGCCGGCGCGGGCGCCTCGGGAAGAGTCAAGTAGAAGGGGTACCGCATGATCACCAGCGCCGTCGAGGCCAGCACGTTCACTGTCGGGTCGTTCATCGACGGCGACGTGTGGCTCGCCGGGACCTCCATCCCCTTCACCACCGGATTGTGAGTTCGTCGTCTCGTGGGCCTGGCGAGGCGATCGATTCACAAATTCACACAGCCAGACGAAGAAAATAATGGACGGGGCGATTAGAGGTGAAATTAATGCACCGATGATCTAGCAGTGTTGTTCTGTCGTTGATTCTTTTTGTTCTTGGGCCAAAAATTGTAGTACGTACTACCACCTTTATTATACGCGCATGATTTGTCCTGCGTTCAAACATGAACGTACGCTGGATGATTTGGTTCGGGTGTACTTTGTTCCTCTTTTTCACCAGAATCATTTTGGTCGCGTGGTACATGGTGATTTCCGTGATTGCTGGTACCCTATAGTACAAAGGGCCAACATTGTTGAGTGCCGCTGCGGCGGTCACGGATGCTGCAGGTTCTTCCAATCAGGCATTCACTTCATGCGTTGTTGATCACGCGGCTGGTCTGGGCTGTGCTGTGTGCACCGACCACTCTCGCCCGGCCGGGCTAAACCACACTGAACTACTGATTCACTGATCGAACCCTTGGCTGCTGGGCTGAACCACACTGAAGAGACTGGCCGAATGGCAAAGGGAGAAGACGAGCCTTCTGTTCTGCCGGTGATTACGACTCTGGGGGTGTTCGTTTTACAGGGGTCTAAAATTTAGAGGGGTTTAAAAAAAATCTTATCATTTAAAAGTATTAAATAAAGTTTAATTACAAAACTAACTGCAGAACCTTGGTCTAATTCGCGAGACGAATCTAATGAGGGTAAGCAATCCGTGGTTAGACGATGGTTACTGTAGCATTATTGTAGCATGACTGTAGTAAAATATAGCTTACTTAGGCTCGTTAGATTCGTCTCGTAAAGATGTAACCATCTGTAAAAAGGTTTTATCATTAGACTTTATTTAGTACTAGATTCTCTTTATTTAGAGGCCTCTAAAATTTAGCGCTAAAAGAAACGAACAGGACCTTTGTTCCTCGCACAAACACATGTGAGAAAACGACGGCCCCACGAAGAAAGGACGTGCAAAAGTCGTCGCAAACGCAACGCTCTGCTTCTGTGCGCCCATACCTAATACCTAACTCACTGGCATCCCGTATGCGACATCTGCTGCTGCCTGCGCGCCTCACGTCGTGTTCCGTTCTCGAAGCGAGAGAAAGAGCCCAGCTGGAATCTCAAGATCTTTGTATCTGGATCTCGTCACCTCCGTCGGTCTGAAACACGAGAATTCGGCAGGGTTTGCACCAACGAAAATTGGGCAGAGTATACAACGACGTGCCACGGGCGAAGCATAAGCGAAATAGCGCGATGGATAGTCTATGTCACGATTTTTTCTTTCTTGCCGAGTTTCTTCCAATAGTGTTTTGGCCGAGGCAAGTATCAAATGGATGTGCCCCGCGCTTGACAACATACTGCATGTCAGGCAGCATGATCAAATGTTAGTCACGCGACATTCGTTTCCAGCCCTGGAGCCAGCAGGCATAGATAGCGGGTTGATCATATCAGTCCATTTGCTGTTCCAAAGCCAAGGAATACGGAGAGATTCAATGCCGCAATTTTCTTCGCAGACTCTTCTTAATTTGTGACCCAAGAATCGGTGTTTCTAGCCCATCTCTTTTTTATGCAATGCAGGTATACAGCGTGTTCGTTTCGCTGCAGCTGCGGCTGCAGCTGCAGAAAAATAACTGCAAACACTGTAGCAGCTGCAGAAACACTGTAACTGCTGCAGAAGAAATAACTACGAACACTATAGCTGCTGCAAAACAGCCGCTGCAAAGCAGCGAGACGAACACGCTAATAGTCCCTGCATGTCATTAATGAAAACAGTCCAAGGCTAACGGACATTTTAACACTTCCAACACATATATCTCCCCCGCCCCCACCCAACTACCGCCAGCACCAATTCAGATCGATGCCGGTATTGACCTTGCGTTATGGTCTTGTCCTGTAAATCTCCCATGGTCGTTCAAATACAGACTCCATTCATCCAAGAGTAGAACTTTATTATGGTCAAAAGTGGTCATTGTGTACTTTTTTTTCGACATGGGATTACCCACCCCCAATCCTGACGTAACCAGGGGGGTCCAAATTCAGGTTTACAGCATGTTTAGACTGAGAAAACCGGAAAGAAAGAGGGGTCTCACCCCCTAAGCCACAAGTCAGATTTTGAACCTTGTGGCTTAGAGGGGAATTGCCCGCACCGCATTTTGCGCACACACCATACATCAGTTCATCGTTGGTCTACTACTAAGACAACTAACAAGACCAAAAGTCTGATGTGCCATCCGCACAAGCACCAGAGGTAGCACGGAGATCCAGTCTCTTCACGCCTCCTGGTTGTCACCGTCTTGAGTTGGGTTCGCCGGTGGAGGTTGTATCACCTGCAGTGTCACACATCTTCCTTGCCTTCTTAGCACGTTCATTGCCGCCCTCATCATCGAGTCAGCTCCGGCCTTGATCACCTCCTCCATAGCCTATCGTCATTGTTTACTTTGACTTCGAATTTTGCTTGATGAAGTCTTTAATATATTCACCGAAGAAAAGAAAGCATTGATATTTTCACCAAAATGGCTAAAATATGGAAACATGGCTGGATAATTCAAAATCGAATGCGCCTTTCTAGAAAAGACATACTAAAAACTTTCAATCCTGATTTAAGCTTTGCACGATGAATTTGGCAGGAATCGTGCATTTCTGTCCAGGGTTTGCCCCACTTCGTGAGGTACTCTGATGTCATAACACCAATAATAGTAATAATAATAATATAAATTAAAGGTAGTAATCTTCACACAAAATATCTAAATTGAGAATATATACTTGAAATCTTGTAATACTCTACTAGAAGAGTGCAACAGTAGTACAAGTAGCATAATGAAAACATGTAGTCGTATATCACTCTTATACTGCGGTGGAGTATTACTCAGTGGCGGAGCCACGTTGATTCCTGGGTATTCCCAGGAATACCCAACTTTTCTTTGCAAAAATTTAAGTATACGTAGCGTCAGTATAACTTGGGCCAAAACTTCATGTATTTGTGTTGCAATCTTGAGGCATCCTTCTCATCTCCAGCCCATCCTCTGTTCCTGGGAACCTTGTTTTCCTAAACAGAATTAAACACCGTTTAAACGGCGTCTAAACGCTAAACGGGTGACCACCGTTTATGTCTAAACGGCCGTTTAGCCCGTTTAATCCCGTTTAAACGGGTTTAAACGCTAAACGATGGTCGACCGACTGTCTACCGTTTACCGTCTAGGAAAACATTGCCTGGGAAATTGCGAATCGGTAAACCGTGGCCTGCCTCTCTTTTTGTCTCTCACGCTTCCGATGCCTCTTGATTCGGCCATTCCTCAATCCCCAATCCTAGGCCGCGGTGGTCGGCGGGTTGCTCACTCCGGCAACCAACCTCCGGCCTCCGAGGCCCTCCGGCGGTCTGGCCTGCGGCGGCTGCTCGCTCACCCCTGGTCGCGAGGGCGCGAGGCCCAGGACGTACCGAGACGAGGTGGCAAGCGGAAGGGGTAGTTAACGGCGGCGTCCAGCTCCAGCTCGAAACTGCTTTCTCCCTCTCCGGCATTTGCTCTCTGGACTTCTATTGCAACTTTGCAAGCAGCAGTAAGCAAGCAAGGAGACATTTTGTAACATTATCTATGCTACAGCTTGCCACTACTTGTCTTTCAATTGCCGAGGACAGTAGGATTTTTGGAGTAGCAATCTTCATGTATGGGATGGTTTGTCATAACCATGATTATTTGGTTCCAGTTGGCTCGGTTTTTCCATCGGATAAAGGGAAAGGAGTGGTGATTTTCGTTTTGTCGGCACATACTAGCTTACAATCCTTGGCTCGTCAGTCAGCCATTGATATTGCACTTGAGCTTTTTTTTTTTTTTGAGAAATAGGAATACCCAACTCTCAGATCCTGGCTCCGCCACTGGTATTACTAGTTCCAAAAAATATTGCCAAAATGCATTATTAGTGCTATGGCTTTGGCCGGAAGCTGAGAGAAAGAGGTATGAGAGGGAAAGACATAGGTTTCTTTGAAGTAGCATGAGCCCTTAGGATGCAATGGATCTTGAATTTTCCGATAAACATCCAATTGGCATCCATATGAGACCTAGTCACATGCATGTGGTATTTATAGACTCTATTCACAGCATGACACACGTTATCATCTTCTCATGATTTTCTCCCATATGATAACTTTTGCCACATGTCTTAGTGTGAACCGTGCTAAAGCAATTCCCCCACAATAATGGATCGTAGGACGTAGCTGGGCTGCATCGAGGCGCTTCAGCAGGCCCAGTATGTTGAAATTAGCAAGGCCCAGGTTTCATTTTTGTGAGGAGCATCTTTCCGTCCCTGACGAAGAAAAGTGAGTGTGCGTGCGTGCACCTTGTGCAGTTCCAAGAAAAAAGGTGCCGCTTATCCCGTGGCATAATGGCCGGCGGTGATCGCTGCACGGTTCCCTCGTCTGGTCAGTGATTGCTGCGGCGGCGGGCTAATCCTCCCGTCGCTAGCGTCCGTCTGGCGTCCCGTTCCCAAGCTTCATGCACAACACGTTCCGGCCTTCCGTCCCTGTTTTCTGCAAACAAAATTTCGCCTTGAAAACCTTAAACCTGACCAAACTTGGCAACGGCCGCCCTCGGCCGCCGAAATGGCGCGCAGACGAAGTTTTGGATGAAAGCCCGAAACTCACACGACCACCCTACCAGAGGGTACCAGTCTACCACACCCACACCGGGGCAGAGGTGGCATCTTTCTTAACTCGCGTTTTCATGCGCCTAAACGAGATTAAAAAACTGGTACTACTGTGAGTCTGTGACTGGCGATCCCATTTGCCTGAACTGCCTGGCGGGCAGCTAGCCTCACTCACTCACCGCGGGTCGCCATGCTCCCATGTGAACGAGCTCAGCCGTGGCAGAGAAAAGTAATGGGCGTTCCGAAACCGAAAAAGGGTAACGCCAATAATTATTCGGAGTGAAAACAGTCGCCTTGTCTTTAAAAGCAGCGCGCGAGTGGCGACTGTAGGCAGGAGCCAGCAGTGAGCTAGTAGCTTGAGAGCGAGCCGAGCGAGCTGAAGAGGCAGTGAGTGAGACGAGCTGCCGGTCCAGTCCAGCCCAGTCGAGTGACCATGGCTCGCGTCCGCTGCCTCTCCGTGCTCGCTCTCCTCGTCGCGGCGGCGCTGCAGCTCCCCGGCGACGCCATCGCCGGCCGCGGGCACAAAGGCCCCGCCCCGCACAACTACAGGGAAGCGCTCGCCAAGTCCATCCTCTTCTTCGAGGGCCAGCGGTCCGGCAAGCTGCCGCCGTCGCAGCGCGTGACGTGGCGCAGGGACTCCGGCCTCTCGGACGGCGCGTCGGCAAAGGCAAGACAAGCAATGCCTCTGTTTTTTTGGACAACTTACTTATTGGTCATTATGCATTGCATTGTTCTTATACGTGTTCTTCTTGGTGTTGTTGGTGCAGGTGGACCTTGTGGGCGGGTACCACGACGCCGGCGACAACGTCAAGTTCGGGTTCCCGATGGCGTTCAGCATGACGATGCTGGCGTGGAGCGTGGTGGAGTTCGGCGGGCTCATGAAGGGCGAGCTGCAGCACGCACGGGAGGCCGTCCGCTGGGGCGCCGACTACCTGCTCAAGGCCACGGCGCACCCGGACACCATCTACGTCCAGGCAAGCACGCTTATGTTTCTGTGGTCACCGTTTCTTCTCCATATGGTCAAACTGAGGCGGTGTTGCTTCACACTAACCTCCTCAGTCCTCACTCACTAACGCTTAGATCTTGCAACGAGTACAATCCCTGCTCGCTCAGAAAGTTGCCTTCATTTAGTATGCAAACCGAGCCTCCGCATGTCGCGCAGTTCACACACCACACCATGTGTGTGGTGGACCAATGTCGCTCGTCGCGAGCTGTAGAATATGGGCGTCTGCTTTTGCTTTCGCACATCTCTGAGCTGATCTCTTTGCCCATCTCTGCTCATCATCATATAGGTTGGTGACGCGACCAAGGACCACGCGTGCTGGGAGCGGCCGGAGGACATGGACACCCCGCGCACCGTGTACAAGGTGGACGCCAGCACCCCCGGCTCCGACGTCGCCGCCGAGACGGCCGCCGCGCTCGCCGCGGCATCCCTCGTCTTCCGCAAGGCCGACAAGACCTACGCCAGCCGCCTACTCGCCAGGGCCAAGAGGGTAACGCACCGTCTCCTCTGTTCCATCATTGGTCTTAATCCTCTGTTTCTGTGGTGCTCTGCTTTGTTATATTCTAACATAACCTCTGTTTCTCTGTGTGTGTAGGTGTTTGAGTTCGCGGACAAGCACAGGGGCCCCTACAGCGCCCGGCTCGCGCCATACGTGTGCCCATACTACTGCTCCTACTCCGGGTACCAGGTAATTAAGCAACCGAGAAAAAGAAAATCGATTCGTTATTTCTCTCGCTTCGATTGGTGGTTGGTTCTCTGACCGAAAAGCTACCTTGTCTTTTCATGACACGAATACAAAAAACTTTGCAGGACGAGCTGCTTTGGGGCGCGGCGTGGCTGCACCGCGCGACCAAGAGCCCGGCGTACCTGAGCTACATCCAGACTAACGGGCAGGTCCTTGGCGCGGACGAGTCCGACAACACGTTCGGGTGGGACAACAAGCACGCGGGCGCGCGCGTCCTCATCGCCAAGTCGTTCCTGGTGCAGCGCCTGGGCGCCACGCACGAGTACAAGTCCCACGCCGACGGCTTCATCTGCTCCATGGTGCCCGGCACGCCCACGGACGCCACCCAGTACACGCGCGGCGGCCTCCTCTACAAGCTCGGCGACAGCAACATGCAGTACGTCACCTCCAGCGCCTTCCTCCTCCTCACCTACGCCAAGTACCTCGCCTTCGCGAAACAGACCGTCACCTGCGGCGCCGTCGTCGTGACGCCGCAGCGCCTCCGCGCCATCGCGAGGAAGCAGGTGGATTACCTCCTGGGAAGCAACCCCATGGGGATGTCGTACATGGTGGGCTACGGCAACAAGTACCCGCGCCGCATCCACCACCGCGCGTCGTCGCTGCCGTCCGTGGCCGCGCACCCGGGGAAGATCGGGTGCTCGCAGGGGTTCACGGCGCTCTACGCCGGCGGGCCCAACCCCAACGTGCACGTCGGCGCCGTCGTCGGCGGGCCCAACGAGCAGGACCAGTTCCCCGACGACAGGAACGACCACGAGCGCTCCGAGCCGGCAACCTACATCAACGCGCCGCTCGTCGGCGCGCTCGCGTACCTCGCGCACTCCTACGGCCAGCTCTAATTAATAAGCTTCGTCGAGTCATCCTCGTGTTGGTTATTTAGTCCACGGATTAGAGGAGTTTATCGTACGTCGTGATCATTTGGGAACCCCAGTGCAAGCAAAGCGCACTTGCGGGTCTTGATTCATTATTGTCACGTATTAGGTGTTAAACTGCGCCCAAGTGTGTGTTGTGTTTGTTGCGTGACGCCGCCGGCGCACGTTTGTATCGGGGAGGCAAAATGCATCCCCATGTGTACCGTGGTTGCAGCTCGCAACCAGATTGTTCAACTGCATCAAGCAGCATCTATTGATGAATCTGTTCTACTTTTGTTCTATAATATGTGTGCTGTCGCGTCCCTCCCCCCCCCCCCCCCCCCCCCCCATTAAGCACGTCAGTAGAGGAATACAGTTACGTTTAGAGTTGCAAAGCACACTGTTTTAGATCACCGATGATCAAGCGGCCGGGACCAATGCAATACGCTACGGTCGACAACATCCTCAACCATTTCAACAAGGCGACAATACACCAAGCATGAACCAATGTGATCGCTGTCTGCCGCATATTAATCCTGTCCAGTGCAAGCACTAGGACAATCTCATTCCCGTACAACTGCATGGACCAATGTGATCGCGGTCTTCGCTGCGTTCGTTAGGCATGGGGATGTTCGCACGACACGAGTCTTCAGTCCATTGATGAGCTGAACCAGAACACTCTTTTCATGATTCCGTGACACGGCTTGGTATGTGTTCTCGGGGCTCTCGTGACCCACATGGCGGTGGCTCGACGTACCGAGGTCCAAGGGCAACGAACTAGTACTATCCAACCGCCAGTCGCTATCAATGAACTCAGTGTGCAAAAGGAATCCAAGACGAAACATTGCACACACCATTTTATTTGTTATTTGTGGCATATGTTGAAGTCTTTATTTATCGTATATTCCTATGGTTTCCATTGATGACGTTAGGAGTTAGGACAATTTTGTCAGCCCAAAAAATGAGATATCAGTGAAAAACTAATGGGAGAGCTTATTTTACACAGTACAACTCAGACAACAATAAAGAATGTGCTCCTCACTTAGTACTTTATAATTCAACATTACATATTTGTTTTTCTGGTGTTTTATCTACAATATTGATCATTAGTACCTATACTATTTTTTTATAAGAAACTGAAAAAAATCTAGTAGGATGATTTTCGTACAACCAAACCTTAGTAATGTTAAGAGTATTGGTACATATACTGTGGCAAGAGGGCAAACGTATGACCAGTCATCACGACCAGCAGGGCATGGTGGAAGAACTTCATCGTTCACACCGCACACATCACACCAATAGTATGCTGACAATAACAACTGTATCATGGGAATTGGCTGGGGACTTCAAAATGAAAAAGGAATCAAATAAACATTACGGATTGTAACATGTGAGATTTCTACTTATACTGTAATTTTGAAAAATGATGATCAGCTCCCAAATTATACTACTTGGATTAGTAAAAAGGGAAGACATGTTGTCTTGGAAGCACGGTTCTGGACCTCTGGTAAATATCATTAGCTGCAAAATATCTAGTACCAAATCTGAAGCACGGCCCTCGAAAAGCACTCTGTTGTATTTTACTGGCATTGAAATTTTAATACGAAAAGTTGCGACAACCACATCAGTGGATGCCGGTATCTTGACATTTTGCTCTCCATTTGGCAGTAAAATAGTGGATTCTGCGTTTTAATATGCGGCAGATTCGAACTCCCGTCAGACAGGAGTACTTACTGCACTTTTTACCCAAAGATTTCTGAGGCGGCAGTGAGCTGAGCTCCCCACATTTTCTTTTGGTTTTCCTCTGCACACTGAGGCGGCAGTGAGCTGAGCTCCCCGCATTTTCTTTTGGTTTTCCTCTGCACAGGGAGATCACATGGCGGATGATGATTTCTATGATGCTCATGCACCATCTCTGTATAAACAAGCTTATTACTGGCACCTGCTCAGTCACGGCGCGCGCGCGCGACTCTTCATCCGCGTCGGAGAATGAGATGTGCGTGCTCAGTCACGGCGACTCGTCATCCTTAGAGCAAGCCCAATAATGAGACAAGCAATTATCTTACCGACAGTCTTACAGATAAGACTTACAACAAGTTGTCTTCAAAAAATATTTTTAAGTGTCTGCTTGGCCCACATTCCACCCATTCATACAACTTTTTCCTTCACATATGCATACAGTGGGGACCACACGCAGTTCGGCGACCGTCGCTAGTTGAAGCGACGAACCACGTTCTCTCTCCTCCCTTTTTTGCTTTTTATCAGATATGTGCAGACATTGTCTGGCTATTCGCCCGTTCTTGGACCTGCTCTTATTGGAGAATGAACTCTGAATGCATAAAATAAACAAGAAGGCTGTAGATCCATTTATAAAAAATACTAGTATATGTTTGAATGGTGTCTACGAATGCGCCAACCTTCCCGCCAAAAAAAAGTGTGTGTGTGTGTGAGAGAGAGAGTGGTCAGCGATGTGTTTGACTCGCGCACGTTGCTCACCTCGTAACCTGGCGCAAGCATGCTGGCGGCCTCAACAAAAAAGTGGCCACCTGACAAAGCGCGAAGCGCATGCTAGTATTATCAAACGAGATCTTAATCCGTGAACACAGTAGTAATTAACGTGCTGTTATGGTAAGAATCGATCCAGCAGGTAGCATCAAATGGCAGCTCTTGCTTGGTTCCTAAATCACGTACACGGTACCTGCAAAATGGACAAGATTTGTGTCATCAGCAGAACAGCTAGTAGCATGTGAAATCATCACAACGCTCTGCAACAAGTTTGTCCATGGAGCTAGTAGGACTGGCTAGCTAGGAAGCAAACCCTGTTCCATGGAGCTAGTAGGACTGGCTAGCTAGGAAGCACGTCACATGCACCAAGTGTGGTGGGATCAAGGGCATTCAGGGTCGTGCAGTTGCCATTTTACAGGTCTGCGCGGCGCCGTGCCCATTTGTAAAGCGGCGACCTTTTACAGAAACGGCCACGCTGCTGCACCAGTTCATCGCAGACGAACATGCGTCCAACGAGCTGCTCCAGCGTGGAGCACCCGGCCCATCAAGCAGCAGCTCTGCACTCTTTGGTTCCAGTCCTCTGCCCTATACTATTACGGATGTGCATTATTGAGAAAGGAGATAAGAGAATGATGATGGAATACACTACTTAAAGTAATAACGTGCCTATGATCACTAGATTCACTACAAGACCATGCATCTGCCTCTCTACATGCAATTCGTCGAGTACGTAGGAACGTGACCTGGGCGTGGCATGTGACCAGCTGACGAATCTGAGTTGTATTATCCACTCCACATGTTCGGCCAGGCAGCCATTGGCAGCAGCATGGGCTGCTTTGGAAAAGGGGCCGGCAGTGCAAGCGATGATGCAGTATGTGCAGCAGCCACCGATTGGACAGTGAAATTTTCGATGATGGACAAGGATGCTCGCATGGGACTTGGATCCATGGTCAGTTGTGGGTATGTAGGCCATGTCGTCAAACAACGCTTTGGCATTGGCATATGATTCGGGTGCGCACTGGCGCAGTGTCTAGATGAGGAATACGGCGACTTGATGATTGAGCTATGGGTATGTATAGTACGAATACTGTACTCCTACTCCTACTTACTGTATCATCATCTAATCTCTCAATCTAGAGGCGCGTCCACTACCCTACTCAGGTCTTGTGCGATGTTTTTTCCAGCCATATCGCCATTCTGGCTGCCATCCTGTCGTCGTCTCTCCTTTTGAGGCGCATCGAGCCCTGCTTTGGTGCGCGATGTCAGCATGCAGCCTCTCGCTCGCCTCCAGTCCATTCTGCTGACGCGCGACACGAGCTCATGAGCGCCAGCAAACTGTTTGTATGTGACGCTCGGCTGTGGGCCTGGATATGTTGAACAGCCAGCCGCAGCCAAACGAGCCAATGCACAGTCCAGGAGCAGGAGAAAACAGTGAGGAGCATGTGTGCGAGGCGACGGAGAACGTGGCCGCGCAGCGTGTTCTCTGACCACGTCGCTCTGTTCGACGACGGCAAAAAAATTGAGCCAATGGGTCCTCGGGCCCGGCGCAGCGCCGTAATCTGTCGAGCGAGCGAGCACGGGGACGCAGACGTCGCCGCAACACATTCTGCCCCCAAACAGCTCATTACCGATTCTTTTAACTGATCTAAGTGAGCAACTAGCGAGTGGTCGGGCGTTATGGAGTTACATCCGTGCCAACCGATTAGTTGTCGGAGAAGACACTTGCAAGTTGGGCGCCGTTATGGTGTAGTACCTCTCTCTCTCTCTCTCTCTTTTTGCTTGGCGCAAATTAAGCACAAGAATACAAGCGTGAATTCGCAGAAATAGTCCCACTAGTTTTTTTTTTCATCACATTTTTTCTATTTACCCACAAACCTTCGTTCTCGTGGTATGGAGAGCTTAATTGTTTCATCAGTAACTAAGCACTAGTTGCCAATATTAAATATGTACGGATCGATACAAATGTTAATTAAGTAAAGTGTTCTTTGAAGCAAGAGATCTTTTGAGTCCATGTCGCATTAGACAGTTTCCTTGTAGTGCGACATCATTTTGTATGTGATCTGCTGAAACATGGACATATGAATGATACTCGGCTCTGATATAATGTTAAGTTATACTTTTTGCACCAACTAGTTACGCTAAAAAGTCTGAGCTGATGAGGAAGGGTGGACAATTCACTAAAATGGTTCGATAAGCAAGGATACATTCGCAAGTCTAACTTGTGATGTCAAACTCATTAAGTTTGAATGTTGATAAAAGTCTGGCTCAATTGGTTATTTTCTTAATGGAGCCCTTTCGCCCAGGATAAGAGTTTCAGGGCATGCTTGGTTCGGCGCCACACATTACCACGACAAAGCTTCGGCGTGCGGCGCAGTGCTTGGTTGCCGCCAACGATTCGGCCGCCACAGCAAATTTGCTTGTCGTTTTGCCTGTTTTCCTTGTCGATTAGCGTGTGGCGAGCGTGGCGCGTGTGGCGCCGATTTTCGGCGCCACGGCCGCGGCGCCGCCGCACTTGCGGCGTGGCGGACAGTGGCTACGAACCAAGCACGCCCTCAAACTTGTGGTAGACACAGTCCATTGACAACGAAATGACTATGAGATTTTGTGATCAATCTAAGTTCTGGATCGCTCGTAGTCACTCATAAAGGTAGGACGTGTGTTTGTTTTAACTAGCAATTTGCCCGTGCGTTGCAACGGACTCCTCACACATTTTATAATCCATATATAAAACACAGGTGTTAAATTTGAAATCTTGTCATGTTTCTCAAATTGTCCCCACCGGAGACCAAAACGGAAGGACACATTTAAAATATATAAGCTGCTACAGCATCCAGAATTTACACCTTATGTCTTATAAGATGCAAATGAGCAAATTGGAAATAAAGGTAAATACATAGATACTATGGATAGACTCTTTGCAACCATTTACTGCATGACAAATCATGTCTGTTAGGTGTGTGTTTAACACGTAAAATGGCACTCAAGCATGTTTTTCTTCACTGTACGTCCAGAGGATTTGTTAGGTGCACGTCTCCATGGATGTCCTCTTTCTTCTCCCGCAGTCCTGTAATCTGTAGATGATAGTATATCTGCACAAAAGACAGGCTAATGATCAGAACACTACAACCAACACTCTCATTTTCTTTTCACTCCAGCTTAACCTGTTCCATGGTAACCCCATTTATTGCTACAAAATTTATACATCATGAGCCATCTAATCAAAGAATATATGACAATACCTTTTCTTTTAAAAGAAAACTAAGCCATCAACACACCCAGAAGAACCACATCAGCATATCCAATGTCATCATAGTGTAGATTGAAAAAGATCCACATTTGACAATCTAGAAAACTTTGTTTACCGATGCAGCAAAACACTCAATGTCCATTCAAATATCTAACTTATACAGAAGAGCGACGACTAAAGAAACTTTAGAGAGGTATGCAAGCATGCCCTTTTGAAAGGCAAGTATTAGTAACCCTGACTGATCAATCAACTTGTGATACGATCTGCGGAGTTAATAATCGATCAAATAGAGGGGACAGAAGTGTGCACAGCACAGCTATTAGGAGATCGATTTAACGAGCCAGATGACGCAGGAGATCTCCTGAGGCCCACGTCTTGATCGGCATAGGTGAGTAACAGAGTTTTTTTTAGTCGCAAAAAAAAGCTGCAGAAGAGACTCGGCGCTTCCGATTGGCAGCTTGGTCTGTGCCCGCGGCAAGCGCGACGGGGCGCCGGGCCGACTGCTTGGTCAGGAGTGGCAGACGAGCTCAGCGGGACGCGATGGCCGATGCCAAGGGCAGGAGACGCCGCGGGCGCGATCAAGTTGGTGACAACGCTCTCGGCCGGAGGCGTCGATGTCGACGCTGCGTCACGGGAGCGAGACCCAGGCTGCTGTTGGCGACGACCATGGGAGACGGAACCAAGGTGGAGTCGGAGGCTAGAAACAAGAAGAACTCGGAGGCAGAGGGACGAAAAACACGAAGGCCAACTCACGAGGGTGGCAGACGACGCCATCGGGCGGTGATGCACAGTAGCAATGCTTCTTTGGGCAAAATCCAACGGTCCAAAAGAGGCAGACCTAAACGGCAGACATGTCACATTTTATAAACTAATTAGTATTAGATTAGATTTGTGTGCATACATATAAAATTTGTATTCACATAGTGTTTTGAAAGGAAAATACCATCAAATGTGAAAACTGATTTTGATGCAAATTACGGATGCCTTCCGACTTGGTCAAAATCAAAGCATTTTGGTCTTGCATGCATCCTGGAGTGGCGCCTCAATGTCCATTCGTTGGGCTAAACACACTATGGGCCCATATTCTCTTTAGAAGTGTACAATAGGCCCATGTGTACTGTGCGATTCGGAACCGGACTTGAACTAATCGCCTGGGAAATCATCGGCATGTCCGAATCGGAGCGAGATATGCGCACACCTTGAGGACAAATACGTGGCCAGCGCGCACAATGCACGCATACACATACCAAGTTTCCAAGTCACGCTGCATCAAAAAAAAAAAAAAAAAAAAAAAAAGTTTCCAAGTCACGCCATCGATCAAGCATGGCTGCGCTGTCGAGCGACGCGTCGTCGCCGCCGTGGGCGGATCTCCCCGTGGAGATGGTCGACGCCGTGGTGGAGCGCCTCGACGTCCTGAGCGCGGCGCGGCTCGCCGCCGTCTGCTCGTCGTGGGCCGCCGCCGTCGCCACAAACCCGGCGCTGCCGTTCGGCACGCCGTGCCTGCTGATGGCGAGCGAGGAGCTCAACATCTTCGAGGAGGACACGTTCGAGCTGATGGACCTCACGGACGCCGGCGAGGGAGGATGGGAGCAGCCCGACCCGCCGCCGGCGCTCATGTGGGGCGTCGCGTGGGGGCAGCAGTGGGTCGGCGGCAAGGACGACTGGCTCGCCACCGTCGACAAACACGGCGACGCGCGGCTCGTCAACCCCTACACCGGCCAGCGCGTCGAGCTCCCCGACATCAGCGCCGTCGTCTCCGGCGACAAGACCCGGGCCACGTTCATCAGGATCGTCGTCTGCGAGACGCCGTCGTCCGGCACCGGAGCTGCAGGCTACCTTGTCGTCGCGGTGGTGGGTAAAGGCGTTCTGGCGATCGCGAGAGGCGGCGATGATGGATGGACCGCGCTGAAGAACCCCGTCGACGGAAACCAGTTCTACTGCAGCGACGTCGTCGTGCACAAGGGCAAGGTGGTCGCGGTCGACTTCTACGGCGTCGTACATTCCTGGAACATCGAACATGCCTGCGCCAGTGACGCCGAGCCGGAACTGAAGCCGCCGCCGCCGCCGCCGCACGACGACGAGCTCGACGGGTTCGAGTTCCGGTGGCGGCTCGCCGAGTCGGCGGACGGTCGCCGGCTCGTCCTGGTGCGCATCTACGGAAACAGAACGGACCCCAATCCCAGAGCCTACGGCCACCGCATGTACCTCTACTCCGACTCGTACCACGCCGAGGGCGTGCGCGTGTACGAGCGTAACGTGGATGATGCCGTCGCCGGCGACGACGGCGGCGGGTGGAACCCCGTCGTCGGCTTCGGCGACGACTCGCTGTTCCTCGGCTTGAACTACCCGTTCCTGGCGCGCGTCGTCGACCGGTACTCGCCAGGCGCATACTGGGTTCAGCTTCGGCCCAACTGCGTTTGCGTCACGTACAACCACTCGTCAGTCTGGAGCGAACATTTTGATTGCGACATGCAGGTGTTCAGTTTGGGCAACAAAGGGTGCTCGTTCAGGTCGTCGTGTCTGTTCCCCACTGATCGGTGCAGCTATCGAACACCAATGTGGTTTAGACCGGTACTCAAGAATTATGAACTAGAGTAAATTTCAGAGAACGGTCCTGTTGTGGCCTGTTTGTTTGAACTCCAGATTGTATTATCCAGCTTACAGGTGTTAGATTATATACCAACATCTTTGGGTGTCATTCTCCTTGAAGGTGTGGTTGGGACTTTGGCATCATGATCTCAACTTCCTTGTTGTGTTGGAGGGCTGAAGGAGCAAGAATATTGTGTGGTTGATGCTAAGCAGTAGAATGTTTTGTTTTTATTTATTTTTTGATTCCTCTTTATTTTCCTATGCCTTTGTGCAACAGGAAGGGGAGCTTTTGTACCGTGAAAAAGCTATATGCATCAACCGATGCAGAGGCTCGAATAAGAAGTATTCCCTTTTTTTTTAAAAAAGGCGATAGAAAACAACATCATCCTCATCTGTTTTTAAGGTGCCTTGTTCATTCTTTTGCGAAGCATTTTATATCCTATTAGACGACTTGCTCTGAATTTGGAAAAGATAATTAAATAAATGACCGCCATGGCCCGATGTCCACTCCCATTGCCACACATGCCGTCCTCATAGGCTTCGTCATGCTGCTGTTCTAGGTCGTATTCCAACCTGCACTCGTTGACGGTCACGAGCGTCATCGTGGCTGACTTCAACCTCACTCTGAAATTATCAAAAAAAAAAAAAAAACCTCACACAGCAATATAAAAGAAAACCTCACGCCGCAATTATCAAAAATAAATACCCCCGCCCAAGCCCATACAACGGCCTGCAAGACATTTTGTCTCTACATCATCGCCCACAACCCCAACCCTGTTGTCTCCGTCCTCTACGAGTAGGCCAAGTTCTGCGTGATGTACAAGACGCACAATGTACACAACGAACTGCAAATCACCAACGGACCAGCGTCCCACTCATTGACTATTATGTAGTGTTTGGTTGTCTGAATCAATTCTGTCGTAGCCCTAGTTTCCAGATATTTTGAACCCTATTTTAAGTTTTTTCCGAAGACTTGTCTTGCACGACATGGTCTACGGGAAGGTTACGATCTCATTGATAGATTCGGAGAAGGAGCATTGTAGTTTAGGAAGGACTCTGATAGGTGGTAACTAGCCTATAAATATTCATGTAACCCTTACGGAGAAATTGATGTGGCACTCTGCGAAACCCTAACGCAAAGGCTGCCACATTATACAAGATCGCACTGGACGTAGGGTTTTTATCCTTCGGGAGGCCTGAACCAGTATAAACCCTCTGCGTGTTCTTAGATTGATCTCGCTAACCACGTTGCTCTCACGATCCAAATATCTGCCGAACAACCCTGTTCAATCGGGTGACGACAGAGGCGCGCCAGGTAGGGGGGCAGCGTCGAGATTCCGTCAAGAGCATCAGATGGGATCCGCAAACAACATGAAGTTTCCTGTCGGCGCCGAGTTCTGCTTCGGATCTTTGACCTTCGTCGCCGACGGGAACGGAGATCTCCAACAAGTCAACCCGCCAGAGGCGTAGGAGGCGCTTCTGGCGGAATTGGTGGCCTCGATCAACCTCAACGATGGAGCCGCCCCGGAAAAGCAAGAGACGACGTCTTCAAGAGCGCATATGCCGTTCGGGTTCATGAACTCGGCGGATGCGTTCCAGGGGGCTGCGACAGGGGTATGGGGCTCTCCTTCGGGAACCCTACCGGAGGCGGAATCCTCTTCGGATCCGATCTCTGGCTCTGCCCTAGAGCGCAAGTCGTCCAGGCAATACTGGAAGGACGTTACTTTCCGGGCTTCGGGATCGGGAGCCCCGGACAGTGATGATGAATCATGGGACAGTGAAGATTGCCCCGAAGTTGGAGGAGATTCCAAAGATGAAGGCATCGATCCCTCTCGCCAAGTGTACATGGCCGGGCGGGCTTCGGAGGCATCCTCCAGCAGCGCATCCACCATCAGATCTATCAGATCCCAATCTCGAGCTCCATCCGATGTCACGCCGCGCAACCTTGGTCGAGAGTTTGAAGCCATTCGGCTTCAGACAGCGCTGGAGTTGCTGAACCGGCCGGCTCCCGATGGTTCTCCCTTGGCCCCATTGGTACAACAAGTCGCCGAGATCGCGGGTCGCATCAATACGACGCCGCCCGTGAATAATGTAGCAGCTCCAGCCGCTCCTGTCACCAACCTCTAGGGAAGGCTCGGACCAGTCAATAATGAAAGGCCTGCTGCATCTGAGCATGCGTCATCTTCTGATCGTCGAAGGCGACAAGGTCAACCCCTGGCGCCATCTGATGCCCGCCATGTCTTGAATCGACAGCGTGGGGCTCCCTCCGTCCACCAGCGCCTGGGAGGACGACCTTCACAAGCACCAAGACAGCATTCTGAGTCCACAGGCACTCCTCGCCTAGCATCTGAAACAGGGCCACCTGCTTACCAAGCCATTGGTTCCTATCTCCGATCAGTGCGATGGCCCGAGAAGTTTAAGCCAAATATAGTGGAGAAGTATGATGGTAGCACCGATCCCGGGGAGTTCCTGTCCATCTACTCCACGGTGATCGATGCAGCCGGAGGTGATGAAAGGGTCAAGTGCTGCTATCTACCCACCGTCCTGACCGGTGCTGCGCGGACGTGGTTGATGAATTTGCCACCCTATTACTTTGATTCTTAGGTTGAGCTGACGAAGATCTTCAAAGGAAACTTCCAAGGCTCCTACACTCGCCATGGCACGGTAGACCAATTGAAGAACATAAGACAGAAGGCGGACGAGTCACTTCGGGACTACACGAAGCGCTTCTGCCAGATGAGAAACACCATCCCGAAGATCCATGACGTGGAGGTCATCGGAGCATATCAAGATGGATGCTTAGATGTGAAGAATCTTGCGCTAAAGCGGCTGATGCCCGAGCACGCCTCAATGATGGCAAGGGTAAAGGTCCGAAGAAGAAGGCAGATGATCGTGAAGTCATGGCCGTTGAGCAGAAAGAAAGACGAGAGGGACGCTTTCCCCGAAAGCGGGGTCGTGATCACGACCGCCCCGAAGGAGTTGAGAAGTGGTGCCCCATTCATAGGCGCACCTCCCATGACTTCGATGACTGCTACAAGTACAAGGAGATGGAATGAAAATGCCTGGCAGAAGGGAAGATCAAGCTCCATGATGAAGATCGGGGGAATCACAGGAATAATGGTCCACATCGGGCTGAAAGGCAAGATCGTGAAGAGGATGAAGAGAGATACCCTGAGATCAACATGATCTTCGGGGGGAGTTCGACCTTGTCGTCCCGAACACAGTATAAGAAGATCCAGCGAGAGGTGTTGATGGCTGAGCCTTGCTCCAAGAAGCTGGAATGGTCGGATATTCCAATCACCTTCGGCACTGAAGATCACCCGAAGAGTCTGATAAGTGGTCCTGAATTGCCGTTCGTTGCCAAGATCATTGTGCATCGAAACAAGATTGCGAAGACCCTGATCGACAATGGGAGTGGATTGAATCTCTTGATGAAGAAGACCTTCCTGCGGATGGGCCTGCCGCTCACCATGCTTACTCCGGTTGAAGGATCATTTCATGGGATAGTTCCTGGGGTGTCATCTCGACCCCTAGGGAAAGTTCATCTGGAGGTGTCTGTAGGGTCCAAGGAGAACAGAAGGTCGGAGGTTCTTACCTTCGAAGTAGCTGATTTTGACTCTGCCTACAACTGCATCTTAGGCAGGCCTTTCCTGTTCAAGTTCATGGCGGCAGCAAACTTCGCATATGCCCAGCTGAAGATTCCTGTTCCGAACGGTGTGATCACCATTAATGCGGACCAATCAGAGCCGGTGAAGTGCGACCTTGATGCTCTCGTGTTAGCTGGACACTTCAAGGATGAGTCCCCGAAGGAGGAACCTCAAGCCAAAACCCAGAAGGGAGATACATCGCAGACTCCGAAGGTCAAGGACACACCTCCTCCGGTGACCCCGAACAGCCAAACCTTGGCGTTAGCTTCGACACCTAGCGGAGCCGCGAAGGAGGGCAACGTTGAGAAGAAGGATGTTAAACTCAGTGACACGGATCCCGCCAAGACGACGTACGTTGGCGCGGGCCTCCCCGACAAATAGGAAAGCGAGCTCGTGGCCTTCCTTCGGGAGCATATTGACGTGTTTGCATGGAAACCGTCTGATATGCCCGGGATCCCCAGGGAGGTCATCCAGCACAAATTGGGAATTGATCCGGCTTTCAAACCGGTGAAGCAGAAGCAAAGAAGATATACTCTAGATAAACGCGACGCCATACATGAGGAAGTGACTAGGCTTCTTCAAGCCGGGTTCATTAGAACGGTCGACTATCCTGAATGGCTAGCTAATCCTGTATTAGTTCCAAAACCTGATGGCTTATGGCGCATGTGCGTCGATTACACAAGCATGAATAAAGCTTGTCCGAAAGACGAGTACCCTCTTCCGAGGATAGATCAGATTATAGACTCCACTTCTACTAGTGAATTATTGAGTTTTTTGGATGCTTACTCTGGATATCACCAAATTAGCCTCAATGTTGATGATCAAGAGAAGACGGCGTTCATCACGTCCTTCGGAATCTTTTGTTATGTGACCATGCCCTTCGGGCTGAAGAATGCAGGTTGCACATATCAAAAGTGTGTGAACCTTGTCTTCGAGGAGCAGATCGGGAAGAACATCGAAGCTTACATCGATGACATCGTCGTCAAGACTAAGAAGAAAGAGAATCTCCTCGATGACTTGAAGCAGACATTCGACAATCTGCGCAAGTACAAGATGAAGCTTAACCCCAAGAAGTGTGTCTTCGGAGTTACTTCGGGCAAATTCCTGGGATACATGATCTCCGAACGTGGCATTGATGCTAATCTAGTCAAGATGGCGGCGATTGAAAAGTTGAAGCCTCCTCAGACCAGAAGAGAAGTTCAGAAGCTGGCCGGCATGATGACGGCGCTAAGCAGATTCATCTCGAGATCGGGAGAGAGAGGTATGCCATTTTATAAGTTGCTAAGACAGAAGGAAGGCTTTGATTGGGATGATCAAGCAGAAAAGGCATTCCATGAGTTGAAGGCTTATCTCAAGCAAATGCCTACCCTGATACCGCCGCAACCTGAGGAGCCGCTGCTCTTGTACGTTGCTGCAACAGATGCTGTGGTTAGTGCAGCACTGACGGTGGAAAGAGAAGTTGAAGGGGAAACCAGACAACGTGCGGTGTACTTCGTCAGCGAGATTCTGAAAGATGCTCAAACGAGGTATCCGATGGTGCAGAAGCTGCTCTACGCCGTCTTGATGACATCAAGAAAATTGAAGCACTACTTCCTTGCTCACCCCATCAAGATAGTGTCGGATCGACCTCTGCAGGCTGTCTTGCATAGCAAGGATGCAGTGGGGCGAATCGCACAGTGGGCTGTTGAGCTGGGGCAGTACGAGATTGAGTTCGTACCACGAAGACCTGTGAAGAGTCAAGCCTTGGCAGATTTCATTGCTGAGTGGACTGATGATGGAGGAGAAGAGCAAGTCGACCCTACTCATTGGGTCATGTACTTTGACGGCTCCTTCACCTTGAAGGGTGCCGGTGCCGGTGTGGTATTTGTTTCACCCGAAGGAAGATTCATGAAGTATGCGATTCAGTTGCTGTTTCAAGCTACGAACAACGTCGCGGAATATGAAGGCCTAGTTTCGGGTCTACGCATTGCAAGGTCACATGGAATTGATCGGCTGCTTGTGAAAGGGGATTCACAATTGGTCGGCAGACAAGTACAGAAGGAGTACCAATGCTCGGATCAGAAGATGGCTGATTATCTGGATGAAGTTTGGAAACTTGAGAAGGGCTTTGATGGATTCGAAGTGCGATATATACCACGCTTAGATAATCGGGATGCTGATCACTTGGCTTGGATTGCCTCGTCTCGATCTTCAGTCCCTGATGATGTGATTCTGGAGAAGCTCACGAAGCCTTCGGTGTCGAAAATTACACCCGAAGAGGACGTGATGGTGATTGACTCGGGAGAAGGGCATGTTGAAGACTGGAGAATTCCAATCATACAGTTCTTAGAAAACAACCCTATCCCGGATGATGATGCTACTACGGAGCGTGTTGCTCGGAAGACCAAGCTGTACGTGATGGCTGATGGAGTGTTGTACCGAAGAGCTCGTAATGGGATTCTGCTACGATGTGTATGTAAGGAAGATGGAGTCAGCCTGCTGCATGATATACATGGGGGGATTTGCGGCGCTCATACCGCATACCGCTCCCTTGTGGGTAAAGCTTTTCGTCATGGGTTCTACTGGAACACGGCGAAGTAAGATGCGATCAACCTGGTCAAGACATGTGCCAACTGCCAGTTCTTCAGCAAGCAAAGCACGCGGCACGCCCAGGAATTGCACACCATACCCCTATCGTGGCCGTTCGCCATCTGGGGTATCGATATTTTGGGGCCTTTTCCGAAGGCCAAAGGAGGATACAAATTCTTGTACGTGGCCATTGACACGTTCACGAAGTGGATTGAAGCAGAGGCGGTGACGCGCATTACTCAGGAGGTGTCGGTGAAGTTCATGAGAAGTGTGGTGACAAGGTTTGGAGTTCCAAGGAAGTTAATTTCCGATAATGGAAGGCAATTTGTGGGCAGTAAGTTTGAAAGATTTTGTGCCGATCATGGGATCATACATCCCACTTCTTCGGTGGCACATGCACAGACCAATGGAGCAGTTGAGAGAGCCAATGGCATCATCATGAGTGGTATGAAGACACGAGTATTCGACAAGCTGTCTGCTAAGGGAAAGAATTGGATTGAAGAATTGCCAACAGTGTTGTGGTCTGCCCGAACATCAACAAGCCGCGCGACGAGAGATACGCCGTTTTATCTGGTATATGGTGCTGATGCAGTGTTGCCACCTGAGATACACCTGGGGGCTCATCGCGTGACAAATTTTTATGAAGATGCACAGCCTGATGCTCGAGAAGTTGATCTGATATTGCTTGAAGAAGAGCGTGATACAGCATTAGAACATGTGAAGCAGTAACAAGAGAAGCTGAAAAAGCAGTATCAGAGAAAGGTGGTTAGAAGAACTCTAAGCGTGGGAGATATGGTCATAAAGAAGGACATCACCACTAAAGACAAACATAAATTGTCTTCTCCGTGGGAAGGTCCGTTCTTAGTGGTTGAAGATGCTGGCTTAGGAGCATATGTTTTAGTAGAAGTCAATGGTGGAATATTGCTAGGAACTTGGAATACTGATCAGTTACGTCGGTTCTATGTGTAAAGATTTTTGAAATAAGATTGTCCCTTCGGACCTGAGAAATTTGTCCCTTCGGACATATCAAAGTGTCCCTTCGGACGCAAAGCCCAAGCCCTTCGGCTAGTCTACTAAGTTTGGTCGGTGTCCTGGCCACAAGTTTGGTTTACATGCGCGATACGAACAGCCTTTTCAGGCACCAAAGTGTCGTAAGACTTAGCCACAATGGTGGTTTGATAAGTTATGTGGCCCCCTTGTGTAAAGGTTTGGGGGGAGACCCTTAGCCCCATGTTGGTTTTATAAGCTGGATCTCCCCAAACAGGTCGCACGTTCGACCCAAAAACACTTAAAATGTGTATAAAATAGAACAATCTACATGCCTTACTGATTTGCTACTTTCCTGCACACACTTAAAACTGTGTACTGAAAAGCAGGAGGGGGATCATACAGGCATTAAAGCATTGTTCGGGCCTTTGCCTAATTATCATTAAAACATTAATTAAAAGAAGGGCCTTCGCCCTATTGTTCAAAAAATTGGGCTTTCATCCCATCATTACAGAAGACTATTGTTTATTACAAGCTCTTTACATAAGAGCCAAATTATTCCTGGTCATCACCAGGCGCGTCATCTTCAGCAGATTCTTGTTCAGCTGGAGCAGCTTCGGGGATCAGGTTCAAGGAAGTCACGAAGGCGTCGGCGGTAACATGGGCTTGATTCATCAAGGCGTCACGCTGAGTTGCATCACACTTGAGACCTTGATCTAGGAGGCTGAGGTCTAAGTTTGGAATATGATGCTGAAACAAGGCTATGGTGTAGGCACTGCCAGAAATACACCGAGCATACCCTACTTCAACAGCATCGTCCTTCTCCGATTTCAGTCTGCGTTCCTCAGCTTCAAGGGTTGATACTCGCTGCTGAAGAAGTTGCACATCCTTGTCTTTAAGCTCCAGTTTCTCTTTCAAGGCCTTAGATTCGTCCTTCAAAGCTGACAAAGGGAGAGACATAAGAGTTAGATTGTTGATCAAGAGATGTCTGTGAAGAACTAGTTCAAAGATACTTACTGTCAACTGAAGTAGCCAAGGTGGCATTGGTGTCCTGCAAGCTCTTTACTTCTGAAGCATGGGCAGTCTTGAGATCAGCCAAAGCTTTATTGACCCCAGTCAGAGCTGCTTCCAATTCAGTTATCTTGGCCTCCTTGTCTGCCAATAGTAAGCTGGGGGCTGCTTCAGAAATCTTGAGCTTCAGTTGTTCGTTCTCCTGCCGAAGATCTCGAACCTTGGTGCTGAAAGCTCTGCAGGTCTTCAAAGTCCAAGTTTCTGCTGCCTCGACTTCTGCCTTGATTTTGCTAAACATTGCGGGCCCTGGAGAAGGACCCGAAGGAAACTCCACTGCTGGCATCATCACGGCAGAAGTTGAAGTCGCAGCAACATCATGAGCTCCTCCAGCTAACACCTGAAGCCTTTTGGCACCAGGTTTCCTTTGACCCTGGGATGCACGAATTTGAGAAATACGCGAGAATCCATGGAAGAGGGTACCAAACACTATTGATAAAGGTACCTGGTTGCCTGGGCCAACAGCTCCTCGAACAGCTGGCATTTCTGGTACAGAGTCTGCTGGAGGAGGCACGGGAGCAAGTAGCGGAGTTCGGCCTCTCCTCTTCCTTGGACGGAGTGGCTGCACCTGTGGTACAGTAACTTCTCCCGAAGCGCTGGGCTTGGATGATCGAAGTTTCCGAGTAGTCCAAGGCTTCGGGGGAGATGAGGGCTTCGGAGCAGAAGATTTCGGAGGCGCATCGGACATCAATGTGGCCTTTACTGCTGCCACCTTTTCCTCCAAACTCTGATGGTCTACATCATGCTCCTGAAGATAAATGGAAGAAGAAAATTATGTGAAGTCAAGAAGAATTGAAGATACCAAGATTGAAGGAATAAATTCTGACCTGGCCTTCGGGGACAGTGAGGATGTCGTCTGCAAATGCTTCAGCTAAGCTCTTCTTCTGAGCTTCGCTGGGCTCCTTCTCACTGCTGCTGCTATCCAGCACCATGGTGCTTTCCGCACCCCCTTCGGAAGGATCAGGTCCGAACATATCCTAGAAGCATAGGAAGTGATAAGCGATTCGCATGGCAAGATAACAGAGTAAATATGAAGATATATACCTCTGTGGCTGGGTTCGTGGCGCTATATGGTTCTGGGAAGCCTTCGGGTCTGGGCTGAAGATCAGACTCGAGAATGGTGTACACGCGCCTCTTGACCTCCTCTTCAGGTATTTTGTCGACTACAAGAAGATTCAAGGCAATAAGTAAAGATGATTTATTAAAGTGAAGATGTGAAGACGAAAATAAGGATCAAACTTGAACCTTCGGAAGGAAGCCACTTCGGATTTCGGGGCTCGTCTCCGAACATGGCTAGCGGCTCCCGATGTTGAAGGGGGAAGAAGCACCTACGGACATACTCCTCCACGATGTGTTCACCCCTCAGTCCATTGGTGACCAGCTCCGTAACCTTGGCGACCATCCGCTTGAGTCGCTAGTCCCTGACTGGTGTAGCTTTGATCCATCCTTGATGGTAAGGCAACAATCCTTTGCCCTTGATATCGTGCTTCTCGGAGTCATCCATGAGGAAGTACTTCCACCGGTAGCCGCTCCAAGATCGCCGGTAAGCAAAGGGAGGATAAACAATGTTCCTTCGGCGATTGAAGGACATGCAACCCACTAACCCAGAAGAATAGTAGCAAGGTTCATGATAAACCCACCACAAGTCCAAAGAAGGAGCAGTACCCAGCCAACATTCACAGAGAGTGGAGAAAAGACTCAACAGGGAAACGGCTTGAGGTTTCAAATGAATAAGTTCTATCTTGTAGAACTTGCAGACACGCTCAAGAAATTTGGAGGGCGGGAGATTGAAGCCACAGATCATGTGAGATTCGAATACCGGGATTTCGGTAGTGTCGAAGCTGAAGCACATGTCGCCCTTGTTCTCCTTGGTGATAACGAAATCGGAGATCCATCCGGTCTTCTGCAGCTCCAGGATGTAGGCTTCATTGATCTCCCCGGGTTTCCAGTGATCGGTGGACTCTGGAATCTCGCCGGCGTCCATCATCCGCTGGGCTTTGGTGGGGGAGCCGTTGGAGCTGGTGGCGTCATCTTGGTGCTCAGGATTTTGCTCAGCGGCGACAACGGCCCTATTTGATGAGTTGGAGGCCATGAGGATTGATCTAGGGTTTGCGTGCGACGAAAGTGGAGCTAGGGTTTAAGCGACAGCAAGGGTGTTGCGGAATGGGGAAGACGACTGTGGCGATTGGGTTTTATGGGCTCTCGCGACTGTTTGGCTTCTCAAAGAAGGCAACCCTGCCCGGTAAATGTTCTTGGCAATGCAACTCCGCGCGATATTCCTGTTAATTTAAAAGATATTCGGATTTTGTTGCCCAGATTTGAGGGATTCGTTATAGCAAGTTTGGGAATATTTCCATTAAGTGTGCATAAAATTATTGCTGCCAGAAATTATACCATTCTTTGAAGATTGCTACTGTCCGAAGAGAGTTATTTCTTGAAGAGGCATATTCTCCGAAGAGAGTTGTTCTCCGAAGAGTGTTGGTTGTTGAAGCAGTTTTTCCCGAAGGACTTATTTAAAGAAGAGACATTCTCAGAAGATATACATCATTGCAAAAACATGAAGATGAGATTGAACATACATATATATTTGGGATTGAAGGCAGCTTTTTATTCATTAATCCGAAGATCCTATTATAAGATCTAAGTTACATCTGAAGCTTTGGGAAGCACCTGGCCCTAACAGAAAGGTTGAAGACAAGGTTGAGGGAGATGCTGGGCTCAGGTGTGAGCAGCACGGGGATATCTCGTATCCCTAGTTTCGCCGCTCATCAGCGTCCTCAGAAGGGGCTCCGGTGACATCAGAGGAAGTGTTCTCTGTGCCCCCACTGCTTGCGCTGTTGATGAGGGACACTTGAGAAGAGATATGGGTGGCCCCCATGTTAGAGTCAAGGACCGGGTTTGCAACCCCGGTAGAAGGCAGAACCGAACCGACGTTTGGAGGAATAACAGAAGCTGGAGAACCTGCAGGGCTGGGATCTGCAGGAGCATCCATGTCCATGGAGTCGCCGCCACCAGAATTGTCGTCGTTGGAGTCGTCGATGGAGACGATGTCGGCGTCGGCGGGGATGTCACGTGACCCCTTATTGAAGGCCACGTGAAGACGCCTTGCGTACTCTTCATCATCGATGTCCTCCTCCAAATCGATAATGTCGGCTGGATTTGGTGGAGGGCTTGGAGGAGAAAGCCCGTAATCTACCGCCTTTGTTGGAAGAGGAGGAGGGGTTGATGGATCAGCAAGCTCAGGAGGGCTATCCGCTGGGCTCTCGTGAGAGGGAGCAGAGGAAGAAGAACCAGATGCGCCGGTGAAATTGGTGTTGAGCCATCGGGAAAACCTAGGGTTGACGCATCTCTTGCGCCCCATGGTGGAGCTGGTGGAGAGGATGATGTTTGGAGCAGCTGGAACCTCCGAATTTATAGCCTTGAGGAGCGGCGTTTCAGTTGATCGAAAAGTCAAGTGAGATAATTATTATTTTGCGAGTTTCCAAGGATACAGGAAGACGAGGTGACGCATTGTTGAAGATTCCGTCAGGTTGGTCAGATAGTAAAGACAAATTTTGACTTGTCAAGTCAAGATCCTATTTTATTGCTGAGAGATTCTTCAGAGAGAGTAAGAAAAGATGGATCGAGATTTTGGTGTTCGGAATTCCAAAGACATTTATTCCGAAGATACTTGTTCCGAAGCTCTTATTTTCCGAAGATGGCGGTTAACCAATGATGACAGTTCGGTATGTCTGGATCCTAGGTTGACGGCAGAACATATTCCTCGTCATATTCTCATCTAAGAATGAGGATGCCAAGTGACATGTTCAGGGGCTTATGTCGTAGCCCTAGTTTCCAGATATTCCGAACCCTATTTTAAATTTTTTCCGAAGACTTGTCTTGCACGACATGGTCTATGGGAAGGTTACGATCTCCTTGATAGATTCGGAGAAGGAGCATTGTAGTTTAGGAAGGACTCTGATAGGCGGTAACTAGCCTATAAATATTCATGTAACCCCTAATGCAAAGGCTGCCACATTATACAAGATCGCACTGGACGTAGGGTTTTTATCCTTCGGGAGGCCTGAACCAGTATAAACCCTCTGCGTGTTCTTAGATTGATCTCGCTAACCACGTTGCTCCCACGATCCAAATATCTGCCGAACAACCCCGTTCAATCGGGTGACGACAAATTCCATCTTGTATGGGATGGTTCAGTGAATGAGATGATCCTGTATAGGATGGTTCAAGTAAGGTATTTGGTTGTCTGAACAAGATGGTTCATCCTTTTGTTTAGTTGACTTTACAGAATGGTTCAGAATGGTACAAGTTCATGTTTGGTTGATTGAATAGGTAGTGTATGATAACCTTCCTTCCATAGGTGGTAGCATTACCCTTTGTCTAAATTTATTCCTAACATGTAAATTTTATTAACGTTTTGTTATATTTAAAAAAGAAAATGATAATGAAAATAATCAGATGATTAGGCACACGCGATAATGTACTCTTGCACAAATTGACACACGAGATCTCAATCTACTGATATCTGTAGCAATCAAGCTAGTACCAATCTATCCATCGTTGGCTGAGGGAAAGCTACCAATTTATCGTCGGCAAGCTGATTTCATCAAGGATGAGTACAACCTGCAGGCGGGATTTAGGATAACGTCAAATCTCTCGCCGAGGAGTTGATGGCCATTCAAATCCCCCTTTCCTGCCGAAAAAAAAAACGAAAGAAGATCTGGCAGCTCGACAAACTGCAAGCAAAAAAATTCCCCAGTACAGCTCGACGAACTGCGAGCACGAAATCCGTTTTCATTGGGATAGCTCGATGAAGATCTGGCAGGTCGTGTGAGCAAGGGCCGACGAGCCGCCGCCACTGCTAGGAGAGACACGGTAGGGCGGGGCCAGGGACGGGTGGAGCAACGGTGAGTGCCCCGCCGCCGCCGGTCATGGAGAAAAGCAGGAGGCAGTGTTCGGGGCTCGGGAGGTGAACGAGAGAAGAAAGAAAACGAGAGGAGGTGGTGGGCGGCGAAGCAACGCAGCCGGCTCTTCCTGGACGACGTGGTTCGATGTTTTTTCTCGCACCGGGCCATCCAGCATCTGACGGGAATATACCTGGAATCTGAACGAGTCCATCCTGGACGAATCGGTTCAATACAACTAACCAAACACGGTGATGACGTCAGATGCAGAATGGTTTGATACAGGACCGATCCGTACCAAGAACCAAACATTACCTAAGACCCTCTGACTAGGCTGAGTTCTGCTTGATGTACAAGGTGCACGATGAGAAGAAGGAGGTAGAGGTCGCCAACGGAACGACCACCCACTCAATGCCGAACCTAAGGGGAGGCATGCACCCCCCCCCCAAAAAAAAAAGTGAAAAATTATATTTAGCTCTGGAAACATCCGAGTTGAAAATTTTCGGATACGAGTTGAAACATTTCCAAACCGAATTGAATTGTTGTGAAATTGACCTGAAATTTTTTAAAATCGAGTTGAAACTGTGTAAAACCATTACTTAAAACTCACTGGAATGAAATGGTTAGGGACAACTTTGTTGGTTTGCTGTTTGAAACCAAGCGCGTTGGTTATTGAGCCAGCGCATGTCTTGCATTAGACGCTCCGAACCTGGCAGGTCATTGTAGGAATAAAATAGTCGTAAATGCAACACTTGTGTTCAAGATGCCTATATAAGTGAGATTTGTATTTGGATGGGTTGATTTCACCACTAGGAACTTAATCATCGGAACTATGCTCAGTTTGCATGCTTGCGCTTTGTTATCGCCTTTTCTGACAAATCACAAGTTCAATCTTCTCTCTTGCAAATCAGAAAATAAAAATGATTTTTCTGACAAATCAGCAGTTCAATCTTCTCTCTTGCATCGTGGAGTTCAATCTTCTTTCTGTTCTCAAAAAAAGAAAAAAAAAAGAGTTCAATCTTCTTTCTTGCAGACAAATCAGCAGTTCAACCTGTAAATGGGAGTTCGTCGGGCTAAATGGCCCATATTATTTTTTCGGAAGAACAACAGGCCCATACGAAAATGCTCGACTATGATTCGGAGCCGTTCTATAATCGCCGAACTGGTGCCGTATAGTATACGAAGCCATCGGCGAGTCCGAATTGGAGCGGGGATATGTGCACAACTGGAGGATAAATATACAGCCCAGAACGTGCACAGTGCATACACGAACGAAGATTCCAAGTCGCGCAATCGAGCAAGCATGGCTGCGCCGTCAGGCGATGTGTCGTCGCCGCCGTGGGCCGACATCCCGGAGGAGATGGTCGACGCCGTTGTCGAGCACCTCGACGTCTTCAGCGCGACGCGGCTCGCCGGCGTCTGCTCGTCGTGGGCCACGGCCGTCGCCACGAACCCCGCGCTGTCGTTCGGTACGCCGTGCCTTCTGATGACGGCCGAGGACGGCGACGGTGGCGGCGGCTACGAGGAGGAGGAGGAGGACACGTTCCAGCTGATGGACCTCACGCGCGGCGAGGAACCTGTCTCGTCGCCGGCGCTAGTCTGGGGCGCGCGGGAGCAGTGGTGGGTCGGAGGCAAGGACGACTGGCTCGCCACCGTCGACGAACGCGGCGACGCGCGGCTCGTGAACCCGTACTCCGGCCGCCGCATCGACCTGCCGGACATCAGCCCCGTCGCCGCCAAGACGCGAGACACGTTCGGCCGGATCGTCGTGTGCGACACGCCGTTCGACACGGCCGTCGGCATTGACTGGTACCTCGTCATCGCGGTGGTTCCTACTCCTGCTCCCGGCCTCTTGGCGATCGCGGCAGGCGGTGGCGGCCCGGGCAGCTGGACCGCGTTGAGGAACCCCGGCGGAAATCTGTTCGGTTACAGCGACGCCGTCGTGCACAAGGGCAAGGTGTTCGCCGTCGACACCTCCGGAAGCGTACACACCTGGGACATACGAGGAGGCGTAAATGACGTCGAGCCGACGGAGCTGAGCCAGCCGCCGCAGCTGGACGTCGACCCTGACGACGAGTTCGAGCGCCGCTGGAGGCTTGCCGAGTCGGCTGACGGTCGCCGGCTCATCCTGGTTTGCACGTACGGCCGTGAAATCAATTGCGCCAAATCCTCGGGTTACCGCCGCAGCACGTTCGAGTACACGGGGTTCCAAGCCGTCGGCGTGCGTTTGTACGAGCGAGACGTGGACGATGCCGACGACGGGTGGAGCCCCGTCCTCAGCCTCGGCGACCACTCGCTGTTTCTCGGCGCCAACTGCCCGTTCCTGGCTCCGATCGTGAACCGGGACTCGTCGTCAGATGCAAAGTGCCACCAGCTTCGGCCTAACTGCGTCTGCATCACGGACAACCAGTTGTTTCGGAGCCAAGAGACGGATACTGACATGGAGATGTTCGATCTGGGCGAGGAGAACTTTGAGAAGTACCCGTACAGGTCACGGAAGCTGTTCCACTCTAACCGGTACAACAGCTTCCAGACACCAATGTGGTTTAGACCGATGCTCAAGAATTATGAGCAGTTGGAGTAAATTTCAGATAACGCAGCCTTAGAGTGCACTTGGTTTTGTTGTATGCATGAGCCTCTAGATGGGGGTGATCACATCCAGTTTTCAGAAGTGAATATGAATGTTGGGCAAAGTTAGGTGATGCAATATAGATTCGGAATATTCTATGGAGATGATGGATATTGGGAGATCACCGGCCTGTTGTAATAATACTACTTAGCTATAACTATGACATAATGATTAATATGCATTCGTGTGTAACTCATGAGTGGTGATAAGTAGAGTACGATTAGTGACAATTTGTTGCATATTTTATTGCTAACGGGTGATAATTGTACTACAAAAGGATTAGCATTGATGAGCGTTAGGTGGTGCCCATTGGATGAATGTAAAGAAAAATTCCTGGATACATCCAATAAACAAAAAAAAGTTACAAAAATCAATAAAATACCTTCAGTTCAAATTTTAAAAGTGCACAAGACAATCGTATGTATTATTTCCCTTCTGGTTCCCATTTGAATTCCATGTTCAAATTTGATATCCATTAAAATTTGGACCATCCTATTTCTAGAAATATTCAAAATAATTCCAAAATCAAATGCCCACTTGAATGACATGAGCAATTCTCTACGATATTTTCTTGGTCTTAAGAAAAGTGGTGGTTCCTTTCCTTTTTAACCAATTACGAAGGTATAATAGACTGATTTTCATACACAAATCTTTGGCACAGATAGCATTATTCCTATGACAAGAGCAATAATGAGTACATTATCTGATATGGTTCGGAACGGCACAGTATTACTTGCTATGGTATACTACAATGTGTACAATGTGCTATAAGATTTTAAGACGTTGATCAACGACCTGATTGTAGGCCTTTAGTAGCTTTCATCTCAATACTTAAATTTCCTGTGTTGACAGCCTCTGATGTAGCCATAATTGAAGACTCACCAAGCAAGGAATCCATCTCCTCAGTGTTCTGCTGTGCCCATGGATGCTGCATCACCTTTCTTAAACTATCAAGCTTCTCAGAAACTTCCATCATAGATGGCCTATTTGTGCCACACATCTCCAAACACTGATTCGCTAACTCTGCAATCTCCTCAAGAATCTCCATGTTCTCATCCTTGATCTGATCGTCCAAGATCTCCCCAATCTTGCCTTGCTTCATAATAGACACAAACCTCATTGCTAAGCTCTTCTCATATTCAGGTCCGTCAAGGTTGAATGGTTTTTTACGTGTGAGCAACTCCAGGAGAACAACCCCAAAGCTGTACACATCACTCTTGTCCGTCAATTGGCAAGTTTGCATGTACTCTGGATCAAGGTACCCGCAGGTTCCTTGGACAAGTGTGACGAACTGTGATTCGTCAGTTGGTGCTAGGATGGAAGCACCAAAGTCCGTGACTTTCACGGTGTTGTCCCAGTAAATGAGGATGTTTGAGGACTTGACGTCTCCATGGAGTACTGGCGGGGATGCCCATGAATGCAGGTAGGCAAGAGCCTCAGCAGACTGATGGGCAATCTGGATGCGAGTAGCCAAGGAAATGTGCCTGTCATGGTTGCCGTGGATGAAGTTGAGCAGTGTGCCGTTTGGAATGAACTCGTAGACCAACATGGGAACCTCCACTTCAAGGCAGCAGCCAAGTAGCTTAACTATGTTCTTGTGGTTAATTTGAGCGAGGATTAGCATCTCCTTTCCAAATTCTTTCTTTTGCTGCTCATCAATTGACGTGCATCTTTTGACAGCTACTTCAACATTGCTTTTGAGAAGTCCCTTGTATACAGTTCCATGGCCTCCATGACCCGGCACTTGTTTTTCGTTGAACTTGTCAGTGGCTTCTTGCAGTTCTGCTTCTGTAAAAATTTTAAATGCCACCCCTTGTTGTGACTTAATCTCCTCAAACAGCAGTACACCTCCATGCTGTCGGAAGTACCTCTGTTTGATGTGTTGAGGCTTTCTTCTTTCTTGGATCAAGTATGCACATGTTATGGTAACTACAAGGACAACAGCTCCGACACATGTGCCTGCATGATTCAGCGAACTGATTAGTGATTATTTTGGTGTTTTGTAATAAGAAGCGTACACAAACTAGCTGAACGTAAATTGAATTAGAAACGTGAACACAGTACAAAAGGTGCGCCCTCACTTATTTATGAAAGAGGCAGCAACATATAATTGGAGCAGGTAACAATAAGAAAGTTCCTGTTAAGGGATGCTGGGACGGTTTGATATGAAAAAAAAAAGAACCCTCTTGCCGAAAGGTAGCTACTTACCTATGACGACAGGTATTACCCACGAGGTGGATTTCCGATTTGCCGTGCAAAAGCCATCCATGTCCTTTTCTGGACAAGAACATGTAAAGTTTCCTATCGTATTTTGACAAATGCCTCCCTTGGCCGTGCATGGATCTGTATACTTTTGACGGCATTCATCGATATCTGAAAGGTAACGGCAAAAGTTCATTATACACAGCTGCATATAATTTGCATTAACTGAATTTATTTTTGAGAGAGCAGGGGAAACCTGTGCATCCGCCCTTGATGTAGGGATTGCCTTCATATCCGTGCCCACACTTGCATCCGTAGCCTTGTCCTTTGGTGGTATTGATATTGACACACTCGCTGTTGTTGCTAACACATGCATATAAACTGTGGTTCCTTATAGCAACCTCACATGGATACCCTCTAATCGTCCAGTCCATCACAACAGGAACTTGGCCCTTGTATGCATCCCAGAATGTTGTCGCGTACTCAACTACTCATATGTGGTGCTAAAGTTGAACGCTTTCTTTTTTTTGAAAGAACAGGAGGGGTCACCCCCTACTGATTATATATTTGAATAGAAATTAAGCAGTCTTACAGAAAAATTCACGAATAAAAGAAGAGAAAAAAGAAGCAATCTAGAACTATATTGTGTCTATCCATTCTATGATTCTTGGGAAGTATGCTTGTTTTGCTCTGTGTAACAGCAGCAAAAATTCTTGTCTGAATAATTCCTTGCATCCATCAATTGTTGGATCAATATTATTGAATATCCAATCGTTCCTTGTTCTCCAGATACTCCACATCATTAAGATAATAATCTCCATAAAGAACTTCTCTGAAATTTGAACTTTAAAACCTTGAATGATGTGTTCTTCCTCATCTGCATTTGGTGCCTGTAATCCTATTGACTGCCAGCATGCTCTTGCAAAGCTACACCTCAAGAACAGGTGTTGAAGGGTTTCATGAATTTGAAAGATACACAGCTCACAAGTATAAGAGTCTAGCGCCATATTCCTTCTCTGTAAAATGTCTCTTGTGTTAACTCTATCTTTTAGTATAAGCCAGAAGAACACTTTATGTTTCATTTGACATGACGACTCCCAGAGCCAATTGTAGCTTGGTGTTACTGCTCTTGTTCCGATAAGATGCTTGTATACTTTTCTTGAGGTGAAGTTGCTTGATCCCCATATGTATGTCCAGATATCCTCTTCCTCTACTAATTGTATTCCATCTAAATTTGCTTGCAAAGTTTCATATTGGGCAAATGCTTCTTCAGATAACGGTAACTGAAAAAGTTGATGCAAGTGTTGCAAGGATTTCGCTTGGGAAAAGATAATTCCAGGTCTTTGAGAGAATGAAAAAGTTCAGGAAAGTCAATCCTCGGGACCAGGCCATTCCATTGATCATCCCAGAGAAGGATTGCAGTTCCATTTCCAATTATGGGCCTAGCCATACCTTTGTACATATCAAGCAATTTCAGGATTGATCTCCACCAGAATGAACCACATTTACGACTTCCTGGCAATTCTCCATTTCTGTAGTAGTTGTCCCATATCAATTTTACCCATGGTATATCATGTTTGTTGAAGAACTTGTGTAGATGTTTCATGAGAAGGGCATCATTTTTAACTGATAGATTAAGCACTCCCAGACCCCTTCCTTTTTTTGGTAAAGTGACCATTTCCCAAGCTGCCATCGACGGCTTTCTAGCATTCATGTCACTCCCCCTCCACAAACAATGTTTTCTGTATTGATCTAGCTGTTTCACAATTGTAGGAGGAACTTTCATTGTGCACATAACAAAGGTGGCCATTCCAGTGACAACTGTGTTTGTCATTTCCAGTTTCCCTCCCTGTGTCAAAAATAAAGAAGTGGCCACCAGCCTTGGCTCAATCCTGTGGACCAGTGGTAGAAAATCTTCTACTCTTGGCTTTGTTGTTCCTAGAGGCAGGCCTAAATATGGAAAAGGGAAGCTCCCCACTTTACATCCAAAAGTTGCTGCCAATAGTTCCATTCTTTCAGGAGTGACATTGATTGGAACCATGAAGGATTTCTGAAAATATACTTTGAGGCCTGTTGCATCAGAGAAGCTGTTCAATAAAGCTTTCAGCACAAATATTTGTCTTGGGCAAGCTTCTAGAATCATTAGAGTATCATCTGCATACTGTATGATTGGATAATCCTCCCCTGCATTCTGTTGTATTGGCAAATTCAACAAGCCTAAGCTCTTAGCCTTATTTAGTATACTTTGCAACAGGTCAGCAGCCATGACGAACAGAAGAGGGGATAATGGATCTCCCTGTCTCACTCCTCTTTTGCAATGAAAAACCTTCCCTGGGACACCATTCAATAAAACAACAGATGTCCCTGATTTCAAGATTCCATCAATCCACCCTATCCATGTGTTACCAAAACCCTTATGCTTGAGTATTTCAATGATTGTTTGATGTTCAATCTTATCAAAGGCTTTTTCAAAATCGAGTTTCAGCAAAACCATTTCCTTTCTTGATTTGTGACATAGATGCAGGTACTCAAAAGACCATGCCAGGCAATCTTGTATTTGTTCTTGACTTTATAAAACCATATTGATTCATATGCACTAACTTCGTGATTACCACCTGTAGCCTTGTTGCTAATAACTTTGTGAGAATTTTGATGCATGAGTTCAACAATGATATCGGCCTAAAATCCCCCACTTTTGTTGGATTGTCTATTTTGGGTAGTAGAGTGATGTATGACCCATTTATACTTCTCAAACATATTTCCCCCGCATGAAAAGCTTCCACCAGTGCATAGAAATCTTCAGATATGAGGTGCCATTGCTTTTTGATGAAATCACCATTAAACCCATCTGGCCCCGGAGATTTGTTTGAAGGTAATTCATCAATAACTTTGTCAATTTCTTCTTTTGTGAAAGGTGATTGGAGCCAGTCAAGATCATCTGCAGCATGTAATAATTCCTGTAGATTAAAATTCATACCATGGTATTCAGATTTACCCAGTCTTTCCTTATATGATTCCCATATTAAGGTTGCTTTAGCTTCATGTTCTGAATGAGTAACCCCATTTTCATCCTGCAGTGTGGTTATGAGGTTCCTCCTATGTCTTATTGTTGCATTTGCATGAAAGAAAGAGGTACCAGCATCTCCATCCTTCACCCATCGAATAGTTCCTCTTTGCTGCCAGTAGATTTTTTGTTGTTCCAATAAAGCAGCCAAGTGTTCCTTCAGAATATTCCTGAAATTCCATTCTTGTAGGCTCAAATCTCTCCCTTCTTCCAGGGTGTCCATTAGAATAATGACACTTTTTGTATCTGCAATTGTCTTTGCAAGGCTAGGCAGTTGAGCTTGCCAAACTCTGAATACTCTTCGACAGTTTTTAAATTTGGCAACTAATTTCTTTGCTGGGTCAGTCAGAGTGATAGGAAGCTGCCAGACATGTTGTAGAATCAGAGGAAAATCTTCATGTGACTGCCAGTAGTTTTCAAATCTAAAAACACTTGCCTTTTCAACTGAGATTAGGCAAGGCACATGGTCCAAAGTATCTCTGGACAGAGTTTCAACTTGAGATCCAGGGAAGCGTGATGACCATGCAACTGAGGCAAAAAACCAGTCTAGTCTCTCTAGTAAAGGATTTTCTTGCATGTTTGACCAAGTGTATGTTTGTCCTCTTAACGGTAGCTCAATTATACCCAATATGCTTATAGCCTCATTGAAACCCAACATTTCATTAACATTACCACCCGGCTTGTTTCTATTTTCTGTTCTTCTGATTAGATTAAAATCACCAACAATCAGCCAATTAGCCTCATCTGCCATCTCAACATTCCTGAACCATTCTAGGAAAGCAGGCTTGTCCTCTGTTCTACTAGGAGCATAAACATTTGTTAAGGTCCAGATATCACCAGTCAGTAAGGATTGGAATTCAATGGACTGACTGTATTCATTTTGGTGCACCATAGAACCAGCAAAAAGTGCACTCTGCCAGATAACAATACATCCTCCTGAGGCACCATGAGAAGGTAATACCTCGAAGTTATCAAAATTTGATGGGCAGAATTTTTTAATATACTGTAAATCAAAGATTTCTCTCTTTGTTTCCTGCAGACAGACAATATGGCATCTTGATTCATTTATTTTGCTTTTGATAGCCTTCCACTTGTCATCAGAGTTAATTCCTCTGACATTCGAACAGAGAATCCTCCAGTCCCAATTTATACTATTGGTTTGATAATCCATAAAAAACAATTGTAATAGAATAGAGAGCAATGCATGAATATCATACATTGAGAATCACCAATCCAATAATTCAGCCGGTATTTTGAGCACCTCCTATCATTGTTAATCATTATGCCTACTAAATACTGGAGAAGGACCAGTGTATACCCGCTCGGGGAATAAAGCTTCTTTCCCAGAAAGCACGGGATATGGACCAGGCTCCATTTCAATACCCAATTCAAATCATTATCACATACTAACCACTGGAGTGGGACCAGATTCCAGAGATACGAGGAGAGCATAATAACCAGATAATCCACATTACAGTCCAGGAAAATAGAGTCATTTAACAGAAAATTGTCTTTCATCCCACTTAACAAAATACCATAATCCAGATAATTAGAACCAACAGCATCACAAAAAAAAAATGACCCAAAATACCCTTCTTTCGAGCCCCCCTTCCTTGCTCACTTCTTTTGTGTAACATTATTAACCTTGGACTTGGATGTCTTTTTAGCCTTCACCCCATCAGCGTCGGCTACCTGCTTTGGTGCAGAGCTCTTCTTTTTGTTTTCTCCTGACCTGCAGCACTAGACTCAGCCGCTTCAGCATCACGTGTGTGTTTAGTTGCCTTTGCGGTCTTCATCTCTTCATTGTCAGTTGCTGACTTCGATATAGCACTCTTCTTCTTAGTTTTCCTCTGTCCTGTGATGCCAGCCTCAGTCCCCTCCATCTCATCTGCAATGCTTCCTTTTTTCTTTGCCTGTGTTTTGGAAGTGATCACCTTCCTTGCCTTCTTTTTCTTGTTTAGTGCTTCATCAAATAGTTTCTTGGCATCCACTTGTAACACCCCAAATCTCAAAGCAAAACAAAAAGTAACAAAAATCACTCCAAATTTAAATTTTTGTCCAACTCTTACCTTGCCACGAGTTTTTACAAACAAAATACACTAAATAAATTAAAACCTAGTTAGAATATGAAATTTTCTAAATATTAAAACCAGTGCTCAAGTGGTTGCTTTCATTTTAAAATTCACTAAAAGTTTGAACATTTCTAAATTTACAACAAACATAATTAAAGTAGATTAAATCCCAAGCCAACTTTCAAAAATTTTGATTTAAACCTGCATGAAAATCCATCATATGCATTTTTGAGATTTCTAGTTTTTCAAAGTGTTGGTCGAATTTTATCCTCTTTCAAATTTGAAATGCATTCAAATTTGAAATTCCTAGAAAAAGAATAAATCTTTTTCCCTACCCTAAAACTAACTTGGGCCGAAACTCTTCATTCCAGCCCAGCTCGTCTTTTTCTTTTCCCCCTCCCTCGGCCCAGCGTCTGGCCCAACATCACAGCCCACGCGGCCTGCTTCACCTTGTCTCACTGACAAGCGGGCCCCACCTGTCAGCCCCTCCTCCTTCCTCCTGCCAGCGCCAGAGGCGCCCATGCCGCCGCCGTGACGCCGCCCCTCGTCAGCCGTCATCCCGTCGCGTCCGCCCTCCTGTGGATGTGTCGCGCTCGCGTCATGGTCATGGGCGCCCACTTCTCCGCCCTCGTCTCGTCTCGTCGCGGCAGAACGACCATGCCCACCTCCCCTTGACCGACGACCGAAGACCGGCGACCATGACCGCCCCCTTCCGGCTCCCTCTCGCCCTCCTCGCCCATAAAGTCCAACGCGCCGCGCTCTCCTCTTCCTCTCCCCACTCGCAGCTGCCACCCTCGACCACTACCAAGCTCCAATCGGGTCTTTTCCCCATTCTTCTTCATCGCCGGCCACCGCCTGATTCGGCCTCCCCGACGACGTCCTCGCCCGTCGCCCCCTCGATCCAGCTCCGCGAGCTTCTCCTGCCTCACCCGCGCTTCCGCGCAGCACGGGAAGCACCGGAGCGCACTCCACGCCGCGCGTAGCCGTCCGTCGCCGCGCGAGCTCGACGACGGCCCCCTCCCGGCCTCGTCTCGCTCGCCTCGCACACGCGCCGACTTCACCGCGTCGCCGCGCGCCTCCGCGACCCACGCGAAGACGACGCGCGGCGTTCCTTCATCCTCTTCCCCTCGCGCCGCCTCCACACGCCGCGCCCCTTCTCGACGCGCAGCACGACCCGGCCACCTCCGTCTACGCAGCCACGACGCCAAGCTTCGCGTCGACGCACCGCGCCTCCAGGCCCTCTTCCCCATTCCGCTCCGCCACCGGAGCCCTTGCCTCGTCGTGCGTCGCTATCTCCTCGCTGCCTCAAGTCGTCGTCCGCGCGTCGTCGACACGCCCCGCGGTGAGATCCCCGCTCCCTCCTCTCTCTCCCGGTCCTCTCCCACCACCGGAGCGCCGCAGTGGCGAACTCCGGCGAGCCGCCAATGGCGCCGCCGCGCTCTGTCGCCGGCGACCACCGCGTCCGCCTCTCAACCGTCCAGTGTCCATCCGACGGCCGAGATTACATACCCCTTCGGGTATGTAACCGGTCCACCATGGACCCATGGACTAGGTCCTTTGCCCCGGTCCACGGATCTCGTGGACATAGTCCATAGATTTTTCAATAGGAAAATAAATCCAGTAAATCTAGAAAATCTCAGGACCTCGTATTTTTACAGTTAAGCCCTCGTACTTTACTGTAATATTGTTTAGGTCCTATCTTTTTACAGAAACAACCTTATACTTTCTGATAATTATCTTTTAGCCCCTGTCTTTTTGCTCTAAGCCCTTAAACTTTTTTGTAATTACATATAGGTCCCCAAGACTTTCTATAATTACAACTAAGTCCCTATAACCTTTCTATAATTACAGTTACGCCCTTAAAATGTTTCTGTAATCGCGTATAAGCCCCTAAAACCTTCGAATAGCTATAACTTCATCACCGTAACTCCGTTTTGGGTGATTCTTGCGCCCACGCGTTCGTAGAAACGCGTAGTACCCTTTAGTACTACTCTTGGAGCTCTAGAATGGACCAGCAAGCCGTAAACACCATATAATCTTCCCTCTTTTGATGTTCTTCCATATCGCCAATTTATGCGACGTCAATCTTGCATGTTGTAGCTACCCGCTTTATCGTTTAGCGTTGAACCTAACCAATCATGCAATATCTCTTTGCCTCACATCCTAGTACCCTCCTCATCGCAATACATCATTCCGCCTTAACCTTATATGTCACACGTACACCCTCACTCGCTAACAATAAACCGACCCAATCTTTCGTGATGTATCGCTCCGAAATCTAGTATCCTATTTACCATGACGGCAAATCATGTGGCGTCGATATCGCTTGTCGCCAAGGCTCATTCACCTCCTAGCGTGAGTCTAACCAATCTTGTTGTATCATTTCACACCAAAACCTAGTATCTTTTTATCGCAACTCAGCTACAAGTCTAACCTATCTCAACCATCGCTCAACCAACCTTAATCTATTGATTACCACCGATCCTTACCAAGCTCTGTTATTTATTATTATTCTCGTATTTATGTGGTCCTTCATTGGAGCTTATTGGATTTATTGTTCATTGTTATTTCAGTTGCTAGTTAGTTGTAGCACCCGCAATTTTGGACCATGGCGATAAACCCTAAAATTTGGATTTTCAAAATTTTCAAACTTAAAATAATTGACTAGACTCAATTAGGGCTCAATTAAAATTTTCTCGAGGTAAAAAAAAACCATGCATGAAACACTCATATGCATATTTGCCTCTCTCTTGCCTTTATTTTAATTGTTTGAGTGTGTGTTGAAAACCTATTTCAGATTTGAATTCAAATCTCCTTGAATTCCCTTCAAATTCCAAATCCAGAAATAAGATAAACCTTTCCTGGCTTGTTGGGCCGCTTCCCTCTCTTCTCCCGCATCCGGCCCAACTTCCCCTTCCTCATCCTCACCCGCGCCCGGCCTCTGGGCCGCGCCGTCCGCGCGCGCGCCTCGGCCCAACTCAGCCGCGCCCGGTCGCCGACACGTGGGACCCGCGCCTCCTTCCTCCTCCGACGCGCGCCGCCCGACGCCGGCCGGGGATTTACTCCCCGCCGCCGCATTTCCTCCTCTGCTCCCCCACGCGTCGCTCTCCCGCGCTCTCCCTCCTCCCCTCGTCCGGGCCCTGCTTCCCCAAACCGCCGGCAACATCAAACCCTAGCCGCCCTCGCCATAACTCCGGCGAGCTCGAGCTCCACGCCACCGTGGCGTCAAAACGACGCGCCCGCGCGACCACACCGCGCCCAGGGCCCCTCTCTCCCTTCTCGCCGCGTGGCATCACCTCAACTCCGGCCCCCACCTCCAGCGCCGCGAGCACCGCGCGCTCCGGCGAAATATCCCGACGAACTCGGGATATTTCCCGGCCCTCTCCACCGCCTTCGAGCGGGTATAAGAAGAGCGCTGGCCCCTCCTTTCTTCCCCGCTGCCATTTCCTCTTCTCGCTCTCCCCCTCCACGCCACCGAGCTCAACCTTCTCTCCCTCTTCTCCAACTCCGGCGAGCAATCCCGCCGCCTCCCAACGCCCTCCGCTCCCACCGGACCCAAGGTGAGCTTTCCCATGTCCCACTCCCTCCTTTGCACCCCTTCTTCTCCCTCCTCGCGCTCTACAGCCTAGCTCCCACCGTGCGCCACCGCCGCCTCCTTTTCCTGTCCAACGCCGGCCGCCGTGGAGCACTCCCGGACATCGCCGAGCACCCCCACACCTTCACCGCACGAACGCGCACCCTCTCCCCTTCACAAACTCGTGCCCGCGCGCTCGCGCGCGCACATCACCGCGCACGCCGACGCGCCGCCGAGCTCCGGCGAACCCGCGCCGCCGCCTCGGCCATCGCGCACGACACCATGCTCCCCCATCAGCTTCCCCGTCGCGCGTAGAAGCCCGGCACAACTCTCCCCGACCCTCTAGGCCCTAGTAGCGGCCGGCGGCGAGCTCTCCGGCGCCGCCGCGCCCTTTCTCCCCGTCGCCGCCGCGCCGGCGCCACCGGGCCCCCGCCTGAGTCACTGACTCGCGGGCCCGCGCGGCCCCGCGCGCCCCTCGGTCCACCAGACCGGCTCACGGTGGACCGCACACACAAACCCAGCCCGGTCCACGCCTCTGTGGACCAAGTCCACGGAACAGTGGCAGCCAGGGGCCCCCGGCCCCACAGGCCCACATGTCAGCCACTGCTACGCTCACAGAAACGCTAGAGCCACACGCACAGTGTACACAGAATGTTATTCCAGTGCCCAAATAATTCCATAAAAATTCCCAAAAATATCCAAAAATTCCCAAATACATTTCTAACCTTTTTCCAACCCTTGTACACCTCTGGAAAATTAGGGTGGAGATTATACTTAATTAAAGTAAATCTACCCCTAATTTAATCCCTTTTCCTCTAATTTCAAATATTCATATCTTCGTCGTTTTAACTCCGAATTCGATAATTCTTACACCATTATTCATCTAAAATCATCCTCTATCATATTCCACCAAAACCATCTTTAGTGGTGTATTTTATTTTATTTATTTTATTCTAATGATTGTTTAATTGAGTGTTAAGCGGTAGATTTAGCCTTTCTTTTATTTAATCGCTAGGTGATCAAGTCTTCGAGGAGGAACATGAAGACCCCGACTACGAGGAAGACTTAGAGGAGGAAGATTTTGGTGAAGGCAAGTCCTAACCACCTTGATCATATTTAACCGAATTAATTCCTACAAAATATCCTATTTAGAGCCTGTGTGCAAATTAAACATGCATAGTCTTTTAAAATGATTTAAATGTTAGAGTAACCTATCATTGTTGAAAGCCATGCCTTGTTTATTGCTATCCTTAATCCATTGTTAACCCTAGGTTCCACAATCATTAATCTTTAATGATTTGTTGGAAAATATTGCCGCTTAGGTTCTTTCACACTGTGTTAATTAATAATATTGCATCACATGTTTTTGTGTGAAAATGTGTGAGTGTGACTTGGTGATGTGTGTGTGAAATAAAAGGGATGGGCTTAGTAAGTGAAACCCATAGTGGGGGTTATGTTTTAGACGGGAGCAAGCGAGGTAGTCCTCAGTGGGGAGGCTATCTCTGGGACGCTACTTCTCGATGGAGAGTAGCTATTGAAGATGCTTGCTTCGGTCGTATAAGGACCGGTTCATGTGCCGCCTTGCCTAGCACTTGAGTGCAACCACGAGCCCCTGTTATGGGCAGGGTTTGGAACCACACCCTACTAGTGATCGCCCGGTACCACCAGGAGGCAGGGAGTTGCAATCGGAAGCCAGGAGAGGGTCTTGACGAGGTTGGCGTCGGATCTGGCAAGTGAAAGTTATTGGCTATTCTATGCCTATGTGAAGCCCCTGGTCGTTGATTTTCCGAGGTGGTACCGTGGTGACATTAAGCAGGTACGGAACCATTAGCATGTCATTCCGACCCACGACGGTGGAAAGGTCTGACATGCCTCGTGGGTAAAGTGTACGACCTCTGCAGAGTGTAAGAATCTATCCGGATAGCCGTGTTCCACGGCATTGGACAAAGCAAAAGCAATGGCCACACAATGATTAGTTTTCTGTGTGAGTTATCCTTGGCGTGTGTGTTTTCGGAATAACGCCGGTTTGGAGCCGTGTGCTGGTTTCCTGCCAGCGTTAAAATTTGGGAACTGGCGGGAAGGATTTATTCTCCCCCAGGGCCACTCAACCCCACTAAGACTATATCAATGATGACTTAGAGTTTTTACAAAATGTTTTGGTTTACAAAACAACCCCTGCATTGAAAATTGGCTTTTCGGCCGATCGATGAAAACCCCAGCCTATTCCTTGGCAATATCCTTGCATATGAGTCACCCTTGTGTTAGGACTTGCTGAGTACCTTATGTACTCACCCCCCATCTTAATCAATCATTCAGAGGAAGAAGCAGAGTATGATTTTCAAGCCGATGGCGAAGAAGACTAGGGTCGTCACGCGCAAGTTTGCCAGTGGAGTGGATCTGCTTCCGCCGTCCGTTGCGTAGAATAAAGTGTGTCATTGCTGCTTCCCAGTAATGGCCACTGTGGTGTGATGTGTAGCGTTGTAAGGCCTCTGGCCACGTCAAAGACCTTTTATGTAAATTAAAAGGCTTGTAATGAGCTTTGGTAATAAATAAAGTTGTGACTCTAAAATGCCATTCTGTGAGAATGTCCGTATCAGCGTCTGATCCAGGGACTGATACGGTGGATTCAAGTACCTCTGAAGATGGGGTATGACAGAGTGGTATCAGAGCCAAACTTGCCCGTAGGATGACCCTTAGCTTGGAAACGTGAGAGAGAGGAGTAGTATTTTATACAAACTATCTATAAAATTCTACTTCTCTACCTATGCTCTATTTATAAAATTCCTTTCTCCAGTACTTACCTCCTTTCAAAATTTGTGTGTAGGTAGATGGAGGACCTTCGCGCAGAGCTAGCCCAGCTGGAGGAGTGCCGTGCTCAGACTGCCCGTGTTCTCGAGGACACCGCCCAGATGTGGGACGAGGACGTTCGCAGGCTTCGCGAGACCCAGGCACAGCTTGCAGAGGTTCAGGCACAGCTCACTGCGTCCCAGGACGAGGTTGCACGTTTGACCTCCAGGCTTGAGTTTGTGAGGAGACTTTGGGAGGAGGACGCTCTGTACCTCATCCGCGAGGTGGACCGTTGCTACGTGAGGCTTCACGAGGTTGGAGCAGGACCCCGCCGCAGGATGACCCCGAGGATCGGAGGACCAGCACGTCACCTTCACTACGCTTGCCCGACGGACTCCAACCCCGACACTGAGCCGAATGGAGACTCCTGGTCTTCTGGAGGTTCAGACCCGTCTGGAGGCGACTCAGGGTTAGGTTCTGACAGCCAGGGACACACTGACTCAGAGGACACTGAGGACCTTATGGAGTGGGCCGCAGAGCTAGAGGCCGCACTCATGAGAGAGGAGTCCACTGAGGAGGACTGTTACGGAGTTGCCCCCACTGAGGAGTCAGTGGCGGAGAACTTCGTGGACCTTCCTGGAGACGACGACGAGGTGATGGGCGAGGAGCAGCCTGCCCAGACAGACGTGCCAGCAGAGCAGGAGCAGCCAGCACTGTACGACACCCCACCAGCACTGGAGCTGCCAGAGAGCCTTCCGACGCCGACCCCAGCGGACCCAGCGGACCCAGCACTGGAGGAGTACTACCGCCTGCTCAGCACGGACGAGCTAGTCCAGGACCCGTTCGACCTCTTCGAGGAGTGGCAGCAGGCTCAGGGCTTTCGAGCTTGAGGAGCGCTAGATAGGAGTAGCGCAGGAGCTTCGATAGTGTCTAGTCTCTAGTGCTAGGCGCTGTCTCGAGTAGTGTCGAGAGTCTAGAGTTAGGGTTGTCTCTAGTGGAGTCCTGTGTGATGAGAGTCGTGGTCTAGAACTCCCCTTGTGGTCGAGTCCTGCTGTAGTCTAGGTTGCGTCGAGTCCTTTTATGTATATAAATAAGAAAGGACTTTGGTATGTGTGATCGAACCTTGTTATTATGAATGCAGTGCTGTGTTGATGTAATGATGCTGGATCTTCTGTTTGCGTGTGTGCAAGATTTCTGGAACTTCTCTTCCATTGATCTTGTTTTGTTGTGCCTCGTAGTTCGTAGATTCCGTGAGTGTCCCATCTCACCTTTCTGCTAAACCCGTTAAACAGATGCCTCCCAAAAGATCTGTCAGGCTACAACAACGCCGTGAACGTGAAGAACACGATGATGAGAACAACGTCCAGAATCAGGGAGGTGGACGTGGAAGAGGCAGGAACACTGCCGCGCATGGAAGAGGTAGAGGTAGAGGTGGAGGTAGAGTTGAGAATGACAATAACCAAGATCAACAGGAGGATGAAGTAAGTCAGAATCAGGAAGGATATGATGAGGTTGAAAATAACAATCAGAACAGAGGTGGAGGAAATCAAAACCGTGGTAGGGGTGGACGAGGTGGTAGAATACCAGGACCACCTGTCACCAACTTGGTGGAAGTGATGGATAATCAGACCCGCCTAATGGAGGTAATAGCTCAAGGACTGCTAGACCGTGCTCCAGGTCCACAGAGCAAGATGTCCGAATTCATGAGGCTCAGGCCCCCGACATTTGAGGGTACTGAGGAGGATCCTCTAGCAGCCGATGATTGGCTGAGAGACATCACCAAGAAGCTGCACTTGGTGAATGCGGATGACAGAGAGAAAGTGCTGTTAGCATCTCACCAGCTGAAAGGTGCAGCAAGTGAATGGTGGGATAACTACAGAGAAGGTGCAGAAAATGCAGATGCTACTACCTGGGAAGAATTCCAGGAGGAGTTCAGGAGGTATCACATTCCGGAAGGTGTGATTGAGATGAAGGCCGATGAATTCCGCTCACTCAAGCAGGGAGCAATGACGGTCAATCAATATATCAGGAAGTTCATGAAATTGGCTCGTTATGCTCCCGACGATGTCAACACCGACAAGAAGAAGCAGGATCGTTTCCGAAAGGGACTTAATCCTGGATTAAGAGTGCAGCTAGTCACACACATACATCCAGATTTCAACACCCTTATGAACCGTGCACTTCTTCTGGAAGATGCACGTTCCCACATTGAGCATGACAGGAAGCGCAAATTTACTGCGCAGAAGCTCAAGCAGCAGGAGAGGAATCAGAAGCCAAGAATCAATAACAATTTTCAGAAGCCAAAGTACCAGCCAACAATGCAATACAGGACCTCAGCGTCCAATCAGCAAGGCTCAGCACCATCATACCGCAATCAGAATTCTGGCAACCAGCAGAAGAGCGGTTCTAGTGTCGCCCAGCCCAACAACAACGACAAGAGAACCTGTTTCCACTGCCGCGAGCCTGGCCATATGATTGCAAGGTGCCCTTATCGGAACCAAAGCAATGTTCCAACTCAGCAGCACCAATCAAATAGTGCCAGGACTGCAGCATCAGGAAATGGACGTGGTGGACATCAACCCTCGGGACAACCGCGAAGGAACAATCAAACCTTCGGCCGAGGCAAAGTCAACCACATCAATGCAGATGAAGTTGAGGATACTCCAGACGTTGTTCTTGGTGAGTATCTCGTCAACTCAACCCTTGCAACTGTTCTGTTTGATTCTGGAGCTTCGCACTCATTTGTTTCATCGAAGTTTGTTGCTACAAATGGCTTGCCAACTGTTATGCTAAAACAACCCCTAATAATCCGGACTCCCGGGGCCGAGACCAAAAGTTATTTGGGATGCCCACGGGTTAAGATCCTTTTAAGTGGGGTAGAGTTCCTAGCGAACTTAGTAGTCCTAGAATCTCAGGGGATAGATGTCATCCTCGGAATGGACTGGCTAAGTAAACACTGAGGCAAGATAGCCTGTGACACTAGAAAGGTTACTCTGGTAAATCACAAAGGGATTAAAGTGGTATGTGAACCGAAAAGGCCAAAAGATACACCAATGGTTCACCACTTGGAAACAAAGTCGTTGGATGAGGTGCCAGTGGTCTGTGAATACCCAGATGTGTTTCCAGAAGAGCTACCAGGCATGCCACCTGACAGAGATATAGAGTTCATCATTGACCTAATCCCCGGAACCTCTCCAATAGCAAAGAGACCATATCGAATGGCAGCTAATGAGTTAGCAGAATTAAAGGCACAAATAGCAGAGTTGCAGAAGAAGGGCTTTATTAGGCCAAGTTCATCACCGTGGGGATCACCAGTTCTCTTTGTCAAAAAGAAAGACGGCAGTCTTAGATTATGCATAGACTACCGATCTCTTAATGAAGTCACCATTAAGAATAAGTACCCCCTGCCCAGGATCGATGATTTATTTGATCAGTTGAAAGGAGCCAAGTATTTCTCCAAAATTGATTTGAGATCAGGGTACTATCAATTGAAGATTAGAGAAGGAGACATCCTTAAGACAGCCTTTGTTACCAGATACGGACAATATGAGTTCACCGTGATGCCATTCGGACTCATAAATGCACCTGCATACTTCATGAATTTGATGAACAAGGTATTTATGGAAGAGTTAGATCGATTTGTCGTTGTCTTCATTGACGACATTCTGATCTACTCTAAGAGTGCCGAAGAGCACGAGGAACATTTGAGAATAGTTCTGGAAAGGTTGAGAGCACATCAATTGTACGCCAAATTCAGTAAATGCGAATTTTGGCTAAACAGAGTGGCCTTCCTTGGACATATCCTGACTGAAGAAGGAGTGTCAGTCGACCCATCCAAGGTTGAAGCAGTCACCAATTGGAAGCAACCAACCAATGTGACAGAGGTCAGAAGTTTCCTTGGCTTGGCAGGCTATTACCGCCGATTCATCGAAGGTTTTTCCGAAATAGCCAGGCCTATGACGGCCTTGACACAGAAAGGCAAGGAGTTTAAGTGGACAGATGCTTGCGAGAGAAGTTTTCAAGAACTAAAGAAAAGGTTGACAACAGCCCCTGTACTGACTTTGCCAGATATCCACCGTGACTTTGTCGTGTATTGCGATGCGTCACGGCAGGGATTAGGATGCGTCCTAATGCAAGATGGACGAGTGGTAGCATATGCCTCAAGGCAATTGAAGACACATGAGCAGAACTACCCTACTCATGACTTGGAGTTAGCAGCTGTCGTTCATGCGCTCAAGATCTGGAGACACTATCTAATTGGAAATAAGTGTGAGATATACACGGATCACAAAAGCCTAAAGTATATCTTCACCCAGTCAGACCTAAACCTCAGGCAACGAAGATGGCTGGAATTAATCAAGGATTACAACCTGGAGATACATTATCATCCAGGAAAAGCTAATGTGGTGGCAGATGCGCTGAGTCGCAAGGTGCCCCGTCATCGCGTTAGAACTTCCAAACGGATGCCTGAGTTACAAGCAGAGATGGAAAAGTTAAACCTACATATCGCCCAACCTGGTCAGTTGAATACACTGTGTGTAGAACCAACACTGGAAAGCGAGATACGCACAGCCCAGGAGACAGATAAGGAAATACAAGAGCTTAAGAAAAAGACAGGAGAAGACAAAGCCCCCGGATTTCGAGTAGATAACCAGGGAACCCTGTGGTACAAGGATCGAATCTGCGTACCAAGTATGGGTGGATATCGACAACTCATCCTGGATGAAGCACATAACTCCGCCTACTCCATCCATCCTGGAAGTACCAAGATGTACTTGGATTTGAAGCAGAAATACTGGTGGACTGGCATGAAGAAGGATATCGCAGAATTTATAGCCAGATGCGACGTATGTCAGAGAGTGAAGGCAGAACACCAGAGACCTGCGGGACTATTACAACCACTGCATGTTCCATTATGGAAGTGGGACAAAATTAGCATGGACTTTATCGTGGGACTGCCCAGGACCCAGAAAGGAAATGACTCAATATGGGTCATAGTAGACCGTTTGACCAAGGTTGCTCATTTCATACCAATGAAGACGGCCTACAGAGGAGACAGATATGCTCAGCTCTATGTAGATAACATCCTTAAACTACATGGAGTTTCGAGCAGAATAGTATCCGACAGAGGCTCACAGTTCACCTCAAGATTTTGGAAGAGCTTACATGGTTTGCTAAAAACCAAGTTGGATTATAGCTCTGCCTATCATCCTCAAACTGATGGGCAGACAGAAAGAGTAAACCAAATTCTGGAGGATATGTTGAGAGCATGCGTCCTAGTCTATGGAAAGGATTGGGAAAGGAGTTTGGCCTTCGCAGAATTTTCATACAACAATAGCTACCAAACAAGCCTGCAAATGTCACCATTTGAGGCATTGTATGGTAGGAAATGCAGAACCCCACTAATGTGGTCAGAAGTAGGAGAAAGATCGCTTTTTGGACCTGCCATTATCAGGGATGCCGAAGAAAAGGTGGCACTGATCAGAGAAAATTTGAAAGCAGCCCAGAGCAGACAAAAGAGTTACGCAGACACAAGGCGTAGAGAGTTGAGCTTCGAAAAAGGGGATTATGTATATCTCAAGGTATCGCCAATTCGAGGTACACGAAGATTTCAAATTAAGGGAAAGTTAGCCCCAAGGTACATCGGACCATTCAAGATACTTGAGAGGATCGGAAAAGTGGCATACCGTCTTGAACTCCCTGAGGAGATGTCCGACGTACACAACGTCTTCCATGTATCACAACTAAAGAAATGTCTGAGGGTCCCAGAAGAAGTAATACCCTCTGAAGTAATGGACCTCCAGCCTGATCTCCGATATCAAGAAAGACCTATAAAGATATTGGATGTTGCCACCCGGCTAACAAGAAGGAATGCCATAAGGTTTTGCCGAGTGCAATGGAGCAATCACACTGAGGCAGAAGCCACATGGGAACGAGAAGACGACCTTAGGAGAGAGTTCCCGTACCTGTTCGATAGCGAGTCGGAATCTCGAGGACGAGATTCTGTCTAAGTGGGGTAGGTCTGTAGCACCCGCAATTTTGGACCATGGCGATAAACCCTAAAATTTGGATTTTCAAAATTTTCAAACTTAAAATAATTGACTAGACTCAATTAGGGCTCAATTAAAATTTTCTCGAGGTAAAAAAAAACCATGCATGAAACACTCATATGCATATTTGCCTCTCTCTTGCCTTTATTTTAATTGTTTGAGTGTGTGTTGAAAACCTATTTCAGATTTGAATTCAAATCTCCTTGAATTCCCTTCAAATTCCAAATCCAGAAATAAGATAAACCTTTCCTGGCTTGTTGGGCCGCTTCCCTCTCTTCTCCCGCATCCGGCCCAACTTCACCTTCCTCATCCTCACCCGCGCCCGGCCTCTGGGCCGCGCCGTCCGCGCGCGCGCCTCGGCCCAACTCAGCCGCGCCCGGTCGCCGACACGTGGGACCCGCGCCTCCTTCCTCCTCCGACGCGCGCCGCCCGACCGGCCGGCGTGCCGGCCGTGGATTTACTCCCCGCCGCCGCATTTCCTCCTCTGCTCCCCCACGCGTCGCTCTCCCGCGCTCTCCCTCCTCCCCTCGTCCGGGCCCTGCTTCCCCAAACCGCCGGCAACATCAAACCCTAGCCGCCCTCGCCATAACTCCGGCGAGCTCGAGCTCCACGCCACCGTGGCGTCAAAACGACGCGCCCGCGCGACCACACCGCGCCCAGGGCCCCTCTCTCCCTTCTCGCCGCGTGGCATCACCTCAACTCCGGCCCCCACCTCCAGCGCCGCGAGCACCGCGCGCTCCGGCGAAATATCCCGACGAACTCGGGATATTTCCCGGCCCTCTCCACCGCCTTCGAGCGGGTATAAGAAGAGCGCTGGCCCCTCCTTTCTTCCCCGCTGCCATTTCCTCTTCTCGCTCTCCCCCTCCACGCCACCGAGCTCAACCTTCTCTCCCTCTTCTCCAACTCCGGCGAGCAATCCCGCCGCCTCCCAACGCCCTCCGCACCCACCGGACCCAAGGTGAGCTTTCCCATGTCCCACTCCCTCCTTTGCACCCCTTCTTCTCCCTCCTCGCGCTCTACAGCCTAGCTCCCACCGTGCGCCACCGCCGCCTCCTTTTCCTGTCCAACGCCGGCCGCCGTGGAGCACTCCCGGACATCGCCGAGCACCCCCACACCTTCACCGCACGAACGCGCACCCTCTCCCCTTCACAAACTCGTGCCCGCGCGCTCGCGCGCGCACATCACCGCGCACGCCGACGCGCCGCCGAGCTCCGGCGAACCCGCGCCGCCGCCTCGGCCATCGCGCACGACACCATGCTCCCCCATCAGCTTCCCCGTCGCGCGTAGAAGCCCGGCACAACTCTCCCCGACCCTCTAGGCCCTAGTAGCGGCCGGCGGCGAGCTCTCCGGCGCCGCCGCGCCCTTTCTCCCCGTCGCCGCCGCGCCGGCGCCACCGGGCCCCCGCCTGAGTCACTGACTCGCGGGCCCGCGCGGCCCCGCGCGCCCCTCGGTCCACCGGACCGGCTCACGGTGGACCGCACACACAAACCCAGCCCGGTCCACGCCTCTGTGGACCAAGTCCACGGAACAGTGGCAGCCAGGGGCCCCCGGCCCCACAGGCCCACATGTCAGCCACTGCTACGCGCACAGAAACGCTAGAGCCACACGCACAGTGTACACAGAATGTTATTCCAGTGCCCAAATAATTCCATAAAAATTCCCAAAAATATCCAAAAATTCCCAAATACATTTCTAACCTTTTCCAACCCTTGTACACCTCTGGAAAATTAGGGTGGAGATTATACTTAATTAAAGTAAATCTACCCCTAATTTAATCCCTTTTCCTCTAATTTCAAATATTCATATCTTCGTCGTTTTAACTCCGAATTCGATAATTCTTACACCATTATTCATCTAAAATCATCCTCTATCATATTCCACCAAAACCATCTTTAGTGGTGTATTTTATTTTATTTATTTTATTCTAATGATTGTTTAATTGAGTGTTAAGCGGTAGATTTAGCCTTTCTTTTATTTAATCGCTAGGTGATCAAGTCTTCGAGGAGGAACACGAAGACCCCGACTACGAGGAAGACTTAGAGGAGGAAGATTTTGGTGAAGTCAAGTCCTAACCACCTTGATCATATTTAACCTAATTAATTCCTACAAAATATCCTATTTAGAGCCTGTGTGCAAATTAAACATGCATAGTCTTTTAAAATGATTTAAATGTTAGAGTAACCTATCATTGTTGAAAGCCATGCCTTGTTTATTGCTATCCTTAATCCATTGTTAACCCTAGGTTCCACAATCATTAATCTTTAATGATTTGTTGGAAAATATTGCCGCTTAGGTTCTTTCACACTGTGTTAATTAATAATATTGCATCACATGTTTTTGTGTGAAAATGTGTGAGTGTGACTTGGTGATGTGTGTGTGAAATAAAAGGGATGGGCTTAGTAAGTGAAACCCATAGTGGGGGTTATGTTTTAGACGGGAGCAAGCGAGGTAGTCCTCAGTGGGGAGGCTATATCTGGGACGCTACTTCTCGATGGAGAGTAGCTATTGAAGATGCTTGCTTCGGTCGTATAAGGACCGGTTCATGTGCCGCCTTGCCTAGCACTTGAGTGCAACCACGAGCCCCTGTTATGGGCAGGGTTTGGAACCACACCCTACTAGTGATCGCCCGGTACCACCAGGAGGCAGGGAGTTGCAATCGGAAGCCAGGAGAGGGTCTTGACGAGGTTGGCGTCGGATCTGGCAAGTGAAAGTTATTGGCTATTCTATGCCTATGCGAAGCCCCTGGTCGTTGATTTTCCGAGGTGGTACCGTGGTGACATTAGGCAGGTACGGAACCATTAGCATGTCATTCCGACCCACGACGGTGGAAAGGTCTGACATGCCTCGTGGGTAAAGTGTACGACCTCTGCAGAGTGTAAGAATCTATCCGGATAGCCGTGTTCCACGGCATTGGACAAAGCAAAAGCAATGGCCACACAATGATTAGTTTTCTGTGTGAGATATCCTTGGCGTGTGTGTTTTCGGAATAACGCCGGTTTGGAGCCGTGTGCTGGTTTCCTGCCAGCGTTAAAATTTGGGAACTGGCGGGAAGGATTTATTCTCCCCCAGGGCCACTCAACCCCACTAAGACTATATCAATGATGACTTAGAGTTTTTACAAAATGTTTTGGTTTACAAAACAACCCCTGCATTGAAAATTGGCTTTTCGGCCGATCGATGAAAACCCCAGCCTATTCCTTGGCAATATCCTTGCATATGAGTCACCCTTGTGTTAGGACTTGCTGAGTACCTTATGTACTCACCCCCCCATCTTAATCAATCATTCAGAGGAAGAAGCAGAGTATGATTTTCAAGCCGATGGCGAAGAAGACTAGGGTCGTCACGCGCAAGTTTGCCAGTGGAGTGGATCTGCTTCCGCCGTCCGTTGCGTAGAATAAAGTGTGTCATTGCTGCTTCCCAGTAATGGCCACTGTGGTGTGATGTGTAGCGTTGTAAGGCCTCTGGCCACGTCAAAGACCTTTTATGTAAATTAAAAGGCTTGTAATGAGCTTTGGTAATAAATAAAGTTGTGACTCTGAAATGCCATTCTGTGATAATGTCCGTATCAGCGTCTGATCCAGGGACTGATACGGTGGATTCAAGTACCTCTGAAGATGGGGTATGACATTAGTCTTATCGATTGATCCTTGTCTTTTATTCGCAACCATGCATCCATGCCATGCATAACCACGTACACGTGCCATCGTCATGCGCTTAGCTCATGGCAAATAATTAGTGGAATAACCTTAGTAATTAATCAATATAGTAAGTAATTAATAGCTAGTCACCATTAGTTATTAACCTAATGTAAGTAGGTAATTAAAGTGACACACCTTGCATTTGTACATTTGTTGCATGAACCTTTATATAGGTTATGACCTGTATAAAGCCGTAATGCCGCCAATGTACAACTAACACTTGCACACGCCCTCTCCTACCTACACATGCAAGCATGCACTTATCATGTTTTAGTGTCTCTCATACACATCGAAAGCTTTAGTGCTCGATGCATCGCCCCTGATAGTCTTTTAAGATATTAGAGCCCCCTTACAGTAAAACCTAATGCATCATGTATAAATTGTGTTTCTCGTCTCTCTTCGGTGTTCTATCGGTTCTTTTGGAGTTAATTGGATCTTATTTGGTTCTTCTCGATCTTTCTTTCTTTTGCGGTAGTTGGTTTATACGGTGTTGGTCTATGCGCTAGCTTACGTGAGATTCGAGGAAGAGCTAGAAGATTTTAAAGAAGATTCAGAAGACCCAAGCTTCAAGGACGAGCTTTGACGAAGGACTGAACACATTGACCTCGACATAAGAGTCAGAAGATACAAGCTTCTAGGAAGAATCTGAGGACCCGAATTACGAGGACGTGAAGAAGAAGACTTTAGTGAAGGCAAGCTCTACATCTCCTTGATCATGATTGAACCTACTGTTTTCGCAATGCACGTATAGAGCCTACTCTAGTATTATGCATCACTTGTTATTTTACTGCTTGTGTAGCTATGGTCCTACTTGCTTATTGATATTGATGTCTGTTACTAGGGCATTAATATCTGAATCCTTGTTTACCCTTGTTTACCTGTCACCTTGATAACCCTAGGATAGTTCCATCATTTCTATGATGGCTCTTTTACCTTGCTATTAGAATGCTTAGGACCACTGCAATGTTTTTACATTGCTACACCTTGCTCCCATACATGATTTACAACTGTGTTAAATGAGTTTGGTGGTGTGTGTGATATATTGGGATTGGGAGTAGCATAACTGTGTTAGGTGATGATGTTGATGGTGACAGTGATGATGGGATGGTTGGATTGCGGGCAAGGCCACTAGTGGATTGTTGTTGGTGTTATAGACCCCTAGTGTGGGATATGGTGCTTGCCCGGCCATATAAGGACCCGTTCTGACGCCCGTAAACATAATGATTCTCGTACAACCACGGAACCCCTATCCTCTAGTTTTAACCTTTAGCCTTAGATCCTGTACAGTTTTTGCTCTTTTTATATATAAAAAATGGCTTGCACTGTGAGGAATTCCCTCACAGTTTTTCGGTCAAAAAAAAACCACGGAACCCCTATGGGAAGGACCTACCCTACCTTCTTGGTACTCTTGCAGATGCCATCTGGAGGCCAGTCGAGGCAACGAAAGCCCAGGAAAAGACACGGGAAACGTACCCGTGATCCGGCTCACGGAACCCGCTATCAGTTACGGGAGTGCCGCATGTCCTGTTATGTGTTACAGGATCCTGCTATGTGTTACAGGAGCGCGATGTACCCTTTTACAGGTGTACAGTGCCAATGTGTGACCTTTCATGTCAGAAGCCCCTGGGTGTGATTTCGTGGTGGAATTGTGAGAGTACTCGGAGGAGATGGACTAGGCGTTATTTTACTCTCCGTACAAGAGTGCATAGCCCGTGGGAAAAGATGTATAATCTCTGCAGAGTGTAAAATTCATCCGGATGGATGTTGTCACGGCATATGACACATTATTGTTGTGCACGTATGGATTGGCCACCTCTTTTATCCCTTGGCGTGTGAGTGGGTTGTAGTCAGCCCGTGTTTTGGAAGTGATGGCAAGTGTGCCGGGTCGGTACGACCCCTGAGGTCAGAAGGCCCAATTTAAAATTTAGGAACTGGCGGGAAGGCTCCATACTCCCCCAGGGCCAACCAACTAAAATATTGACAATCAATTCTCTGTTTTATCTATGATACCTTGTCTTGCTTTAGTGAACCCTGCATAAAGTTTGCTTGCTGTAAATGAACCATAAGGCCTGCTCCTTGCTAAGACCAAACATGCATGTATTTTATCCTTGTGTAGTGTAGGGCTTGTTGAGTACCTTATGTACTCACGCGTTTGCAATTGTTGGTTTAGTGAGAGAAGGCTTCGTAGAAGACGACGACGATTGGGTTTTCGGTTCTGTTTCTCAGGTGTGCTTGTGGCTTTGGGCCAAAGTTTCCGCTATCTGCATCACCGTTAGCTGGTTGGTTGGACTTGGATATTTCCTTGTCGTACCGCCACTAAGGGTCCTATATCAGATATTATGCTTATTTACCAATTCGAAGTATGCTTTTGATTATCATATCTGTGTTCTTGTGCGTATCAGCTACTGATCCAGGGACTGATACAGGATGCACAACATATTCTAGAAATGGGGTAAGACACCACTCTGCAGAAATCCACTCCCAAGTTTCTAATGATACTTGGAGATAGAGTTGGAGTTGAAGCAGTACACATGTTGCAGGCTCTATCTGAGCAGCTATCTTTTTTGAAACCTTTTTGTAAATCTTTGATCCTCAAACTTCTTCTGACTTCAGTTTCGACCAGTGGGACATCCAGAGATTTTCTTTTCTTGCAATGGATAGCAGAAGTAGTCAGGGCTTCCCCAAGATGGCTTAACTTTGGTGGAGGTGTACTGTGCTCTATTGTTTCAGTACTGCCTTGATCCACCTGCATTTCAGTCTCATCATTTATCAGTTTAAGAGTGCACTTGAACTTGGAGTCAGGAGAAGTTCTTGGCAGAGCATATGACAACAGATTGGCATCAGCATTGTGCTCTTTCATTATATCCCACGCTTTAGAGATCAGAAACTTTCTAGCCCATTCATATTTCTCTGGACAGGTCAGCATTGCTGAGAAAAAGGAGGCCCAATTTTCAGGTATCATAGCCATCTCCCCCATCTGCCTGTTAGGATCAAAGTAGTGAGCTCTGATTCTGTAGACATCAGCGTTGCACTTTGGTGTTGCAAAAGAGACATTACTGGCAACAATGTTCTGAAGGACTGGGTCTCGTGTTTCATCTGGTAGAAGCACAAATCCAACCTGCATATTATTGTTCCCCTCCAAGTGATGTTGCCCATTATAATCATTCTGGCCATCCATATTGACATCATGATTACCACCATCCTGTTGAACGCTTTCTCTTCCATCACAACAATATAGCTGCAGTCAGTGGAAGCGGCGTCGTTTTCTTTGAAGGAAGCTTCAAAATACACCTGGTTTTCTGGGACATCCGCTCGATAGAAACCAGAGCACGAACCGTTAATTGGTTCCAAACCGAAGCCGCAATTGGATGAGAATTCAATGACACACTGCAGAAGTTACAAGATGCACATCAAAGTGTGTTTGGCATTGATTCTAACAATATAGCTTACTATGTAAGGAAATCAACTTGTCTAATAAAAAAGCTCCCCCAACAAAGTGCGACCAGCATCTTAATATGAATATTTATAGGGCTCCAAAGAGGATATTGCCCCTGAAATTTTGGAGATAATCTTTGTTTTCTTGAGTATTGATTCTAATCTGCCTTGACTAGGTCTAACAAAAGCTGATTTCGAGCTTTGATATTTAATAATAATGAATTTATACATCTATTTGAAAATTCAACATACCAACTCACATATATAATCTCGTATTCATCAGATCCTCTAATATTAAATAGGTGATGAATACAAAATTTAAATTACGCTGGCCAGGACTATAACATAATAAGATCACTAAATCTGATAACATATTACGCCACTATATGTCGGCCCTAGTGTGGGGGCAACATAGGAATTGAGATCCCAGAGACCCGTGGATATTGAATTAATAGGCACTATCCAGTTGAACCCAAAGGACTAAGACTATGAGAGTGTTCAATCATGGTCCGCAACATCAAGGAAACTGCTCTATTCTGTGGGTGACATTGTGTAATGATATATGTGACTTGAAAGAAAATATTGAGAAGCACTCACAGAAACAGGTGTCATCATATAGCTGAGCGTGTTGCAACCGATGACGATAATTTTGTTATCCTCACGAGAGAACCTCAAGGGTGTGTTAGTGAAATTCTGGGAAAATTGCGCCTCACGGCCATAACAGCACCAGGAGATGTCCATCTTCATCCAAGCTTTGGCGTCAGGTACAGAGATCTTCGTCACCTCAAAAGCCCAACTGAAAGGCGTCCACGTACCGTTGACCTAGCTTAGTGCAGTTGATGAAGAAACCGTGGTGGATCGCGCATCGATCGCCGATGCCGAATGGGTAGGGAATGTCGACGTTGCCGCACTTCGGCTGGCAGCCACGCAGGTGCGCCGGCGGGATATCGGCCGCTGCCAGCACCCAGCCGGACGGAAGACAGAGCAGAAGTGGAACGGAGAGAAGAAGAATAGGAATCTTCATCGGCTCTAGTTGTTCGGAAAGCACTAGTTGTTCGGCATAGCTTCCAGTACGGGTACCAGACTTTGGTGTTTGTAAAAGAAAAACTGGAGAAGGAAAGAACCACAACAAAGTGTTTGGTTCAGTGGATTTAAAGTTAAACAAGGGCAAGACTATGGCTTAATCCGTTATTTCGATATTTCTTTTTAGGAGGGACTTCTACCAATATTTAGGCAACTAAAGTAACTACTAGCCTGCTATTTTTTAATAAACTTTTTTTAACCATATCTAGATTGCTACCCGGCAGTACCACCAATTATATAACTTTGGTAAAGTATCGTATGACCCAATTTTCAATTTTTGTACCATCCAACCAAATACCCATGGAAAAAAGCTCTTTTAAGGTAAAAAGAAGTTCTTTTTTTTTCTTTTGAAGCAAATCACAGATGTATAGTCCCTTACATACATCAGTATATTTCCATTGATTATCAGAGTTTATGCGAAGATTTGGACTCTGTCTAATATCTAACCTCAAATCACCAAGCAACGGGGAAGCATTTAACAAGAAAACTTTGGTGAATGTTCATGACTAACTGCTAGTCTGCTTTTTATTCCAAGCATTTACATCTTCATAAAAGACATATATACATTAATTGTACCATGTGAGGAGCGGAACCAAATTACATCTGAAAGGCTCTACTTGTGGACAGGATAGAGAGCGATACATCACAATCATAGATGACGACGACGACCTAGAGTCCACGATCAGTTCCGTGACCTCTTTGACTTTGAGCTAGCCGGGAGACTTGGACTAAGCAAGTCATTTTTCATTATTATGTTTAACTTGACAAGTCGTTGAGACTCCATTTATCACCATTCTTGGAGGGTCATTAAACCATGGTCGGGCCAAATAAGCCTCATGGGAGACGTAGTCGCGCGCTGGCCTATCACGGATGATCAGCGGTTGATATGCACAACGTTAGAGCGTGGGTAGGTGGAAGATCGCGGAGAGGCCCAGACAATTGCTTTAGGTTTATCAGGGGCAAAGTGAAAATTTTCTTTTAATTTGCTATAGAACTGAGAATCACAAGTGTTTGCTTTAGGTTTATGAGGGGCAAATAAAAGGAGTGTTATTTTATCTTACTTGACCAAACAGTACCTGTAATAAGTTGTTAGGGCCTGTAGAATGTTGCTTGACGTCCTGAAAATAGTCTCCTGGTCACGCACTCATGCATGGTACAGTTTCGAGAAAGCCGCGAGACTTGGACTCGGCAAGTCTTTGAGGCCACCATTGAACAGGGACCTCTTAATCCACAGCCACCGACACAATGGGAGACTTGGACTCGCCAAGTTTTTGAGGCACCATTTATCACGGCCAGCGACCGAGCAAGGAATGCGTGGTCGCCAACATGGCTGACGCTGATGCATTCCCTTACGGACTATACAACTTTGATAATTCTATGATGCAACAAAACAATTTAATCTGCAGGCAACAAGTCAGAAATCTTGCTCGCCGCTTTCAAGGCCTTGTCAACCTGTCCAAGATACCTATGTGTGATGTTGCCGACGACCGACAACTCCATCCTAGACTCGTCACTGAGCAAGTCGTCTTGTGCGTTAGTATATCACAAATTTTCTAAGGGATTGTTTTGACAAATGGATAAGTGCTTTCATGTATCTTTAGTCTCTTGAGGGTGAACACAAATTACTAACAAACAATCACCGATCAAGAACTCCCTATGAGAAAGACACCGTTGAAACATGTTGTGAATAACACTCGCGACGTGTTGGGCAAAAGCAAGGGAAGAAGGGGTTGGAGGAGGAGAAAAAGACCGAAAATAATCGGCCAAGGGGTTCCGATGCAATTGACGCGTGTTCGCATCCGACTCGAATACGGCGTACCGGTCATATAAGCATACGCAGGCATACGCATGCCTACCGAGAGATCTCTGTTGGGGGATCAAAGGTCTTCGTGTGACGTGTCGAAGCCCTCCAACGGTTGATTGAAGTGTCCTGGTTCTGGCGAAGCTCTCGAAGGTAGTTGACGCCTTCGAATCACCTTGCGAAGCCCTCCTTGTTCGTCGTTGCTGCCTTCTGGTTGGAGCGAAGCCCTCCTTCCTGACCCGCGGTGCCGGACGAAGGTGTTCTTACTCAGGTTCCCTGCAGTCTGTTGCGCGAAGCTCTCCTTCACCCGCGATGCCGGGCGAAGGGGTTGAGTGATTAGAGAGGTTTGAGTGCGGTGCGAATGATTCCTCCTCTGGCTCGTGGCCCGAAAAACAGATGTCATTACAGGATCATCTCCCTCCATATTTATAAGGGGGAGAGTGATCATATTTACATGTATGCCATTGGCTGCCTTAGCACGGCTCTTAGCCTGATAGTTTGACTCGAGTATTGCTCCTGCGCTGCTTGCTTCTCCGTTTTGCCTTCGCCAGTGGCTGTCGGTCTTCGCGTGGGTCGGGGGGGGGGGGGGGCTTCGGTGTAGTCCCCAACATTAGCCCTCAATTGGTGATGTGTTTTAGTGTAACTAAAACCAGAAGCAATTTTATTTATCAATTTATGACTGCACCGTGCGCCTTTCTGACCCATACACGTGTCTTGTCGTTTTCATTCCGTACTTCTTTTCCGTTCCCGATAGTCGCTTCCCTTCTATATATCTTCATCATGGGCGCGCTGTTCCTTCAATCGCATGCTTTGCACGTCTTCTTTCTTTTGGCTATTCCAATCCCTTTCGCAGTAGGAGATCCCTTTCCTTCGTTCTTTTTCAAGATGTCTGGTAGCCGAAGGTCTAGCGAAGAGCAAGCTAAGAAGAAGCTGAAAACTCACAAGACCTCGTCGAAGGACTGTTCCGATAAGGCTATCAGCGAAGCTAATGTTACGGCTTTGAGTGCTGCTGTTCCTTCGGCGAATCAGCCGAAGACTTCACATTCAGCGAAGTCGTCTTTTGCTTTCAAGCCTCCGGTGATTCGTTCCGCATTAGATTTTTTCTCTATTCCGGAGGATGGGGGTAGTAATTCTTCTGGGTCTAAAGCTCAGTCTGTCCCTAAGAAAGTCATTTCGAAGGGCTCTTCTTCTGTTGCAAAGGATATTTCTGCTTCTACAGTTGACGTTCGTGATGCCAGTGCCGCTGAGAAGGCCAAGATTCAGGACAAGGCTTTCAAGGGCGCTGATTCTGTTCTTGCTAAGTCCGGATCGAAGGCTAAGATCCAGGACAAGACCTGTGTTGATGGTCCTGATGTTCCTCCTGTTGCCCCTGTTCATAATGAAGGAGTAGCCGAAGCTTCTGCTCAAGGTTGTCTCTCATCTCTTAGTGTGGCTGAGCTTCGTCAAATTGCTGATAACTTGAGACCTCTTAAAGATCGCTCCCAGGTTCAACTACCTTCGGAGCCAGGTGTTGTGCTTCGTGAGCCCCTTAGCCCCTCAGCAGGTGGTGATGTTTTCCTACACTCAGTCTTTGAAGCAATGCTTGGAGAGTTTCTCCCTTTTGACATGACTTTTGATTCAGTCGAAGCTACTGGGGATTCTTTAACTCTTTGTGACGACGTGCCTTCGAACACCTTCGTCATGAGTGCTAGGGCCGCTGCGCCCTTTGTTGCTGCTGCAGAGAGGCTTCGTTTTCCCCAAGTGGAGAATGAGCTCGTACTTCAGGGTGGTGATACTCTGTACAAGTCTTTACTATCTTCGCAGATGAAGGTAAGCGGTTTTAATTTTTGTTTTTTTTCCTCAGTTGCTTGTTTTTCTAACTTCGCTCTTGTTTTCGTCAGCCGCTTGCTATTACCCAAGCCTCCCTTCGCCAGTTTAATGAGCTGATTCTGGCGAGGGCTGATCGGGACCGGCTTCGCAAGGATATTTCAACTCTTGAATCAAAGATCAAGGAGAAAGAAGATGCGCTTGCTCTTAATGAAAAACGTGTGGTAGATCTCCCTGTTGAGAAGGAGACCCTCGTCAAATCCACTGAAGATTTTAAGGCGAAGGTGGCTTCTCTAGAGAAACAGCTGGAGGATCTTGATTCGTCCCTTGCGGAGGCTTTGGAAGCCAACAGGGTCATTCGCGGAAAAGTTGAAACCGCGGATCAGGAGGCGGCTTCTTTTGCTAAGGCTGAAGAGCTTCGCCTGTCTTCTCTTTGCAGCCACATTCAGGATGCTCTTATCTCGGTTGGAACTATTCCTGACCAGATCCCTGAGAACGCTTCGACTGAGCAGCGTCAGTCTTGGCTATCTGTCAATATTCCTTTTGTGGTGAAAGCTTGCAGGGCCTTCTCCACCAATGCCGTTCATCTGGCTGTTCGGGATCTCCTCCATTCTCTTGATGTCGAAGGGAGTAATGCTTTGGCGAAGGTTGCTTCGGACGACTTCAAATTTTCAGCTGTTGATTCTACTCCCCGTCCTGTGGTTGAAGCTCTCCTGAAGGTCGCCAGTCATTTTGACGAATCCTTCTGGAACCGGGTGCAGTCTGTCGGTCGTCTGCCTCAGAGTGAGGTATAAACAATTTATTTTTTCTTCGAGAGAGGGGTTACATCATTCCTTCGAACTTGTATCTTGTTGAGAATTGTTGTAATATTGTTGTAAACTTTATGTTGTTTTGATTAATTTTTGCTTGGTTTTTGGACCTTAGGCTTCGTCTGATATTTCTTTGAGCGAGTTTGCTACTCCGAAGGCTTCTTCTGACTTGGTTTCGGGGAAATGTGTTGCTCCGGATTCATCATCTGATGTTTCCCTGAGCGAGTTTGCGACTCCAGAGCCTTCTTCTAGTGCGTGAGCCTCCAATCGAAGTTTTTAGTTCTCCTTCGAGGATTGATTTATCTAGTGATTCGAGTCCTTTGTCACCCGTTGAGGGAGGTGAAAGTTCTTTTTCTTTTCCTCCTGGCAGCCTTGTGGCTATTGGGAGAGTTTATCGCCCAGAGGCTGATGTTCCCGAAGGGAGTCGGGGTCGTAACAAACGAAGGCGTCGTGGTCGCTGTCCACGAGGTAGTAGTTCTTCACATCAAGGTGCAGCCAAGAAGAAGAAGGGAGGGGACGTTTTAGATTCGTCTTCCTCCTTTGATGCAGCTTCGCATGTTGAGCGAATGATTTCGTCTGGAATAATAGATCCCATATTTCAAAGGCCTTATTCTCCTTCGAATGGATATAATTTTGATGAATTTAGTATTGTATGCGAAATGCTTTTAGAATTGGGCCTTATTGTAAAGCGTGAGCCTGACGATGGCTCTCCTTGATTGATGTCTGTGCTTAATAAAGCTTTTCTTTTGAAGTAGTCTTTCGAAGGTTTTTGCCAGAGAGAAGATTTCGTCAATATCATCCGAAGATTTTAATGCTTCTTGCACGATGACCTTGTGTTTCCTTTGAGGAACGCAAGTTTTCGTGTTTTCGTTCTTTGATATTTGAACATTTTCATGCGAAGGATCGCGCTTTTTTCTTTTGCGAAGGTTTCTGTTTGTCAATACTTGGGTAGATTAAGTCTTCTTTGCTTATCTTTCCCTTCGGCTCTTGTCTGGAGTCTTTGTATCATCTCTCGTGATACATCGATCCAAACTTAGATTACACCAAATACTCAATTGGTGTAACCTTCGGATTCTCTAGGCTTTTGCCTGATATCGTTTTTGAGCTCGAAGCTTCGTTTCTTGAGCCTTGGCTCTTCTACGCCCCCCAGGAAATTGCTCTGGGATTTTTCGAGGGTAAAAAAGTAATTATAAAACTGTGTTACAGTCTTGGAAGGTACCTCGTTAAAAAACTTCACACCCTTCGCAGGGCTACCCTCGTGAGGAAAAAGAGTGCACCCCCCGTAAGTTTTGTGCTTTTACATATGGCCATCGCGCGTGCTACCGAAGAGATGTTCTTGGTAGACACGGCTCATGCATCTCTGATATATCATGGACAAGTTTTCTAGTCCGAAGGTCTTGAGCACTGGGGCCTTTTGCTTCCTTCGGATGAAGTGGACATTCTTCCTTCCAGGGGTTTCGCCATCTTCAATACTTCTTGCTTGGAGTTGGTCTCCGAGGACGCTGATCACATAGATGGGACCAGGAATCTTCATGCATAGATAGCCCTGATGTATGGCTGCCTCAAACTTGTTAATGGACCCCCTTCCGAAGATTGCATTGTAAGGATAAACAATGTCAACCACATCGAAGGTCACATCTTCAGTTCTTGCGTTGTCTCCTTCACTGAAGGTTACTGGTAGGTTAATTTTTCCCAATGCTTGGATAACCTTTCCAGTGAAGCCGACCAATGGTATTCCTGCAGGTTGTAGTGTTTCGTTTTCCAGCTTCATCTTTCTATATGTAGAGGCGAAGAGGATGTCAGCTGAGCTTCCTCCATCGACAAGTATTCTGAGTACATCGAACCCTTTTATATTTGCTTTGATGACCAGTGGGTCTGAGTGCGGTTGGTCAAGGTCCCTTGCGTCTTCTTTTCCGAAGGTGATGTGGACATGGGACCACTTGGTTTTCACAAACGGAGCCCTTGACGTCACGTTATGTACCCTTCGTATGTGTTCTTTTCTTGCCCTTCTTGAGTCTAGTTGCTGGGTCGATCCTCCGGAGATAGCGTTAATAGTTTGTCTTTGAGACGTGTAGCTTGTTTCTGTGCTTCTTCCATTGTTTTGCTGGTTCATTTCTGGAGACGGTGGCAGCGCTGCCAGGCTTTAAGGTTGAGAGTAGGCATACTGCTGCGCCTGATACGAAGCTTCTCTTGGATAGTTGACAACATGATTGACAGAGTGCGAAGGGTATGTTGACATTGGGTTCCCTTGAGACCAGTTTTCACGATAGTTACTCGTGTGTCTGATGGCCTTCTTCGCCTCTCTTTCTGCGGTCCATTCCTGTTTGAATTGTTGCAGATTTCGGCACTGCTTTGTTGTATGGCCTTTTCCTTCGCCATGCAACTCGCAGTATGGAGTGCGAGAACTGCTTCTCTGATTGTTTTCTCTGTTTTTGTCTTCGCCGTCTCTATCATGGTTGCTTCGCTCTTTCCCTCTTTCATCGTCTTTGGTTCTCTTTTCATCGCCCCTTTCTTCTCTATTTTCGAGGTTGTGTATCCTTCGATTGTTATGATCTTTCGAGCTGTCTCTGTTATCGTCGTGCCTTCTGCTTCGACTCGCTTCTTTTTCTTCTTTATACTTCTTTTCATCTTTGACTAGCTGGGATTGTTTCTTTTCGTCTTCTTTTTTCCTTCGGAACTCATCATTCGATCTCGCGTATTTCTCGACAGTGCGAAGATGGTTTTGGGTCTCTTCCTTGTTAGTGCAGAATGGAAAGGGCTAGCCCTCAAGCCTTCCGTTAGTGCATCAATAACCGTCGAAGCCCCTACATCTTTTAGTCTTGATTTTATTTCCATGAACCTCTGCATGTACTCTCTTAAGCCTTCGTCTGGTTTCTGCTTGCATGAAAATAGCCTCCCCTGATGAATTTCTGATGCTTGGAAGCCTTGGAAATTGTTTATGAACTCTCTTCTCAATTCGGACCAAGAATTAATCGATCCTAGTTCGAGAGTGGAAAACCATGTCTTCGCTACTCCTTCGACTACCATGACCAAAGCTTTGGCGTATGTTGAGTTTGATCCTCCGCCCGATTCTACTGCGGCTTCGAAAGACATGAGGAACTCTCTCGGACATGTTTTTCCTTGATATGCCTTTATCTTTAGCATTTTGAAATTGATCGGCCAAGGTTCGCTCTGTAGCTCTTCGCTCAAAGGAGAGTTTTCGTTGTAGATGATGCATGGCTGGCTGTCCTTGCCAGAGCTGCTTACTTCGTACACCATCTTGTGCTCGGTTTGCTTGCGAGTCTTGTGATTCGCGTCTTGTTCTTGCTTCCTCACGTTTTCCATTTCTTCATTGTATTTGTTTAACTTACTATCCATTTCGTTGATCTCTTGTTGGGCTTGCACTATTTTTTCGAGCATGTCTTTTTTCAGCTTCGCTGTCTTTTCGATGATGGCCAACTTCTTCTCTCTCTCGATTCTTTCTTGCTCTATTATGCGAAGCCTTTCGGTTATGTTGCGTGTTTCGTCGTCCTCCTGCAGGAAGCTTCCTGCTTGAGATGTTTCAGCGTTGTTTACTTGCATAGTTCTTAGAGCTTCTTCCTTTCTTGCCACCTCTTCGGCTCTTGCTATTTCTTCTGCTCGTGCAGCTTTGTCCCGCTCTTCTTGTTCTCTTGCTGTTCTGACTTCTGCTTCCTTCGCTAGCCTTTCGTTTTCGGCTTCGGTTTCTGCGCGTTGTGTGTCGCTGACGTTTGTTCTCGGCTTTGCTTTGGCCATGTTGATCGTGGTCGTGGGTTGTTGACGGTCCTTACGACCCATTTTTACCGTCAATTTTATGCACCTTTTTGAACCTAACACCATCACCAAGTGTAGACATAGGGTTTATTTCTAACAAATTCCACTAGTCTTGGTGAATTATGAAGTACAGGTGCAATCCATACAAAAACAGGGGAAAACATGCACTAAACATGGACTTTGCAATCGACGGATTTTCCCCGGACTGAAGAACTTAGTCCAAAAGCCCAAAACCACAGAATCAGGCTTCAAGATCAAGCAATGCACGTGGTTTAGGCAAGTCCACAGGCCAAGGAAGCAGCCAGAGGAGGACCAGGCCCAGTGGGGCCCAGGCCAGGTCGGCCGACCCCCTCTGGCCAGGTCGGCCGACCTGCCAGGGAGGCCCCACTGGCCCATCTTTTTTGGCGGTTTATCACCGACTTCTGGAGGTCGGTTCCCCCTGCATTAAATGTCACCGACCTCGGGAACCGCCTCAAAGTTGCCGACCTTCCAAGGCTATAAATAAAGGGGCACCCCTCCCTCTCAACACACACCACAAGACGCAAGACTCTCCAATAGAGCTCCACTCCAATCTTTAGGCTGAGAGCCTTTTGTACACTAGTAGAATAGGAGAGAGGGCAAGGGAGAGAAAGGAATACTCCTTCCACTTTGGTGGAGGTTTAGTTCTATTTCTCTACCTTGGCGTGTAAACACTCTTTGTGATTTATACGTGGTGATTATTTATCTAGCGAGCAATATTACTTTACTAGGCGTAATTCCTGTTATACTTGTTTACGGGATCATCGCTCCGCAAGGGGTGCTCTAGCCTTCTAAATTCAGCTTTGGGCCGAGGTTAGAGTAGTAATCAACGGCATAGACGTGGTGTCTAGGCTAGAGGTTATCTTTGTTTGCTGTGTGCTCCACGGTTTGTAGAGGTAGGCGGCAGGAAGTGACAGCCCTGTCCGTCCAAAGGAACCCTCCACGTTCGGGTACATAGTAGAGCTACAGGTCGGAGTGGCTTGGCAGACCAGGCCTAAGCCGGCGCCCGAAGTAGATAAGTAGAGCTTGAGTTCGTCTATCCTCTAGGATAACTAGATTTAATCACCCTATCGATCCTAGTTTGCTAGTTGTCTTGGTTGTCCTTGGGTAGAACTTGCCCTGCGGTAGAATAACTCCGTTCCTTGGGGAAAACAAATACGATACCTTGGAATACTCCCGGGTGAAGTGCTACAACGGTATTCCGTGCGCTTGCGGATTTATCTGTGACGTAAGAAATACCAACATGGGTTCTCCCCACGGACGGCGCCAAATGTTGGGGGATCGAAGGTCTTCGTGTGACGTGTCGAAGCCCTCCAACGGTTGATTGAAGTGTCCTGGTTCTGGCGAAGCCCTCGAAGGTAGTTGACGCCTTCGAATCACCTTGCGAAGCCCTCCTTGTTCGTCGTCGCTGCCTTCTGGTTGGAGCGAAGCCCTCCTTCCTGGCCCGCGGTGCCGGACGAAGGTGTTCTTACTTAGGTTCCCTGCAGTCTGTTGCGCGAAGCTCTCCTTCACCCGCGATGCCGGGCGAAGGGGTTGAGTGATTAGAGAGGTTTGAGTGCGGTGCGAATGATTCCTCCTCTGGCTCGTGGCCCGAAAAACAGATGTAATTACAGGATCATCTCCCTCCATATTTATAAGGGGGAGAGTGATCATATTTACATGTATGCCATTGGCTGCCTTAGCACGGCTCTTAGCCTGATAGTTTGACTCGAGTATTGCTCCTGCGCTGCCTGCTTCTCCGTTTTGCCTTTGCTAGTGGCTGTCGGTCTTCGCGTGGGTCGGGGGGGGGGGGGGGGGGGCTTCGGTGTAGTCCCCAACAATCTCCCACGACGTTCGCGTGCCCTACGTTCCCGTGGAGCTCGTAGACGCCGTGGTCGACCACCTGGACTTGTTCAGCACGACCCGCCTCGCCGGCGTCTGCACGTTGTGGGCTCGGGCCGTGGCTTCGAACGCCTCGCTTCCTTTCGGCACGCCGTGCCTCCTTATGACGACACCCGAAGAGGACGACTTCGTCGAAGTCCACGACGACCGTATTGGTGATGACAACGATGGTGGCGACAAGGAATGCATGTTCCAGCTTCTGGATCACGCACGCGGGAAAGAGCTCTCGTTCCCGGCCTTCATCACCGCCATGCGCGGCCGGTGGTGGGCCAGCGCCAAGGACGACTGGCTCGCCACCGTCGACAAACACTGCAACGCAGAGCTCGTGAACCCTTACACCGGCCGTCGAATCAGCCTGCCGCCTCTCGCCACGATCCCCGAGATCCAAATCAAGGAAGGCCGCACCGTCGTGTTTGGAGGCGTCCAATTCGAGGAGCACTTCACCGTCGTGTTTGAACGCGGTGACTACTCTTTCTGCCGGATCATCGTGTGCGAGACGCCGTCGTCCGGCGTCGATGACACGTACCTCGTCATCGCGATGGTCAATGTATATCTTCTGGCGATCGCAAGAGCAGGCGACGAGAGCTGGACGTCGTTAAACACGCCGCACGGGAGATGTGGCGTCGAGTTCAGGGACGTCGTCCTGCACAAGGGCAAGGTCTTCGCCGTCACCAGATCTGGCGACATATACACATGGGACATGCGCGCCGGCGCGTTCCCGGACTCAGAACCGGAGCCAATACGGCCACCGCACATCAATGGCCAGGATGACGACCTCGACCTTGTCTATGGGTGCCTATGGAACCTGGCGGAATCGGCTGACGGCCGACGCCTTCTCCTCGTAGCTTGCCCACACAACGACAAGTTTGAAGACGCCGTGTACTTGTACGAGCGGGACATCGACGCCTTGGCTGGTGCGGACGGCGCCGGGTGGAACATCGTCACCAGCCTCGGCGACCACTCTCTGTTCCTCGGAGCAAACTTCCCGTTCCTGGCGCGCGTCGTCAACCATCAGGACGATCGGGAGCTGCTCTGGCCGAATTGTGTCTACCACACCGACAGCTACCTGTTTGAGGCGGGCCTATGCGATCCATACTACTTTAATGTGTATGATTTGGGGGATAAGACCTTCAAACCATACAGAGAGTTTTACGCAAATCACACTGGTAGCATACAGAACCCTATCTGGTTTAGACCCACGCTCAAGAATTTTCTGTGAGCGAGTTAAGGAGTGTTGGGAAGATAGTTGTAAGAATTTCCTGCGAGCAAGTGAAGGAGTGTTGGGAGGATGAGTTAAGGCTAAATTAGTTAGCATCCAGTGATTGCGCTTGCTGCATGCCAAAACGATTAAACAAATCGTACCGCCGCAATGGGCGCATGAATGAATATAACAAGTATTTCCTCGACCATTTTTTATTCTGGGAGAGAACGACCATGGAGATGAATGGATGATTTGGTCACTGGGGACGTGGCGGTCTTTTTTCTGGAGTGCGCATGTGTATCCACACAACGTTGGAAGCATCCATCCATCCATCCATCCATCCAGTGAGCACTTTACTTTGGATGGATACATCAATTCATCGCATCTGGGGCAGGATCATGCTTTACGTAAGGACGTTCTCATTAATTTTCTTTTGATTAGTGGTGTTGCATTACTAGAAGTTGTTGGTTCCACTTCGTAGGCCGAGAACGGTGAGGAAGGCCAGCGGCCTATAGCACAAATAGTAGCATAGATCTTCTAAAGCCACTAGGCGTAACGTCGCTCCCACCTACTTGTGATACGCCAAGTTTGGTAGTTTGTGTTCTTTTCATGCGAACTACATAGAAGATAAGACAACAAAACATGATATAGATGATATTCCAACACTTAGTCTTTATTCGGGAAGTCACATGCATGAGATGACATGTGATCCTTATTATCATACTACTATTACAGTACATTAACCATCTAGAAGCAGGCGCCAGCAACGCAGGACTGGAAGGTGGCAGGGCTAGCCATAGCAAATGGGCTGAACATGGATGAAAGCTGCATCGCCCTAGAGATCAGGTTAAACATGGACGGCAATTGCATGGTTGAAGCCATCGGGTTGTAAAGGTATGGCAGCTGCAAAGCCGCGGCCATTGGGTTGGTCAGGTATGGCAGCTGCATAGTCGTGGTCATCGGGTTGGTCAGGTATGGCAGTTGCATAGCCGCGGCCATCGGGTTGCCCAGGTACGACAGTGGCGTTGCCGCAGCCATCGGGTTGAAGATGTTCGACATCTGTACCATATTTTGTTGTTGGTGAATCATCTGTGACACGACAGCACAGTTGCATTGCTTCTGCAGCCATGCTGAGGTTCGCGAGCTCACAATTGGGAATGCTTGTTGTTGTAGCAGAAATGAGGCCAAGGGTTGTTGCATGATCATGGATGTAAAGGGTGAGCCTGCCACCATGAATGGTTGTTGCAGCATGCAATACTGCAAGCAGGGGTGGCTCATGGTTGCCCTTGCCGCCATCGGTGGAATGACTTGTGGAAAAACGGTCGCGGTAGCGGTGCTCCAAGAAAGAGCTACGATAGCGAAAAGGACAAACATCTTGCCTGATGCCATTGCTCCTAAGATTTGATTGCTGGTGTTCCGCTGCTCTCAAGCTTCGTATAGATGTCAATGTATATGAGATGGGTGATGCATTGCCGATTGGTTTAGTGCCTATTTATACACACTGAGTGAATGTCGTTTCTTGGGCAAGATTTTATCCTTTGCGTAACAAATTGTTGTTGGAGACTTGATAAGCTTCAGATCGATGTGGCATTTGGTCGATCTGGACATTTCCTCATCCTTTTTAATTCTTTGGAAGAACAAACTATATATCGACAAGATTACTTTAACTGGCGATTTGGTTAAAGTGGCTTTCGTATTTGTACTTTGCTGATACATGGATGAGGGCGATATGACATATGTTTATCATTCCACGTCTGAAAGTATCAGAGCCACATCGGATCATTTTGCAATTTTACAAAGCCGGATGTGTCGTGTTGTGACCTGTTGACGTGGATCTCGGACCTTCTTGAACTGAATATGTCAGCTAGCTAGTTTAGTCTTTAGATGATGCCATCACAAGTCAGCCGTCATCTGGAGCTTTATATGGTTGTGTTTTCATGAAACAAACATTGATTACTTTTTCCCTTTGATGGAAGCGAACGTAATAAAGAAGGTGAGGAATGAGTATTTGGACGGAGCTCGGTGCAGGATGAAATTGCCATCTTTGATTAATTGGCTGATTATGGGCTTAAATCTTGCTCAATAAGACTTGGATTGGTTCGTTACCAAGCCGCACGGATACAAGTCATGTTAACTGCACAACCCATTGTGACAGTTCATCTGAAGAGGCTCTACTTCAAAGCGGCCCTTTCTGCTGTGTGAGTCTGTGACACTGTGAGTCTAGTTTGATCCTTAGTAGTGCCTAATGAACTGTCTTAAAAAAATAGAGCTAGTGTGTCAGATTAAACACTGATAGATCATGAAAGAAAAATACACATATCACTTACTACAACGTCGTAACATATGCGTAACAATAGCGATCTCTATTTGGTTTGGCAAAAGATGTGATGTTTTACTAGATTTTGCATTTCCACTCGATGCAAGAAAATATTCCTAATTCAGAAGACCCGGAACAACGGAAACCAATGCATATGCAGGGAGAGGAGGCAGGACTATTCGCTGCTTCCAACAATAAAGAAAACAGCAAAACATAAGGACGCTGATTGTTGTACAGCAGGGTCGGACGGCCGTTTATCATTTTCTTTTTTACATATCATTTATACAAAGCGAAGCAAGCACACATGCCGTGGAGACTCTGAAGACTGGCGAGAGTGAAGGACAACCCAGTTCGCCAGAGAATGGTAACACACTCCTCTTGTTCCAAGTTTTTCCTGCATTCGGAAATGACACCGGCAGGCAAGGGAGAGCTGTCGCCAAAGGTGACAGCCATCACAGGATCGTCCCCAGCGTCCTTCCATCCAGTGTCTCTGACTCTCTGTTATTGTTTTATCAAGTTTTTCTTTCTTCGGTCTTATCGAACTCAGGAACGGAGGAGGGGAATGTAAGAAATCAGAGGTGCGGAAGATGGTTTGAAGCAGTGCACTTTGGCTCGTGCGTGCCTGCGTGTTTATATAGACCGTAAACTCCACGGCCGGGGATTACAACAGAATTAGTTACGACTTGATCTCCAAGCTAGAGTACAACAACCTGAAATTATCTAATCTATGAAGATCAAGTCGAGTTGTTACAAGAGATATACACGCACATTTAAACTGACTAGCAAATTGCGGATAAAAGCATGAGAGATTAATTTAATCATATTTGATGACCTCTTCAATCTTTGCTCTCTTTGCCTGAACAATTGCTATCATTTCAGTAAAGTTCGTCTGCTGGGTTTGATTTATCATGTAGAGTAGTTCAAAACGTATTAGTTGTCTTTTACAATGGAATCCAACAGGCTTCAGTTAAGCAATACAAATTTATCCATACTCTGACTGCGCAACATCTTCCTTAGCATTTTGCACAATGCACAAAGCAAGGTAAATCAAACAACATATACATGTGTGGCCACTGAACAACATGGTGTGAAAAGAACAATTTAAGTTGTAGCAATGTAACTATGTATGTTGAGACTCTACGTTGCATAGGTCTCACATAAGCAAGCCAAAACGGTTCCCAGAGTGTGATAATGATGATCACTAGATTCATCTAACATGTATAAGTTTCTATGTTAAGAAATTCAAAGCCAAAAACTTGGCTCCCTTGCGCATCTATGTCGTGGCAAGTTCAGGAATGCATTAAGAATACTGAAAACGTTAAGAATCCAGAAAGATGTGCATCCGTGACTCACAGAGTTGAACGCCAGCTATGCATGGCATGCATGAAACGAGACCAAAGTCCTGTTGATCTTAAAACCTAAAACAAACTTGAGAGCTACTCTTTCCGTTCGTTTGCTCCAGACGATTTTTTTTTTGCCGCCGTGAATACATATCGAGGTCGAGGGATTGTGTTGCTGCCGGCAATGTACGTACTGCGGCAATTTGCGGAACGTGGTAAATCTTAATTAGTCCTTTGTTTGCCGCCTCAGCGACCAAGTCGGTGGACCGTATGACCGCGGCGGCGAAGGTCGCAGGGGTACCTATCGAGGGAGTGTTAGTTGAAGGATCGATCACAACACGACAAGCCGATATTGGGGAAAGATCAACCTGGCCAATGAAGCTGTCCGCAGAAGGTGCGGCGAGCATGCATGTGCTACGGGCTACGGCCTACGGGTTCAATCCCCACGGTCGCCAAACCAAATAGGCCACGCGTATGTGAGGCGCCGGCGGCGCGGCAACGATGCCTCGAGCGCTCTGCGCTCTCTTTCCCTGCTTCGAATAGGAGTGAATGCCTGCGATGAAGTTCACGGCGGCACAGCGGCGGTGGAGGGCTCCGTTTCTTGAGATCGGTCTAGGTAAGTGGCGGCGCTGTGTGGTTACGGGAAAACTTACGCATGTGGAACTATGGAAGCCGTGATCCGACAGGTGTTATGATTGCGCCCTGCGGGATTGTGTTCCGACTGAATTCTAAGAAGAATCAGATTAGAAACTCGGGTAGAGGACCAAACTCCGGCAGAGGGACGAAAACAACGATCTGACGACCCCGGCAAACCCAAGGATTAGGCAGACATGTCACTTTGGTTAGCCTTTTTAAGTAGTATAGTAGAGATTTATCTAACAGGGAAGACCGGGAAAAAAAAATCTGCCAAGGTGTACCGATCTAATACGTACACTTGCTCGTATCCGACTTGAATACGCGCGTGCAGGAAACATAAGGCCAGCGTACGTACACGTATGCCTGCTGAGAGCTCGCACAACGTACCTTCGCCATCTAAGCATGGCCGATGGATCAAGCAACCGAGCACGGCCGTGGGCGGATCTCCCTGTGGAGCTCGTCGACGCCGTGGTCGACCACCTGGACTTCTTCAGCGCGACTCGAGTCGCCGGCGTCTGCACGTCGTGGGCAAGGGCCGTCGCCACGAACGCCTCACTTCCTTTCGCCTCGCCGTGCCTCATTATGACGACACCCGAAGAGGACGACCTCGTCGATGCCCACGAAGACAAGGAGTGCACGTTTTCTAGACCACTCGCGCGGGAAAGAGCTCTCGTTCCCGGCGATCGTCGCAGCCATGTGCGGCGCCCGGAGGTGGGTCGGCGCCAAGGACGACTGGCTCGCCACCGTCGACAAACACTGGCACGCAGAGCTCGTTGAAGCGTCTCCGCTTTTCGCAGGATCGAGTCGGTCAAGCGCTGATGAACAGACGCAACAGTACAACATATAAAAAGCACGAATTAAGTCTTTAAGTGGTTACGTTAATCCAATTAAAACACAGAGTCGCACAGCGGAAATAAACGGTACAAGTACAAGTCCAAACTAGTAGAATACAGCGCACGCGCTCACGATACAAGAACCCGCATCCAAAGCCATGAAGATGCGGACTCGAGAGGAGATCACTCCTCAGTCTCCCAGTGGGCTGTCCAACTATAGGGAAGCTGGCCATCCCACTGTCCACCTCCACCCGTAGAGTCGGGGATAAAGGTGCTACCTGCAATAAAATCATAAAGAGCCAAACCCTGAGCAACTAATACTCAGCAAGTCTTACCCGTCAATGTGGCTATCTTAATTATGCAAAGGCTACAAAAGGGGTGGCTGACTCAATGGCATAACTCGCACTAATTACTTGATCCTTACTTTCAAGTTTTATTTTTCAAGATAAGTACTTATCCAGTAAAAACAGTGTGCATATCTCTAAACAGGTATAAAATAACAATACATCAACAGGGACAATATACATACAGCAATGTAAATAACAGTAATGTAAATAGACTAGCATCATCATATCATCAATCATATCACACTACGATGTGACGCAGTGAACAAGGTTGCTCTTGACCGAGAGCGGCGGCATCGATGTACATCCTGCAGGAGAAAACCTGACCATACGCCGCACACGCGTAAAGTCGCATGCGGCAACTGTTTGCAAGGATCCCCCTGAAGCTAGGCTGGGTCCAACCCCTCCCGAGAAAGGCCTTCCCGCACGGTCCCCGTCCCAGACGTACGCCCCGATTGGGAAGCATCCTTTCTCTCCCGAATACCATGATAGAAAGGGCAGGCTTCCGCCGCACACCAGGGCAACCCAAGCTACTAAGTTTACTAGGCCCATAAAAACACTAGCATATGATCAGTACGTTCGAACTTGCTCAACAGGGCCAACAACGAACGGTCCTCAATCGACACAGACGGGGCTACCACCGTGAAGGCCCAGCCTTCTCGCACCATCCTACACAAACAATTCCCCGTCCGGTCTCAACAAATCCTAAATCCAGCTAGTACAATCCAGGGTGAACCTACCTCGCGAGTGGGACCTACCACTCGACTTCTACCGTCCGCTAGCCACTAAGCCTAGCAAGTTCTAACGTAACCTAGACCACATCTACAAAATAGGACACAAGGTAGAATATGGAAGGGTAATCCTAATGCATTTCTAAAGTTTCACATCAACTCCTAATAAACCTAATGCACAAACATTGACTAGCCCCAATCAAGTGCACAAATAAAAATCCTAAATAGGGAGGCATGCACCGGGGCTTGCCTGGCTCAGGAGCGTAGCTAACGGGGTCAGCGGGGTCAGTGTCCTGCTGCGGCTGCTCCTCCTGCACCTCCTGGGTCTGCTCCTCCGGCAGCTGGAAGTCCAGTGGCTCCGGAGTCGTCTCTGTCACTACACGTTATGACAAGGAAAATAATGCAAAGTTAGATACAAGAATATGATGCAATTCATGATTTAATTACTTGATAGGACAGTCATTTACACTGTAAGTGCAAATTATTAACTTTGTTAATTAATTTCGTCTGGAGTATTTCCTTCATTAACTTTCAATTAAGCTCACCATTAATCAACTTGGGCAAGTTAAATGAATAATATGATTTCGAAAGTGAATTTATGTCCAGTGGCATTTTTCTGGTGAAGAGTGCCACTGGACGTAATTTATGGTGAAGTTTCATCATTTATTGCAAGGTAGATTATTTATAATAATTTATACGGTGCAGAACATGATTTAAATCATAAGAAAATAATTGGACAACATGTGACAATGGAAAAATGCTCTGTAGGTGTGTCCTCAGATTCTTGACAGGCATGCAAGAGTTCAGGATTTATTGGGTAACAGAGAATTTATAAGGAATTAAACAAGATCTGGACATAAGTATTTTCCAGAAAATACACAGTCTGCAAAAGTGTGTTTTGGTATTTTTGCTGGACAGAGGATGTTACATGCAGTCCAAAGAAATTGGATTTGTATTTTTCTGATGTGTATTTTATTTTCTATGCCTTTTTGAAGTTTCTTTGCATTTTCTGAAATTAACTAAATCTGAAAATGATTTAAAACAGGCGCGGCCAATCAGATCTGAGCCACACATGGGCTACACAGATCGGGCCGCACCAGATCTGGGCTGGCCGCACCAGATCCAGCCCCTCATGTGCAAGGCACACCGAGGACCACACCAACACGGTGCACCGGATCCCGCACAGGCACATCGGATCCGGGACCGTGTGGTCACCAGTGCGGTGGCCGCGCCGTCGCCGGAGCGCGGCGGCGCGCTCGCCGGAAAATAGTTCCCGGCGGCCACTTGCTAAACGGAGGGCACCGACGGGGTCAGGGGCAGACGACGAGCTCACCTAGGGAACTCGGAGCTCGCGACGACGACCGGAGGGAGCTCGGTGACGAGGCGCGGCGGTGGCGGAACTCCGGCGAGGTCGCGGGGACGAAGGAGAGCTCAGCGGCGAGGGAGATCTGTCGAAGGAGCTTCACAGGAACACGGTGGAGCTGGGACTGTGCACCATTTACGCCGGGGATGGCCGCAGGGCGTAGTTCGTCGGGAGGGTGACGGTGCGGGGTTGACCGGCGGCGGGGAAAAGTGAAATCCGGCGGGGTCGAGCTGCGAAATCGAAGGAACACAGGATGAGGAAGGTGCGCGAGCGAGTTTCGAAGCTGGAGGTACCGCGCATTGACCACGGAACTCACCGGAGAGGGGAAATTGCTTGGCGCGGCGGCGGAGCTCACCCGGCCGGACTTGGGGAAGAGAGACAAATTCGTGCTTCTCAGCCCGGAGATGGGGAAATGGGCGCCATCTTGAGCTTGAAGGCGACGGTGCGGAGCTCTAGGCCAAGAATGTCAGCCGGTGTAGCTCCACAGCGGCCGCACGACGAGCTCGCAGGCCAGCAATGGCAAGTGGCGGTGGCGACGGCTTGGCTAGGGTTTGAGCGACGGGGGAAAGAGGGAAAATGAGTGTGGGAGAGCGAGGAGAGGAGCGGGGCATTCTTTTGACGCCGTCCGCGGCCGAGGAGCGGGCCAGGGCGCCGCGGAGGGACGCCGCTCATCGTCGGCGACGTGGAGCAAAGGCTCTGACGTCCTGCAGTGAGACGACGTCGCTGACGAGTGGGCCCGGCCGCATCTTTCAATTTTTCGATTTATTCAAACTCTGATTTTCCCCAATCTTTGGCACTCGATTTGAACTAGCAAACGAACTCCAAAAATTGTAAAACCGGTTGCATTCGAAAGGTAATGAAATGCTCTTTCCAGTGACATAACATGCACATCTCAATTCGAAATAGAATTCAAATGGCAGCTAGTCAAAGTTGGACATTTTTGGAACTTTGGGGATTTATTTGAGCATCGAAATGAATTTCAAAAATCACCAAAAATTCTGCAAAATTCTTATTTCGTAAGGGATATCTCCAGGAATTTTGGTTGGGTTAAGTTGTTAAAGGAATTTTTGAGTTGCTTCACAGATATGGGTTTGAACTTGTTTAAACTTTGAATTTCGAATTTTTGAATTTGGCTTGATTTCATCTTTTCTTCAGTTTGGTTTGCACGATTCTGAAATTCAGTGACACGGGGTGTCACAGCCCTCCCCCCTTAAAAGAATCTTGTCCCGAGATTAAAGAGAAGGATGGAAAAACGAATGACCAAGAGCGAAGAATAAGATGCAAAAATGGAACGACTAAATAACGCACCTCGGAGGTAGAAAACCAGGAAAATGGGAGTTCAAGAACTCCGCTGTCTCCCAGGTAGCCTTGGCCTCAGAGTGGTTGCTCCATTGCACCTTATAGAATCTGGTAGTGCTCTTTCTCGTGACTCGGTCCTTCTGATCAACAATGCCGATAGGCTGCTCGGGGTAGGTCAGATCTGGCTCAAGCTGCTCAACATCACTGACCACTCTGTCTGTAGGGACCTTCAAGCATTTCTTTAGCTGCGATACGTGGAACACATTGTGAACACTGGAGATATTGGAGGGCAACTCCAATCTATAAGCGACGGGTCCACACTGCTCAGATATCCGGAACGGTCCAACGTATCGGGGTGCTAGCTTCCCTCTGACACCAAACCGACGTACACCCTTCATGGGAGAGACACGAAGGTATACGTGGCTGCCAACTGCAAACACCAACGGTCGGCGTCTTCTATCAGCATAGCTCTTCTGTCGAGACTTGGCTGCTCTCAAGTTCGACTGAATGCGGCGAACAGTCTCCTCTGCTGCTGCCACTAAATCTGGTGTGGGAATGACCCTCTCCTCAAGCTCAACGGTCTCATCTGCTGCAGCTACTGACTTTGACTTGAAGATGACTCTCTCGCCGGCCTCAACCCAATTAAGGGGAGTCCGACAACGACATCCATACAAAGCCTCAAATGGTGCCATCTTGATACTCTCCTGATAACTGTTGTTGTATGAGGCTCTCATCCCAACACTTGCCATGGTGTAGCACACAGGCACGGAGCATATCCTCTAAAATCTGATTCACCCTCTCTGTCTGGCCATCTGTCTGAGGGTGGTAAGCTGCACTGCGAATCAAAGTGGTGCCCAAAGAAGCATGTAGCTGCTCCCAGAAACGAGAAACAAACTGAGGTCCCCGATCAGAAATGATGGTCTTGGGCACTCCATGCAAACAGAGAATCCGAGCAATATACAACTCAGCATACTTCTTCACATTATAACGGGTGTGCACGGGGATAAAGTGAGCAGACTTGGTCAATCGATCAACAATCACCCAAATAGAGTCATGCTTCTGTGATGTGAGAGGTAAGCCAACAATGAAATCCATGCTAATATCCTCCCACTTCCAAGCAGGAACGCTCAAAGGCTGAAGCAACCCTGCAGGCTTTATGTATTCTGCCTTGACTCTCCTGCAAGTGTCACACTCAGAAACGTACTGTGCGACCTCCCGCTTCATGCGGGTCCACCAGAAGCGACTCCTCAAATCCTGGTACATCTTGTTGCTGCCAGGGTGAATGGAATACTTGGACAAGTGTGCCTCATCAAAAATCTTCCTGCGCAACTCAAAGTCCTTAGGAACTACCAATCTGTCCTGGAACCATAGGACTCCATCCTCATCCTCTCTGAAACACTGGACTCTAGCTTCCCCGAGCTTGAGTCTCCTCCTGAGGTGATTCACCTTCTCATCCTTCTTCTGTGCTGCCACAATCTCATCTCGCAGGGTCGGAACAAGTGATATATTGGCCAAGGAGCCATAAGCATACACTCTAAGACTGGGCTCTGCCTCTGCATAAGGAGCTGCGATGAGATTATTGCAATGAGCCTTGCGACTCAAAGCATCAGCAACCACATTAGCCTTCCCTGGGTGATAGTGAATCTCTAAGTCATAGTCCTTGATCAGCTCTAACCATCTCCTCTGACGCATGTTCAGATCTGACTGCGTGAAGATATACTTGAGACTCTTGTGATCTGTATAGATGTGCACTAGATTTCCCAACAGATAATGCCGCCATACTTTCAAAGCAAGTACGACAGCTGCAAGCTCAAGATCGTGGGTGGGGTAATGCTCTTCATGTCGCTTAAGCTGCCGAGAGACATAAGCAATCACCCTGCCATCCTGCATCAGCACACAACCAAGACCAGTACCAGAAGCATCACAATACACTTCAAATGGCTTGGTGATATCAGGCTGAGCTAAAACTGGAGCGGTAGTGAGAAGCTTCTTCAGATTCTGGAAAGCATCACCACACTGCGGGCTCCACACAAATCTCATGTTCTTCTTCAGCAACTCAGTGATGGGCTTGGAGATCTTAGAGAAATTCGGAATAAACCGACGGTAATAACCAGCCAAACCCAAAAAGCTGCGAATCTGAGAGACAGTCGTAGGTGCATTCCAATCCAGCACATCCTGCACCTTGCTCGGGTCAACAGCAATACCCTCTGCTGATATAACATGGCCAAGAAAAGGCACCTCGCTAAGCCAGAACTCGCACTTGCTGAACTTAGAGTACAGTTGGTGATCTCTCAAACGCTGCAACACAATCCTGAGGTGCTGCTCATGCTCCTCCTCTGTCTCTGAATAGATCAGGATGTCGTCAATGAAAACCACGACAAACTTGTCCAACTCAGGCATGAACACTGAGTTCATCAAGTACATGAAGTAAGCAGGTGCATTAGTCAAACCGAAAGACATCACCAAGTACTCATAGAGTCCATATCTGGTAGAGAAAGCAGTCTTCGGAATGTCCTATGCACGTATCTTAATCTGATGATACCCAGAACGAAGATCAATCTTGGAGAACACCTTAGCTCTAGCTAGCTGATCGAACAAGATATCAATCATGTGATGCACCTGAATCAAATAAGATAACCACGGGCTCGTGACGCATAGAAAACGTACCAGCTAGAACCTGCTCACCCTCTGGAACCTCCTCTGCAGTGGTGTAGTTAACGCGCCCAGTCTTGACTGGCGCGTTCCTGCCCTGCTGGCGCTGCTGTCCTGCTGCCTGAACTGGAGCCCTCTGCGCGTTGTTCTGCCTAGGTGCTGCACGGCAGTCACGCGCAAAGTGCCTCACCTGTCCACAGTTGTAGCACGGGAAACCTCTGCCTGCCTGCTGCTGCTGCTGCTGACGCTGCTGCTGCTGACGCTGCTGCTGCTGTGGCTGCCTCTGAGCAAACTGCTGCTGCTGCTGAGGCGGGCGCTGGTACTGGGGAGGTGCAAGGTACCTCTGTCCACTGGGAGCGGTGTACACAAGGCGTGGCCTGGCTGAAGTGCTGCCAGACGGGGGTGCCACAGCCTTCCTCTTCCTCGTGTCGTCCTGGTGGGCCCTGATGGCATCCTCCATCACGATCGCTGCACTGACAAGCTCGTCGAAGGTACCACCGGCGTTCAAGACAAGCCGGGACTGAAGCTTGGTAGACAAGCCTCTCAAGAAACACGCCTTCCGCTTGGCGGGCGTGTCTACCTGGTCTGGAGCAAACTGGGCCAGGTGGTTGAACACCTGGGCGTAGTCGAACACGTTCCTGCCTCCCTGCCTGAGGTCCAGGAACTCCCTGAGCTTCCGCTGCATAATGCCAGGCGGAATGTGGAACGAGCGAAAGGCCTCTCTGAACTGTGCCCAAGTCAACTGCTGACCGGCCGGAAGAGTGGTAAGGTGAGCTGCCCACCATCCTCCAGCCGCCCCCTGAAGCTGCTGTGCCGCGAACAGTGTCTTCTGCACCTCTGTGCAGGCAGGAAGGAGCCCAAACTTGGACTCCACAGTACGCAGTCAGGACTCTGCCTCCATCGGGTCAGTGGACCCCGAGAAGACAGGCGGGTGAGTGGCCAGGAAGTCTGCGTAGGTGCAGCCTGGCTGTGGACCCCGACGATTGCCACCCTGCTGGGTGACGGCCTGAACGAGAGTCCTGAGCAGCTCTGTCTGGTTGTGCATCGTCTCCGCCAGATTGTGCTGCGGGGGTGGCGGCGGCGGGCGACGCGGCGGCATCCTGCCAATTAAACATTACCACCGTTAGCTCCAGGATACAATATCATTATCAGGCAGAAATTTAAATTGACATGCACGGGCAGAAACAAAAGTAACTCAGATCCAAATAATTAAACTGACAGATCCATCCATAACATTAATTAAGTCTTACAGAGCATTCATTACATAGATCATGGTACAATCCACTCATGCGTACATAGGGGGTGTAACATCCAACAAAATACTACGACACCTGACCAACTATTATGATGCTCCTAGATCAAGCTAACTAAGGACCTGTCGACAACTACGACGCACATGCGTCATCCACATCGCATCCAGCGCGCCTCTGTCACGCTTGGAATGCCGAGTAAGGCAACTAACGGTGCCTCCTACCACGGTGGGAAGCGGTGTCTAGGATCTCTGAAGGAAACAGCTCAACACTCATCTCTGACACGGCCTCCTCCTGTGCCTCCTCCTCTGCTGGAGGTGCCACAACTGCTGCAGCAACCTGCTCCTGGAGTCCCACTATCTGGTGCTGGGCGACCTGCAACTGCTGCTCGAGCTGTCCTGCGTGGTTCAGTGAAGCAGCTAGCTCACCGACTAACTCTGAAATCTCGTGGCCACGTGCAGTGAGCTGGCCGGCAAGCTGGTCACGCTGGGCGGCACACTGGTCGCGCTGTGCAACACACTGGTCAAGCTGAGCAGCACAGTGGTCGCGCTGAGCGGTAGTCACGGCCAAGGCGTGCTCCAACTGCGCAATCCTGTCGTCCCTAGCGTCCACTGTCTCTGACAACTCCTCCACACGGCTCAAAGTCCTCCCACCTGCGCGGTCAGAAGCCACAAGAACCCTGTACAGCTCGGACAGGTGTCGAGCCGTAGAAGGCAGCTGCGTCGGGGTGAGGACCAGTCTGCCGCTGTCAACCTGCCTGAGACGTCTCCTGTACTGAGGGTGACCTATGGTGCTGACTGGGAACAAGCTCAGTGAGGTGTTGCCAAGATCAGCAATGTGCATCTCACAGAAACGCACCATCGCCTAAAGAGCAACACGGTTCAGGGTCTCGTCAAAGTCCTGACCGAAACCCTGAAGAGAGAAGTGCGACCATGCAGGCCGCTGTGGGTGCGAGGGAACATCCACCCACATCGAGAAGCGGGGAAGTCCGTACACCTGGCTGGGCTGTCCGCGGTAGCGCGGAGGGTCGGGGTAGCCAAGTCGCTGCAACTCAGCCCAGAACAGCGAGGGAAAACCGGCGTGGTAAAGACCATCCGTGTGCAGTGCACCGTCCTCCCCAAGCTCGGCGTGCGGAAAGTCGTCTAGGTCGGCCATCTGCGGAAAAGAGAGAGAAAAGTCACAATCTCTTCCAATAGAACAAAATAACCATGCTAAGCAAGAAATATAACATGGTCAGGCTGCTATAGAGTAGTAGCAAAAGCCACACACACAGCCCACAAGGAAGGCAACGAAAAACTGCAACGCTAAAAATCTGGCTCGCTAAGAACAGCAGACACTAAAACGGAAACTGATACTTCTGGACGCTTCAAACGAGAAAAGTCCAAACGCGAAACTTGTAGATAACTTCAATATATTTCCAACGAGTGCTCAAACTCCTCAAACGAACAACCAGAACTGGAGATATCGATTTTTGAAGTTGGTGGACAGATTCTGGAAAAACTAGTCGAAGCTGAAATTTGGTTTCATTTGGTTGACGGATTTGGAGGGGATACTGACAGAATCGAATTTGGAAATCTGAAGCAACATTTTAGTTCATGATATAAGCTTTCCAGAATGTCTTGTTTCATCGCATTTGGTTAAGCGGTTTGGGAGTTACAAATTTTTGAAGTTAGCTTGTCAGTCTGAAATTTCTGGTGATCTTAATTTCGTTGGAGTATTTTAATTGATGATGTAATGCATGCACGACCTATACGTCATCACAAAATAAAATTTGCCCAAATATAGCAGGCCGTAGACAGTGGTGGTAACTACTTCGCACTCACAAACGTTTCTACACGATCTACGCGCGAGTTAGTGTACCTGCAAAGCACACAACGTCACCTCAACCAACCAACACAGGTGACGTATCTCATCAAAATGTAATACATGGCCCAATAACATATCCTCACCATCCTCAACTCCTCGTGAACTCGATGGCTCACGGAACAGAATAAACTCCGCCAGCAATATCCAAAACCAGCGCCATGTAGTTCCTTACCTTCTTACCTGGGCGTCGGTGTGTCGTTACAGAAAAATAACAATCAACTCCTATTACCACCTGATTACTCTAACATCCTTATAATGGGCTTTTCGTTCCTCACACGTACGTGGTTAGATTTTTGAAAATAGGCTGTTTATATGATGTACTGTCCCAACACGGCTCTGGTACCAGCTGAAGCGTCTCCGCTTTTCGCAGGATCGAGTCGGTCAAGCGCTGATGAACAGACGCAACAGTACAACATATAAAAAGCACGAATTAAGTCTTTAAGTGGTAACATTAATCCAATTAAAACACAGAGTCGCACAGCGAAAATAAACGGTACAAGTACAAGTCCAAACTAGTAGAATACAGCGCACGCGCTCACGATACAAGAACCCGCATCCAAAGCCATGAAGATGCGGACTCGAGAGGAGATCACTCCTCAGTCTCCCAGTGGGCTGTCCAACTATAGGGAAGCTGGCCATCCCACTGTCCACCTCCACCCGTAGAGTCGGGGATAAAGGTGCTACCTGCAATAAAATCATAAAGAGCCAAACCCTGAGCAACTAATACTCAGCAAGTCTTACCCGTCAATGTGGCTATCTACAGCCGACTCCTAATTATGCAAAGGCTACAAAAGATGTGGCTGACTCAATGGCATAACTCGCACTAATTACTTGATCCTTACTTTCAAGTTTTATTTTTCAAGATAAGTACTTATCCAGTAAAAACAGTGTGCATATCTCTAAACAGGTATAAAATAACAATACATCAACAGGGACAATATACATACAGCAATGTAAATAACAGTAATGTAAATAGACTAGCATCATCATATCATCAATCATATCACACTACGATGTGACGCAGTGAGCAAGGTTGCTCTTGACCGAGAGCGGCGGCATCGATGTACATCCTGCAGGAGAAAACCTGACCATACGCCGCACACGCGTAAAGTCGCATGCGGCAACTGTTTGCAAGGATCCCCCTGAAGCTAGGCTGGGTCCAACCCCTCCCGAGAAAGGCTTTCCCGCACGGTCCCCGTCCCAGACGTACGCCCCGATTGGGAAATATCCTTTCTCTCCCGAATACCATGATAGAAAGGGCAGGCTTCCGCCGCACACCAGGGCAACCCAAGCTACTAAGTTTACCAGGCCCATAAAAACACTAGCATATGATCAGTACGTTCGAACTTGCTCAACAGGGCCAACAACGAACGGTCCTCAATCGACACAGACGGGGCTACCACCGTGAAGGCCCAGCCTTCTCGCACCATCCTACACAAACAATTCCCCGTCCGGTCTCAACAAATCCTAAATCCAGCTAGTACAATCCAGGGTGAACCTACCTCGCGAGTGGGACCTACCACTCGACTTCTACCGTCCGCTAGCCACTAAGCCTAGCAAGTTCTAACGTAACCTAGATCACATCTACAAAATAGGACATAAGGTAGAATATGGAAGGGTAATCCTAATGCATTTCTAAGGTTTCACATCAACTCCTAATAAACCTAATGCACAAACATTGACTAGCCCCAATCAAGTGCACAAATAAAAATCCTAAATAGGGAGGCATGCACCGGGGCTTGCCTGGCTCAGGAGCGTAGCTAACGGGGTCAGCGGGGTCAGTGTCCTGCTGCGGCTGCTCCTCCTGCACCTCCTGGGTCTGCTCCTCCGGCAGCTGGAAGTCCAGTGGCTCCGGAGTCGTCTCTGTCACTACACGTTATGACAAGGAAAATAATGCAAAGTTAGATACAAGAATATGATGCAATTCATGATTTAATTACTTGATAGGACAGTCATTTACACTGTAAGTGCAAATTATTAACGTTGTTAATTAATTTCGTCTGGAGTATTTCCTTCATTAACTTTTAATTAAGCTCACCATTAATCAACTTGGGCAAGTTAAATGAATAATGTGATTTCAAAAGTTAATGTATGTCCGGTGGCATTTTTCTGGTGAAGAGTGCCACTGGATGTAATTTATGGTGAAGTTTCATGATTTATTGCAAGGTAGATTATTTATAATAATTTATACGGTGCAGAAGATGATTTACATCATAAGAAAATAATTAGATAACATGTGACAGTGGAAAAATGCTCTGTAGGTGTGTCATCAGATTCTTGACAGGCATGCAAGAGTTCAGGATTTATTGGGCAACAGAGAATTTATAAGGAATTAAACAAGATCTGGACAGAAGTATTTTCCAGAAAATACACAGTCTGCAAAAGTGTGTTTTGGTATTTTTGCTGGACAGAGGATGTTACATGCAGTCCAAAGAAATTGGATTTGTATTTTTCTGATGTGTATTTTATTTTCTATGCCTTTTTGAAGTTTCTGTGCATTTTCTGAAATTAACTAAATCTGAAAATGATTTAAAACAGGCGCGACCAATCAGATCTGAGCCACACATGGGCTACACAGATCGGGCCGCACCAGATCTGGGCTGGCCGCACCAGATCCAGCCCCTCATGTGCAAGGCACACCGAGGACCACACCAACACGGTGCACCGGATCCCGCACAGGCACATCGGATCCGGGACCGTGTGGTCACCGGTGCGGTGGCCGTGCCGTCGCCGGAGCGCGGCGGCGCGCTCGCCGGAAAATAGTTCCCGGCGGCCACTTGCTAAACGGAGGGCACCGACGGGGTCAGGGGCAAACGCCGAGCTCACCTAGGGAACTCGGAGCTCGCGACGACGACCGGAGGGAGCTCGGTGACGAGGCGCGGCGGTGGCGGAACTCCGGCGAGGTCGCGGGGATGAAGGAGAGCTCAGCGGCGAGGAAGATCTGTCGAAGGAGCTTCACGGGAACACGGTGGAGCTGGGACTGTGCACCATTTACGCCGGGGATGGCCGCAGGGCGTAGTTCGTCGGGAGGGTGACGGTGCGGGGTTGACCGGCGGCGGGGAAAAGTGAAATCCGGCGGGGTCGAGCTGCGAAATCGAAGGAACACAGGATGAGGAAGGTGCGCGAGCGAGTTTCGAAGCTGGAGGTACCGCGCATTGACCACGGAACTCACCGGAGAGGGGAAATTGCTTGGCGCGACGGCGGAGCTCACCCGGCCGGACTTGGGAAAGAGAGACAAATTCGTGCTTCTCAGCCCGGAGATGGGGAAATGGGGGCCATCTTGAGCTTGAAGGCGACGGTGCGGAGCTCTAGGCCAAGAATGTCAGCCGGTGTAGCTCCACAGCGGCCGCACGACGAGCTCGCAGGCCGGCAATGGCGAGTGGCGGTGGCGACGGCTTGGCTAGGGTTTGAGCGACGGGGGAAAAAGGGAAAAAGGGCGTGGGAGAGCGAGGAGAGGAGCGGGGCGTTCTTTTGACGCCGTCCGCGGCCGAGGAGCGGGCCAGGGCGCCGCGGAGGGACGCCGCTCATCGTCGGCGACGTGGAGCAAAGGCTCCGACGTCCTGCAGTGAGACGACGTCGCTGACGAGTGGGCCCGGCCGCATCTTTCAATTTTTCGATTTATTCAAACTCTGATTTTCCCCAATCTTTGGCACTCGATTTGAACTAGCAAACGAACTTCAAAAATTGTAAAACCAGTTGCATTCGAAAGGTAATGAAATGCTCTTTCCAGTGACATAACATGCACATCTCAATTCGAAATAGAATTCAAATGGCAGCTAGTCAAAGTTGGACATTTTTGGAACTTTGGGGATTTATTTGAGCATCGAAATGAATTTCAAAAATCACCAAAAATTCTGCAAAATTCTTATTTCGCAAGGGATATCTCCAGGAATTTTGGTTGGGTTAAGTTGTTAAAGGAATTTTTGAGTTGCTTCACAGATATGGGTTTGAACTTGTTTAAACTTTGAATTTCGAATTTTTGAATTTGGCTTGATTTCATCTTTTCTTCAGTTTGGTTTGCACGATTCTGAAATTCAGTGACACGGGGTGTCACACTTGTGAACCCGTACACCGGCTGCCGAATCAGCCTGCCATCTCTCGCCACCATCCCCGAGGTACTAATCGAGGAAGACCGCATCGCAAGAGCCGGCGACAAGAGCTGGACGCGTTTGATCGCGCCGCTCGATCCCACCACGACCAACTGCGTCGAGTGCACAGACGTTGTCCTGCACAAGGGCAAGGTCTTCGCCGTCAGTTGGTCCGGCGACATATACACATGGGACATGGCTTCCGATTGGTTCCCGTACGCAGAACCGGACCCGATACGGCCACCGCGCATCATCGTCCGCCTCGCATGCCGATGGAACCTGGCGGAGTCGGCTGACGGCCGGCGCCTTCTCCTCGTAGCTTTCCCGTACGACCACAGGCAAGTGACGATGCACCTTGTGTTGTACTACTATAGTATGCATTCCATTTCTTGACGCGCGTACCGCACAAGAGACTTTTTGTTGTAACAGGTCATTGGTTTCGCTGACAGGGTTCATGGCGCCGTGCTCTTGTTCGAGATGGACGTGGACGCCGCTGCAACTGGTGGTGGGGACGACGCCGGGTGGAGCATCGTCACCAGCCTCGGCGACCACTCCCTGTTCCTCGGAGCGACCTTCCCGTTCCTGGCACGCATCGTTAATGATCAGGACGATCGGGAGCTGCTCCGGCTGAATTGTGTCTATCACACCGAGGGACAGTTATCTGAGGCAATCCTAGATTTAGATCAGTACTATTGCTTTCATGTATTTGATTTGGAGGATAAGACCTACAAACCATACAGGGGGTTCTACCCAAACCACAAGGGTAGCTATCAGACACCTATCTGGTTTAGACCAACCCTCAAGAATTTTCGGCTAGCGAGTTAGGAGTCTTGGGAATGTACTTTGTAAGCGTTTCCAGTGATAAGGATTTGCAATGGAAAAAAGTTCTCTTCTCTAATAAACATGCAATTTCCCCATGTGGTCGAAAAAAACTAAACAAATGGAAATGTGAATTATCTTTCTACTTAATAAGGCTAACAGAGGTCGTCCAATCAATATTTCGTTGTTCGTCCTGCCAGCGTCGGAGTTTAAGACTAATTCAAATTCAAATTCAAAACGAATTCAGTCATCCGAGTTCCAGTAGGTTTTGTCTTATATAGTTCGAATTGACTCTGTGCACAAACTGCGTGTTGTAGTGGCAAGTGCGTTCAGCCTCCACCTAGTAGAGCCAGGTTCGATTCTTAGAGCGTCTCCAACGGGGTTCTAAGAGGCAGTAGATATCATTTTTTTTATGGTGAATAGTGAGGAGAGAGGGTGTTGCTATCTCTTGTTCAAGAGTTAACTTTTAGCATAAATGAGACACTGTGGTCCCTACATACAAAGATTCTCTGCAAGAGTTAGCATGATGTCTCTACCATTGGGCATGCTCTTAGAAGCACATATATTCTTGGTGTTTTTTTTTTCCTGTCTTGCAATCCACCTTCAGCTCCAGCCGGATCCCGTGCGGCCGTGTGTGCTGTCCAGTGTGACCTCCCCTGTGGCATCATTCATATTATTCCACATGTACCATGGAAAATAATTTTGTCATATTTTAGCAGTAATGCCATTTTCTTTCTCTGCACTGTTTTAATTGTAGTGGTTTATTCTTGTATGGTTTTGGGATAATTTTTTTGTAGGTAGCTTTGGATGATATTGTGTGTCTCTTTGAAATTTTTTGCATTTTTCATTCCTTCGAGAACCATGTTAATATACATATCAAAATGAAATTCTTGCTTTAAATCTTCCTGAAATAGACATTGTAAGATCAATTTGTGCTAGCTAAAATAATTGCCTTTTTATTAATAACCTTAAACAATAAAATTTTCAACAGCAAAGCAACGCACGGGCAAAATGCTAGTTATGAATAAAAGCAAAGGTGGGTTCAGTTCTGATATTCCACGGCACATGCAGATACCTAACTAGAAAGTTTGACGCAGCAAGCCCGTCTAACGCAGCAACTCGCTTATGCTTTGATTCTCGCTTCGAGTATAAAAAGATTAATCGGGAGTTACAACACTATGATTCACTAGTTATTTAAGTTGGTTTCTTTCATCCTTGCTTGCACCTCTTCAAGGCTGCCAAACCCAAGGGAGCAGGCCCATGGGTTTTACACCTCCGGCAGCGTGCATGCTTGGGACATACGAGGTAACGAGGCGGCGTAAATGCGTGCCCCGATGACACCGGATGCCGACCTTGACGATGAGTTCGAATGCCGGTGGAGGCTTGCCGAGTCGGCTGATGGTGGCCAGCTCCTCCTGGTCTGCACGTACGCTCGCGAAATCAATTGCACCAAATCCTTGGGTAACGCCGCAGCACGTTGAGGTACACCGCGTTCGAAGCCGTCGGCGTGCGCTTGTACGAGTTAGACGCGGACGCCGATGACGGGTGGAGCCCCATCATCAGCCTCGGCGCCAATTGCCCCGTTCCTGGCTCTGATCATCAGATCATGAACCGGGACCAGGGCCGTTCCTGGAGGGAGGCAAACGGTGGGGCACATGAGACTTTGCTGTAACAGGTCACTGGTTTCGCTGACAGGGTTCATGGCGCCGTGCTCTTGTACGAGATGGACGTGGACGCCGTCGCCACGCTCGTCGACCACTCCCTGTTCCTCGGAGCGAACATCTCCCGTTCCTGGCTCCGATCGTGAACCAGAACTCGTCGTCAGATGCAAAGTGCCGCCAGCTTCGGCCGAACTGCGTTTGCGTCATCACGGACAACCAGTTGTTTCGGAGCCAAGATTCGGATACTGACATGGACATGTTCCATTTGGGCGAGGAGTAATCCGTACAAGTCACGGAAGCTGTTCAATTCTGCTCGGTACCATCAGTACCCATAGCTTCCAGACACCAACGTGGTTTAGGCCGATTCTCAAGAATGGTCAATTTGAGTAACTTTAGAACCCTTAGGGTGCACTTCGTTTCGTTTGTTGTATGTAGGGCTGGCAATAAAACTCGCAGCTCACAAGCTAGCTCAGTTCGGAGCAAACTCGACTCGACTCGGCTCAACTCGTTTCGATTTTTAACGAGTTGAGCTAGGTTATTAGCTCGTTAATTTTACGAGCCAATTCGAGCCAGCTCATGAGCAGCTCACGAGACAAAACGAGCTGCGTGATAATAAAAAAACTAGCCCAAGGCCCAGGCCTCTGGTCACAATTCTTCTTTGCAAAAGCTCAACCCATATACAAAGGTAGAACGCGTAATTAAGGGCAGGTCATGACACCTGTTACGTTTCCACGTATGCATCTACGCACGGCAACGCCGCTGCCACTGTCGCTATTGTCAAAGGAGCACGGGCGATCACTGATCCGTCATCCTCTTTGAAGAAAACAACATGTATTGTTTTTATTTGAATGCTTGTTTAAAATATTTGAGTTACTTGGATCGATAGACATCTCTGAGTGATGATATATGCTATTTGCACTTGTGTTGTTGTTTTCTCCTTTAAATGACTATTGAAAATGTGTTATTCATCTTTAGCTCGTTGAGCTATAATGAGCTAGTTCGTGAGCATATAGAGACGAGCCGAACTACGATTTTTGCTCGTTTACTTTAATGAGCCGAGTCGAGCTAGCTTGATATTCTAACGAGCTAGAGTGAGTTGAGCCAAGCCGAGCCGAGTTGGCTCGGCTAGCCAGCCCTAGTTGTACGAGCCTACCTAGATGGGGTGACCACATCCAGATTTGAGGAGTTTTTGACGGCGGGCATCTATAGTTAGAAGATGCAATATAGATTCGGATTTCCATTTGCTGTGAGATAATGATTCATATGCGTTCGTGTGTAACTCATGAGTGGTGACTGTACAGTATGATTAGTGACAATTTGCATGTTTTATTGTTTGTTTTTGGGAATCATGTTTTATTGTTAATGAGTGACAATTATACTACAAAAAGAAGAGCATTGGTTAGCGTTCGGTGGCGCCCAATGGTGTATGATGATTGGTGAAATGTAAAAAAAAATGCTGGACACATCCAATAAACTAAACAAACAACTGTTAAACAAATCATTAAAAGTATTGTTTGTTTTCTGGGAAGGCTTCTTCTCACTTTCCCGCCACTAGAACATTATTTTTCAAATGATTAGCTATATTTATTTTTAGAGTAAAGTGCACTGGAGGTCATGAACTTGTCAGGCCGTGTCATCTAGGTCCATGAACTTTTATTTTGCATTTTTAGGTCCACAAACTCTTCCGTTTGTGCCATCTAGGTCCATGAACTTTTATTTTACCGTTGTGGGTCCATGAACTTGTCCGCATGTGTCATTTAAGTCCATAAACTTGTGAAGAAGTATACAACACATCTACACCCCTTCTGACACACCCACACCTTGTGACCCTGACGTATGAGCTTAACTTCTTACTGCAGTATCCTTCCGTTCAAATTCTAGTAAATTACCTCATGTCTCCAATCGTTGTTTATCAATCGTCATTTTCGTCCGTCAAATGTTTGTTGCTTTGAGCTCTTTTTTTCTAGCCGTGTTCTCACACACACAATTTTGATGGATCTTGACGCACCACCTTGTGGTCAAACTCTTGTTATGGTGTGACAGGGCATGAGGTGATTTACTATAATTTAAACGAAATGATAGTGCATTAAGAAGTTAACCTTATATGTCTCACATGGTGTGGGTATGTCAGAAGGGGTACGGATGTGTTCTATACCTTTTCACAAGTTTATGGACCTAAATGACACGGGCGGACAAGTTCGCGGACCCATGACTGCAAAGTAAAAGTTCATGGACCTAGATGATATAAACAGAATAGTTTGTGGACCTAAAAATACAAAATAAAAGTTCATGGACCTAGATGACGCAGGATGACAAGTTCATGGACCTTTCATCATAGAATTGTAAAGACATTTTTTTATTGGCATCATGCTTATATGAAATAAAAGAATGCAGTCTTATTAGGCATGGAGACAACTAAATTGTAGTGATACAAATTTAATGCATGGTCTTATACGCATCTACAGTTCATGCTTCCACAAATGGCTGATTCAACTACCTGTTGCATTAATCTTGAGTACTTCCTATCTCCTATTTTGAGTAATCTATTTTGCTAACTTTCTAGATGGTCCGTTTGTACAGATTTCTTCTGTGAGCGGTCTAGATCTGTATGATTATCTTATATAAATAAACTGACAGGTCTATCTCTACTTTCCCCTAGAGCGTATAAATTGCTACCCCTATATGCCTTGCTTATGTGATGTGAGGGAGAGTATGCTCAAGTGACCAGTACTCCTCAGCTGTGATAGTCTATGTAGGGGTTTTTTTTTTTTTTTTTTTGAATTGACATCTCCAGCTCATGTGAGCCCAATTCCATTTTCTTTTACAAATTGATTGTAGGGTATCGATTTGATTTTTACACTTTTGCCTATTGTAAGCTATAGAGAAACAGGGAGATATCTTGGTATAGACTTTAGGAACATGAATAACTATGATGTTGAAACTTGGCGCAGCTTGGTAGGGTTCTTATAATGCTCCTTTCGTTTTAATATGCCTATTTCTAACTCAATTCTTTTTCTTAAGTCTAGCAACCCGGGGTGATGCAATATAGATTCGGATTTCCATTTGCTGTGAGATAATGATTCGTATGCATTCGTGTGTAACTCATGAGTGGTGACCGTAGAGTATGACTAGTGACAATTTGCATGTTTTATTGTTAATGGGTGATAATTATACTACAAAAAGAAGAGCATTGATGAGCGTTCGGTGGCGCCCATTGGTGTATGATGATTGGTGAAATGTAAAATAATTGCTGGACACATCCAATAAACTAAACAGACAACTGTTAAACAAATCACTAAAAGTAGCTGTATTATAAAACTATGAAAAAATTTAAAGTGCACAAAAGAATCGTTTGTATTTTTCCCTTCTGGTTTCCATTTGAATTTATTTGACTTCTAGTTCCATGTTCAAATTTGATATCCATTCAAAGTTGGAGCATCCTATATTTTCTAGAAATAATCAAACTAGTTCATAAATCAAAAGCCCAGTTGAATGAAAAGAGCAATTATGCTAATTTCTAGATCTTAAGAAAGTGGTGGTTCCTTTTTTAACCAATTACTAAGGTATAGTAGACTGATTTTCATACACAAATCCTTGGCACAGATGGCATTTTTCCTATGACAAGAGCAATCATGAGTACATTATTTGATATGGTTCGGAACGGCATGGCGGTATTAAATTCTATGGTATACTTACAATACAATATTACTATATACAATATGCTATAAGATTTTTGGACATTGATCAACGACCTGATTCTAGGCCCTTAGTAGCTTTCAGCTCAATACTTAAATTTCCTGTGTTGACAGACACTGACGTAGCCATAATTGAAGACTCACCAAGCAAGAAATCCATCTCCTCATCAGCGTTCTGCTGTGCCCATGGATGCTGCATCACCTTTCTTAAACTATCAAGCTTCTCGGAAACTTCCATCATAGAAGGCCTATTTATGCCACACATCTCCAAGCACTCATTTGCTAACTCTGCAACTTCCTCAAGAATATCCATGTTCTCATCCTTGATCTGATCATCCAAGATCTCCCCAATCTTGCCTTGCTTCATCATAGAAACAAACCTCATTGCTAAGCTCTTCTCATATTCAGGTCCATCAAGGTTGAATGGTTTTTTGCGCGTGAGCAACTCCAAGAGAACAACCCCGAAGCTGTATACATCACTCTTGTCCGTCAATTGACATGTTTGCATGTACTCTGGATCAAGGTATCCGCAGGTTCCTTGGACAAGTGTGACAAACTGTGATTCGTCAGTTGGTGCTAGGATGGAAGCACCAAAGTCCGAGACTTTCACGGTATGGTCCCAGTCAATGAGGATGTTTGAGGACTTGACGTCTCCATGGAGCACTGGTGGGGATGCCCATGAGTGCATGTAGGCAAGAGCCTCAGCAGACTGATGGGCAATCTGGATGCGACTAGCCAATGAAATGTGCCTGTCATGGTTGCCGTGGATGAGGTTGAACAATGTGCCATTTGGAATGAACTCGTAGACCAACATGGGAACCTCCACTTCAAGGCAGCAGCCAAGTAGCTTAACTATGTTCTTGTGGTTGATTTGAGAGAGGATTAGCATTTCTTTTCCAAATTCTTTCTTGTGCTGCTCGTCAATTGTTGTGCATCTTTTGACAGCTACTTCAACATTGCTTTTGAGAAGTCCTTTGTATACAGTTCCATGGCCTCCATGACCCAGAACTTGTTTTTCACTGAACTTGTCAGTGGCTTCTTGCAATTCTGCTTCTGAGAAAATTTTAAATGCAACCCCTTGTCGTGAGTTAATTTCCTCAAACAGCAATCGACCTCCATGTTGTCGGAAGTACCTCTGTTTAATGTGTTGCAGCTTTCTTCTCTCTTGGATCAAGTAGGCACATGTTACGGTAATTACAAGGACAACAGCTCCGACACATGTGCCTGCATGATGCAGCAAACTGATTAGTTATTACTATGGTGTTGTAATAAGAAGCATATACAAACCAGGTGAACATAAATTGAATTAGAAACACAAAGACTGTACAAAAGGTGCACCCTGACATTTTTCTAAGAAAAGAGACAACAGTATGAAATAACCATGTAATTAGAGGAGCTAACAACAAGAAAGTTCCGTTAAGGGATGCTGGGACATCTCATCGAGAAAAAAAAGGATGCAGGGACTGTTTGATATGGAAAAAAAGAACTCTCTTGCAGAAAGGTAGCTACTTACCTATGATGACAGGTACTACCCACGAAGATGATTTCCGATTTTCTGTGCAAGTGCCATTCGTCTTTTGTTTTCCTCGTGGACAAGAACATGTATAGTTTCCTTCCGTATTTTGACAAATACCCCCCATTGCCGCACATGGATCTGGAGAATTCTGATGGCATTCATCGATATCTGAAAGGGAACAGCAAGACTTCACGATATATAACTGCATAGAATTTATTTGTAACGAGCACATATGTTTCGAGAGAGCAGGGGAAACCAGTGCATCCGCCCTTGATGTAGGGATTGCCTTGATATCCATCCTGACACTTGCATCTGTAACCTGACCCGTTGGTGGTATTGACGCACCCGCTGTTGTTGCTAACACATGCATATGAACCGTTATTTATAGCAACCTCACACGTCTGCTTTTTAATCATCCAGTCCATCACAACAGGGACTTGGCCCTTGTATGCATGCCAGAACGTTGTCCCGTGATTATATGTGGTGCTAAAGTTGAACGCTTTCTCTTCCATGACAACAATATAGCTGCAGCCAGTGGAAGGGGTGTACTTTTCATTGAAAAATGCTTCCAAATACACCTGGTCTTTTGGCACATCCGCCTGACAGCAACCAGCACCAGAGCACGAACCGTTTACTGGTTCCAAACCGCCGGAGCAATTGGAGGAGCAACCAATGACATACTGCAGAAATTACAAGATGCATAACAAATTTAGTGCTTGCGTTGGACGAGAAAATGCTCCTGAGGAGTGAGGAGAATAGCTGTCAACAAACCGAACCTAGCTAACTAGAGGGCTACGCTAAATTGGCCTGTTATGAAGCTCCAATTACTCACGAACAACTCGCAAGCTGACCTCGGCTGAGTATGTTTGAACGAAAGAAACTTTTAGAAAAATACTCCCGATCGAAGTATATCAAGATAAAATCGTACCGAAACACGTGCAACCATCTTGTGTCGTTTAACTAACCAGTTAGAAGCTAGATACATATTAAACCATAATTGTAGGGCACGACACGTGCAATTATCCTGACGCCACTTCTAATTAACCAGGAAGTGTCACCTTAGTGAATATTTGGGGCTCCAATTAAAGAGGAGATTGTCCTGGAAAGTTTCGAGATAGTCTGTGTGTTTTTATGAGTCTTGATTCTAATTTGGCTCGACTGGGTCTAATAAAAGGGTATAAGCGGCGTGACTTTGCCAAAGAACTCTTTATAAAAGCGTATAAGCAGCAAATCCCGGATGTCCTCCACATTGTAATGAATTTATGTGCTTCAATGAACTCTTGATTTTTCTTATCAGATTGAAAAATTTTATAGATGGGCAGAAGTTGGATACCTAAATCTAGACGATTTAGGAAGGAACATATTGATTGTGTCAAAGATTTATGCGCTTTGTTAAGTTCACAAAGTGGTGTTTCAGTCATACTTTTGCCATGTGCTCAGTGCCTGAATCATAAAGAGCTAGGTGTTATTACAGTGCCAGATCACTTAGTAATAATGTATAGAATGCAAAGCTCGTATGATTGATGGATCCATCATGGGGAACCTTTGGATGGTCCCAAAACTGAACAGAGCCATGAGGATGATGGATTTCCTAAAAGTCCATACCATGAGAATGCCTATGATGATGAAGACATCGATTACGGTAGACCAAAGTTTAAAAGTGTCTTAGATGAGTTACACGAGGAGCTGTACCAGGGATCTCGTTATACAAGCTTTAATTTTCATTTGTCGTGAAGTTACTTCACATAAAGTCATTGTATCGGATCACCAATTTTGCATTTACTACAATGATGTAGTTGTTGTCCTTAGCATTCCCTCTTTCAGCATCATATGATGAAGGAATTTCGTCCTTGGTTCCCTGGGACATGGATACACCTCAATCCATGTGTGTCCGAATAATTGTATTATCTTTCGAGGGCAGCACGTACAAGAAACTTGATCAGTGTCTAGTCTATGAAAACTCAAGAACCGCAGACGCACTTTTCAGATTAGTGACCGCAAACTCAAGATGGACAGATAAAAATTGAAAGAAATGTGTTTTATGGAAGGTTTTGAGGCATTTTACAATTATTCCAAGGCTTAAGAGGATGTTTACTAAAAATGAATGAGTAAAGGATGCACAATGGCACGAGAGTAAGCAATAGTCTGTCCGTGATGACCTGAACCATCCAACTAATGGTGAGGCATGGAAAAACTTTGATAGAAAATTTTCTAAGTTCGCAAAAGATCTTTGGAACTTGAGACTCGGTCTTGCGAACTTGAGACTCGGTCTTGCGACTGATGGTTTCAATGCGTTCAGTTAACTGAGCATCTCACACAACATATGGACGGTATTTGTTGTGTCATACACCTCCCACCATGGGAATGTGTGGAACAGAGAAACTTAACGATGGACTTGCTCATCTGTAGTCTGAGTTCTCCAGCTAAGTATTTTCAAGCGTTCTTGAAGCCTCTCATTAAAGAGTTTATTCAGCTTTGGGAAGGGGTCTTTACTTTCGATGCATCTGGTGATGCAGAATTTAAACTCCATGCCACAATTTTATGGAGCATCTATGATTATCCAGCACAAGTCTGGGTGAGTGACAAAAGGTTGTTATGGTTGTGTCCACTGTGATAAAAATCTTTGCTCAAGACGGATAAAAAATAAGATTTGTTATATTGGGCACAATCGTTTCTGTCGTCACCCGACTGAACGGGGTGTTCGGCGGATATTTGGATCGTGGGAGCAACGTGGGTAGCGAGATCGACCTAAGAACACGCAGAGGGTTTATACTGGTTCAGGCCTCCCGAAGGATAAAAACCCTACGTCCAGTGTGGATCTTGTATAATGTGACAACCTTTGCGTTAGAGTTTTGCAAGGTGTCAGATACCTTTCCCCAGAAGGGTTACATGAATATTTATAGATCAGATACCGCCTATTTGAGTTCTAATACATTACGAGTCATCTTTTCCCTATTTGGTAAAGAGATCGGAGTCTATCTCTAAACCGTGCCGCACAAGGCAAGTCTTCGGAAAAAGTTTCAAAATTGCCTTCGGAATATCTGGTGACTAGGGCTACGACAGTTTCCTTATGACGGGGATCATTTGAGGGCTAATGCCTAATTTCGTGTAGAACACAGTGAAAATGCTTGGACAATTTATGACAGAGGAGCTGCTGGAGCAACTGGACATTGTCAAAGATCTTAGACGACCATCCATCCGTCAACCATGAAACAGGAAGAGGATAGAAGGCCAATGTTAAAAACTCAGGTGTTTTTTGTTTGACTCGCCGTATTGAACAAATTTGAAAATACTGTAGGATCTTAATGTCATGCACATAAAAAATATATATATGAAGCCCCACACCGTGATGCCCAGCCATGCGTCCTCCCTTCACGCTATATATGTCTCGTCGCTGGCACTGTTGCCATCCACTCATGCTCGTCATCGCACATGGCTTCCCATCCTCTCCCCTAGGGATCTATCCTGTCGGCATTAAACCCGACTACTGGAGCCAATGACCCAATCGCCAAACGGCTCTCCCCTTTTCCTTTTAAACCGCCGACTCCGTCCCGTGTCACTTCTAACACCACGAGAGTTCATCCCTCTCCTTCCGCTCCAAAGTGCCACTAAATATGCTTTTCCCCATTTTTTATACTTGTTCTCTAGCGAGCAGGTCCAGCCGTCCCTACTTCCACAAACAGCGGGCCTCCACCACTCCTCCTTCCATTTCTGGCTTAGCCGAGCTAGCTGCGCCTAACGCTGCTTTGCCTCTCTTTTGCGCAGCCGAGGCGCGAAGCTGTGAAGGCGACATGAGCTATAGGGTTTTGGCCACCGCCTCCTCGCCAATAGCTCGTCTCGAACCTCCTCCCGCCTCACTCAATGTCTGCTTCTTCCCTGTGTCATCCTCTAGCCCTTTATTTTCTCCTGCATGCGTGCACTTGGCGTTTCGCCGAGGTCTGCCACCACCGCTCTCTCTGGCCCTTTCTTTTCTACTGAAAAGCATAAGAGTTTGATTGTACCTTTGGGTAGATCTATTCATATTGGTTCTAATAAATTGGGTTCACATTTGCTTTGAGATTTATTTATTTTTTTTATCAATTTTACAAATTTCAGTGATTTATCAGAGAAATAAAAGAGGTTTATTACACATGCCGATACATGGACGTATCTGAATTGTGCCATAAGAGGTCCACACGGGATAGCACACATGGCCGCACGGGATCCGGCCATCCATGGCAAGGCAAAAGAAGAAGGAAAACAAAAACAGCGCATTGTATGCGGGAGCTGAGAATCAAACCTGACTCGTCAGGATGAAGGCCCAACATCCTAACTAGTAACCACTACGCACGCAACAGTTTATGAACAAAAGTGATTCAACTTTTATAAGATGCAACCAAGTTGAACTTGGATGATTGAATTCAATTTGAATTTGAATTCGTTTTAAAGTCGGAAGGTAGAGGTCTGAAATCTAAACATTAAGATGACGACCCCTTATAAACTTATTAAGTAATAGAGATATTGGGAAATACTCACAGAAAATGTTGTCATATTGCCCAGCGCGTTGCCACCAATATAGCCGAGCGTGTTGCAACCCATGACGAAAATTTTGTTATCCTCATTAGAGAACCAGAAGGGTGTGTTTATGAAATTTTCGTAAAGACTGTACTCCTTGATCCTGTGCGTGGCATTGCCATAACAGCGCCAGGAGATGCCCATCTTCATCCAAACTTTGGCGTCAGGTACAGATATCTTCGTGACCTCAAAAGGTCCCGTCAAAGGCGTCCAGGTCCCGTTGACCTTAGTGCAGTTGATGTAGAAACCATGGTGGATCGCGCATGCATCGCCGATGCCGAATGGGTAGGGAATGTCGACGTTGCCGCACTTCGTCTGGCAGCCAGGCCGGTCCGCCAGCGGGATATCGGCCGCTGCTAGCACCCAGCCGGACGGAAGACAGAGCAGAAGTGGGACGGAGAGAAGAAGAATAGGATACTTCATGGGCTCTAGTTGTTCGGAAAGCACTGGTTTGTGTGTGCACACCGTGGTTGTGCTACGCATGAGAAGTTTAAATAGGCACAGCTTCCAGTACGGGTACCAGTTAAAAGAAAAACTGGAGAATGAAAGAACCAGTACAACAAAGTGTTTGGTCCAGTGGATTTAAACACAAGAGAAAGGCTACCACAACAAAGTTCTTGGCTGGTACTATTTTTTAATAAGTTTTTCTTACCATATATAGATATGTACCCAGAGGTACCACCAATTATATAACTCTGGTAACTTTTGTACGACCCAACTTAAAATTTTTGTGCCATCCAAAAACTCTTTTTAGATAAAAGGAAGTTCTTTTTTTTTTTAAGCAATTGAAAGATGTACCGTCATGCATCCATTAGTTATCAGAGTATATACTAAGATGTAGACTTTGTCGGACATTAGCCTCAAATCACCGAGCAACAGGAAACCATTAGGCAAAAAACATTAGTGAATGTTCATGACTAACTGCTAGTCTGCTTTTATTCCTAGCATTTACAGATTCATAAAAGACACATACAGTGTACCAAGTGAGGAGCGGAACCAAATTACATCTAGCTAGAGGAACTTGTGGACAGAACAGACAGCGATACGTCACAATCATAGATGACGACGACGACCTAGTCTACGATCCTGACCTCTTTGAGCTTGCCAGGAGACTTGTACTCAGCGAGTCCTTTTTCATTATTATGTTTAACGTGACAAGTCTATGAGACTCTATTTATCACTCTCGGAGTGTCATTAAATCATGGTCGGGCCAAATAATCCCCACGGGAGATGTAGTCGCTCTGGCAGATCGCAGATGAGCGATTTATATGCACCAAAGCTCCACAAAAATCATTAGGTTTCATATCACAACGTAAGAGCATGGGTAGGTGGAAGATTAAAAGTGAAAAGTTGCGTTAGTAGGTCTATCAGGGGTAAAGTGAAAAGTTTTCTTTTCAATTTGCATTGGAACTGAGAACCGTACGTATATTCTTTTTAAAAAAAAAAATAAAAGCTAGAATTATAAGCATTGTAAAACGGACGGAGTGCTATTTTATATACTATTACTTAATCAAACACTCCGTCTAAGTTGTTAGAATTTTGCGTATTTGAAGCCAACTAAATCAATGATGGGCTGGTTCGCAAAAAAAATTATATATATCAATAAAGGGCCTGTAGCTTGACTTCATGAAAATAGTCTCCTGTTCATGGTAAAGTTTCTAGAGGCCGCGAGACTTGAGGCACCCACCATTTGAACACGGCTTAATCCGCAGCCACCGACACAATGGGAGACTTGGAGTCGCCGAGTTTTTGAGGCACCGTTTATCACGTACGGACAGTGACCGAGCAAGGAATTTTCGGGCCTCAAACATGTACTATGACAATGATGCATTCCATTGCGGACTAGTACAACTTTGATAATTCCACGACGCAACAAACACAATTACTCTCCAGGCGACAAGTCAGATGTCTTGCTCGACGTTTTTTTTATTTTTTGAGATGCTTGCTCGACGTTTTCAAGACCTTGTCAACCTGTCTAAGATGAATGTGATGTTGCCGAACGGCCAACACTCATCCTGGACTCTGTCACTGAGCAAGTCATCGATCGTATGCTGTACGTAGGATACCCCGATTTTTTGAAGGGTTTGTTTTCACAAGGAAAACTCTATACACACCGTTCTTTTGATCACAAATGGCTAAGTGCTTTCATGTAAGTTTCTTGAAGGTGAAAACCAATCACCAACAAATAATCACCATTTGCCAACAAAAAAAAAAAACCCAACAAATAATCACCAACCAAGAACTCCCTGTGAGAAACTCACCTTTGAACAACTCACGACGTGTTGGGCAAAAGAAGGGGAACGAGCGGTTGGAGGAGGAGAAAAGGACCGAAAGTAAAATCGGCCAAAGTGTTCCGATGCAATTGATGCGTGTTCGCATCCGACTTGAGTATGGCGACTTCCCCGTGGGCCGATCTCCCCGTGGAGCTCGTAGATGTGACACCCCGTGTCACTGATGCCCAGTTAGTGCACACCCAAACGAACAGAACCTGCAAATTCAAACCAAATTCAAAATTCGAATTCAATAATTCAAACAATTTTCAAATCCAAGGTTCTGAAGAAACTCAAACTTTTGCATAACAACTTGAGCAACCAAAAATACCAGTAGGTAGCCCTTCTGAAATAAAAATTTTGGATAATTTTGGACGATTTTTAAAATTCATCTCATTTCCCAAATAAATCCCCAAAGCTTAGAAAGTAACCAACTTTGACCAGCTACCATTTTAAATCCCTTTGGATTCCTGATGTGCATGTTGGCCAGTTCATATAACTTTTCAAAGGCTTTCCAACGGTACCACATTTACGATTTTTGGAGCTTAATTGCTACTCCAATTTGAGTGCCAAAGCTTGGGGAAAACTTCATTTTGAATAATTCCGAAAAATCGAAAGATGCTCCCGGGCCCGCCTGTCATACGCTCATCTCTCACTGAAGCGCGCCGAGTTCGTCCGCCGCGTGGCCGACGGCGTACGGCGACGCCGCGCGGTGCCGGGGTGTCATACCCCATTTCTGGAATATGTTGTGCATCCTGTATCAGTCCCTGGATCAGTAGCTGATACGCACAATAACACAGATATGATAATCAAAAGCATACTTCGAATTGGTAAATAAGCAGAATACCTGATATATAGGACCCTTAGTGGCGGTATGACAAGGAAATATCCAAGTCCAACCAACCAGCTAACGGTGAAGCAGACAGCGGAAACCTTGGCCCAAGCCACAAGCACACTTGAGAGGCAGAACCGAAAACCCAATCGTCGTCGTCTTCTACGAAGTCTTCTCCTACTAAACCAACAATCGCAAACGCGTGAGTACATAAGGTACTCAGCAAGCCCTACACTACACAAGGGTATATATATACATGCATACTAGGTCTTAGCAAGGAGGGGGCTATATGGTTTATTTGCAGCAAAGCAAACTTTATGCAGGGTTCACTAAAGCAAGACAAGGATTCATAGATAAAACAGGGAATTGATTGTCAATATTTTAGTTGGTTGGCCCTGGGGGAGTATGGGCATTCCCGCCAGTTCCCAAGTTTTAGTTGGGCCTTCTGACCTCAAGGATCATACCGACCCGGCACACTTGCCAACACTTCCAAAACACGGGCTGACTACAACCCACTCACACGCCAAGGAAAGAGAGAAGTGGCTAATCCATACGTGCGCAACAATAATGTGTCATATGCCGTGACAACGTCCATCCGGATGAATTTTACACCCAGCAGAGGTTGTACATCTTTTCCCACGAGCTATGCACCCTTTGCAAGGGGGTACATAACGCCTAGTCCATATCTTCCGGGTAGTCTCACAATTCCACCACGAAATCACACTCAGGGGCTTGTGACATGAAAGGTCACACACTGGCACTGTACACCTGTAAAAGGGTACGTCATGCTCCTGTAACATATAGCAGGATCCTGTAACACATACCAGGACGGGCGGCACTCCCGTAACCTATAGCGGGTTCCGCGAGCCGGATCATAGGTACGTTTCCTATGTTCTTTTCCTGAGCTTTCGTTGCCTCGACTGGCCTCCAGATGGCATTTGCAAGAATACCAAGAAGATAGGGTAGGTCCTTCCCATAGGGGTTCCGTGGTTGTACGAGAATCATTATGTTAACGGGCGTCAGAACCGGTCCTTATATGGCCGGGCAAGCACCATATCCCACACTAGGGGCCTATAACAACAACATCCATTCACTAGTGGCCTTGCCCGCAATCCAACCCATCCCATCATCACCGCCACCATCAACTTCATCACCTAACACAGTTGTGCTACTCCCAAACCCATTATATATCACACACACCACCAAACTCATTTAACATAGTTATAAAACATATATGGGTGTAAAGTGTAGCAATGTAGAAACATTGCAGGGGTCCTAAGCATTCTAGTAGCAAGGTAAAAGTGCCATCGTAGAAATGATGGAACTATCCTAGGGTTATCAAGGTGACAGGTAAACAAAGGGGTAAACAAGGATTCAAATATTAACGTCTAAATAACAGACATCAATATCTATAAGCAAGTAGGTCCATAGCTACACAAGCAGTAAAATAACAAGTAATGCATAATACTAGAGTAGGCTCTATAGGTGCATTGTGAAAACAGTAGGTTCAATCATGATCAAGGAGATGTAGAGCTTGCCTTCACTAATTAATCTTCTTCTTCACGTCCTCGTAATCCGGGTCCTCAGGTCCTTCCTAGAAGCTTGTATCTTCTGACTCGTATGTCGAGGTCGATGTCTTCAAGTCCTTCTTCGAAGCTCGTCCTTGAAGCTTGTATCTTCTGGATCTTCCTTTAGTTCTTCCTCGAATCCCGCGTAAGCTATCGTATAAAAAGATACCGTATAAACAACTACCGCAAAGGAAAACAAGACCGAGAAGAACCAGACAAGATCCAATTAACTCCAAAAGAATCGATAGAACACCGATAAAAGACAAAGGACACACTTTATGCATGATGCATTAGGTTTTACTTTAGGAAGATCTTATTATCTTTAGAGAGACTATTAGGGGTGATGCATAGAGCACTTGGGCTTTTGATGTAAATGAGAGATGCTAAACCATGATAAATGCATGCGGGTATGTGTAAGTAGAAACAGCGTGTGTACGTGTTAGTTGTACATTGGCAGCATTACGGCTTCATATAGGTCGTAACCTATATAAAGGTTCATGCAACAACGTACAAGAGCAAGGTGTGCCACTTTAATTTCCTACTTATTTTAGGGTATTAACTAATGGTGATTAGCTATTAATTACTTACTATATTGATTAATTACTAAGATTATTCCACTAGTTATTTGTCATGGGCTAAGCGCATGACGATGGCACGTGTACGTGATTATGCATGACATGAGTGCACGGTTGCAAATAAAAGACAAGGATCAATTGATTAAGATCAACCAGCAATTAAATTAACAACGAACAATAAATCCAATAACCTCCAATGAAAAGACCACATAAACACGAGAACAGTAATAAATAACAAAGCTTGGTAAGGATCGGTAGTAAACAATAGGTTAAGGTCGATTGAGCGAGGGTTGAGATAGGTTAGACTTGTAGCTGAGATGCGATAAAAGATATTAGGTTTTGGTGTGAAAAGATACAACAAGATTGTTTACACTCACGCTAGGAGGTGAATGAGCATTGGTGGCAAGTGATAGCGACGCCACATGATTTGCAGGCATGGTATTTAGGGTAATAGGTTTTGGAGCGATACGACACGAAGAATTGGGTAGGTCCCATGCTAGCGAGTCAGGGTGTACGGGCGACGTACAAGGTTGAAGTGAGATGTGTTGAGATAAGGAAGGTACTAGGTTTTAAGGTGAAAGATGTTGCAAGATTGGTTAGGCCCAACGCCAAATGACGAACACGCACTTGCGACAAGTGACATCGACGTCATGACTTGCCGATATGGGATTTTTGGACATTGATGGCTTGTAGGTCTGTTCTAGTGCTCCAAGAGTAGTACCAAAGGGTACTACGCGTTTCTACGAACGCATGGGCGCAAGAATCGCTCAAAACGGAGCTACGGTGATGAAGATACATAGGTTTATAGGTTCCAGGGGCTTACATGTAATTACAGAAATATGCCGAGGGCATATCTATAATTACAGAAAGGTTTTAGGGACTGAACTGTAATTACAAAAAGTTTTGGGGACCAATATGTAAATACAGAAAAGTTTAGGGGCCTCGGTGCAAAATGATAGGGGCTAAAGTATAATTACAGAAAAGTATAAGGTTGTTTCTGTAAAAAGATAGGACCTAAACAGAATTATGCAAAAGAGCAGGGGGTTAACTGTAAAAGTACGAGGCTGGGGATTTTCTAGGATTTTTGGATTTATTTTCCTATTGGAAAATATGTGGACCGAGTCTACGGGCTCTATGGACCAGGGCTGGGGTCTGGTCCACGAGTCCATGGTGGTCTAGGACGATCTGAATCGTCGGATGGGGAAGGGATGGCCCAGATTTTATGTAGCCGAAGGGGTATGTGGGTTTTAATCGTGGCCGTCGGTTTAGAAATGGGCGGCCAGGGGCGAAAGGGGCGACGCGCGGTGGCCGGCGGCATCACGCGCGGCGGCGCCATGGCCAGTCCTCGCCGGAGCGGCCGTTCCGGCGCTCCGGTGGGCCAGACACGACGGGGCTTGGACCGGAAGAGGGAGGAGGGGAAGGAGAGCTCACCGCAAGGGTTGCGCGAGGTCAGGGAGTAGTGGACAGGGCTGGCGATGACGAGGCGCGAGGAGGGGTCGCGGTGCTTGTCGGGGAGGAAGAGGGACGCTCCTCGTCGTGTTCTTGCGGGCTGACGAGGTGCGTGGGGTCGAGGCGGAGCTTCACGGCAGGACGTCGCCGAGGGAGGAGGCGGAGACGCGGTTGGAGACGAGGAGGGGCGCGGTGCGCGGCGGCGGCGCCGCCCGGTGGCGACGCGAAGCGAAGTGGACGACGGGAGCGGGGCGTCGAGGCGGAGCTTCGCGGCGACGTGGCAAAGACGAGGCGCGCACGAGTAGAGGTAGGGAAGGCCGGGAAGGTGGTCGGCGGCGAGGAAGCGCGGCGGTCCGCGGCGGCGCTCGGCGGGGACCGTGCTCCAGTGCTTCCCGAGCTGCGCCGAGGGTCGCAGGCGAGGCAGGACACGCTCGTGAAGCTGGAGCACGCTCGCAGAGGGCGAGGGGGGGCTCCACAGCGGCGAATCGACGGTCGCCGGCGATGAGAGGGAAATGGGGAAAAGCTTCGATTGAAGCTCGATGGTGAACGGGGTGAGGAGCTACGCGTGGGGAAGGAGGAGGAGGCGTACGCGGAGCTCTCCAGCTTTTATAGGCGGCTGGGGACGAGCCGTTGGGCAGCTCGGTCGTCGGCTCGGTCGCCGGGCAGTTGGCGATGCGATGGCGCGGCAGGGGATGGGCGTCTGGGCGATGACGAGCGCGCGGCGTGGCCACAGGGAAGAGGAGGTGACGGGACGACGGAGCTCCACGTGAATGACGCGACGAGCTGACGGAGGGGCGACGTCGGCGACAGCATGGGCGCCTCTGGCGCTGGCAGGAGGAAGGAGGAGGGGCTGACAGGTGGGGCCCACTCGTCAGTGAGAAAGAGAGGAGAGGGCCGGTTGGGCTGGCCAGCTGGGCCGGGAGGGTTGTGCGCAGCCCAGCTGCGGCTGAGGTAAAAGAAGGAAAGGGGGAAATGGACTGGGCCGGAGGGAGAGGATTCGGCCCGAGAGGAGTTAGGAATTAGGAGAAGGTTTGATATTTTCCTGGGATTTGAATTTGAATGAATTTCAAATTCAAACAAGAATAAAAACCAAACAGCTAAGCTAAATCAAATTTTTGAAAGTTGGCTTGGGATTTAAATAGGAACTCAAATTTGAATTGCAAATTCAAATTTGGAAAAGGAATTAAACATGAACTCAAATTTGAATGGAGAATTCAGATTTGATTGGGACAAAATCAAACAAACATTGACATAAAATCAAGAACTCGAGAATGCATATGTGAAGTTTGTGCAAGTTTAAAAATTCAAGGGTTTAAAATTTGAGATGATCTTGCTTAAAGATTAACATATATGTTTTAATTTGTTATAAATTCCAAAGTTCAACTTTTTGTGAATTTTAAATGAAGACAAACACTTGAGCACTATTTTAATACTCGTAAATTTCATATTCTAACTAGGTTTTAATTTATTTAGTGCATTTTATTTTGGAAAATTCATGGAAAGGTAAGAGTTGGAACAAAAATTTAAATTTGGAGCGATTTTTATTCCTTTTTAAAATGCTTTGAAATTTGGGGTGTTACACGGGGCCCGTTCCAACCGCGCCGCGGTCTATTGATATTAAAGCACAGAGTACATGTTGCTCATATTACACACCCTTACATAAAGTTTGTGACCATTGACGTCCAAACTCAAGATACAGTAGGTTGTACTTCAACAAGGTTGTTACTCGTTGTCTCCTTGCGTGACAGCTCCAGGGCAGTCTGCTACGAAGTGGCCATGATTCCGACACAAGTAGCACTTCTGATTTGCTCTTGGTACCTTCTTTCCTGGTGGTTTGTCTTCACACTGCTCTGCTTACGAGTACCGGGAATTCTAGAGCCAGGAGGGGTTGCATGCGGTTTGTTTTTCTTCTTCCTTGGGTATCCCTGCTTTTGGGGATGTTTCCATTCTTTTACTTCACATTTTCTTTCTGGCTCAGATGGCTGGATCTCATGGATTCTGTCATTTTCCTGATCTGTCAGTGCTTCTTCAAGCAAAATGGCCTTATTCATCAGTGTGTTGAAATCCGAGTAGTTGTGAGTGATCAGATGTACTCTCAGGTTATGGCTGAGACATTTTCTGAACGGTTCTGCTTCTTCTGATCTGTGTTGACCTCATCTGGGGCGTATCGGGCCTAACTTCGTAACTTCCGGATGTATTCATTCACTGTCATAGATTTCTGCTTCAGGTTACGGAATTCATCTGCCTTCATGTCCATGATTCCTTCTGTAATGTGGTATTCACGAAAAGCTTGCTGAAATTCATCCCAGGTAATACCGTTTTGGTCTGTAACTGTTTCCTTGAAGTTATCCCACCATTCTGCGGCAAGTCGAATCCACGCATACACTATCCTGTTTCACATCAAAGAGAAAACAGATCAAGGTTAGCCTGCATGGGCAATGGTTAGATCATATCAAGGGTAATCATGAACAATCATCGTATTCTTATTAACCAATGTCTTCCCCGGCAACGGCGCCAGAAATGCTTGTTGGCGTCTCTTACGGTCACGCAGAAAATACGCGACCGCGGGAGACGCCGGGGGTTATGATTTGAGTCACTTGCACTATTAACCAAATAATCCACGTCTAGTAACAAGTACTAGATATGTATTATAAGGTTTATCATGTTAATTGAATATCCGCAAGCGGACGGATAACCCGTTGTAGCATTTCAACCCGAGAGTATTCCAAGGGTATCGTATTTATATTTCCCAAGGGAAGACATGGTTGACAAGAGTACTTATGTTCATGGTGTTACAATGATAGATGATATAACCACATTCCAAAACAGGGGTAAAGTTCAATAGTTGAGGATAGTGTGACACACACAAAGGTATCCCACTCTCTCTAATAAAAGGCGAGAGACAATTCTAAGCAATGCTAAGTTAGACTAGTGAGCTACTACTCCTAAAGTACAACATTCATAGAGCGTGCAAGGCCTCTACCTATCATCTAAGATCATGCAAGCGCAAGCAAGCGTCTTATGTCTAGGCAACTTCGGGAGGTCCGGCATACGCAGGGTCTGCCCCGCGACTCCGGCGCATTTACATACTCCTATGCCGTGCCCGAACGTGGAGGGTTCCTTTGGATGGACAGGGCTGTCACTTCCTGCCACCTACCTCTACAAACCGTGGGACACGCACATACTCAAGGGTGGAGAGACAACCCCAGCACCATGCCGGCGTCACTAACCACAACTCTAGATCCCTCGAGGCACCCCCAACCCTTCGGATCGACGGGGTGATAAATCTAGAGCACCTTTGCAGGACAGAGAGCCCGATGCCAAAACATAAGAACAACTAGCCTAACTAGCATGAATTAAACAAAAGGATCAAAGCAAGCACTAAGTTATGCATAAGCGTTCGTCGCTCAGTACGAGCGACGAACGACGATCAATTAAGTACGTGCAAGAATAATCGATAATCAAGCATGAACGAACAAGGAACGCTCGATGTATGTTTACTAGCGATCATCGATGAACGATGAACGAATGATGAACAAACATGAACGAGCGATGAACAAACATGAACGAACGATGAACATTCATGCAGGATCATGATCAAACTACTAAGCACATAACAACTATACGAACGAATGTATTCCATTAGACGAAGAACAAGTCTTACAAAGAGAGGATACAAGAGCTATACCCAATTCTCCACAAGACCTTGGGAGCAATGAGGCAGCCCACTACTCAGCCTAGCACTACCTAGAAGAGTCTCTAGCTCTAGCGTGAGGAGAGGAGGGAATGATCCTTGTGTTGTGGTGTGTCCTCCAGGAGGGGGGGTACCCCTTTATTTATAGTCTTGAAGGTCGGTTTCTGGAGGCGGTTCCTGAGGTCAGTGGCATTTAATGCAGGGGGAACCGACCTCCAGAGGTCGGTTACAAACCGCCATAAAAAGATGGGCCCAGGGGGCCACCCTGCCAGGTCGGCCGACCTGGCCAAGGGGGTCGGCCGACCTGTGCCTGGCCCCACCTGGGCTGGGCTTTGGCAGGTGGCTCCCCCTCTGGGTCTTCTTCTCTGGTCCAGGTGCATTAGGCCTTGGTTGTGTTGGACTTTGACGATATTTGGCCTTTTGTCTTGGAGTTGTATTCCCGCGGCGAACGTCGAGTTTGTAAAAGTGTTGTTTCGTCGCCTTGGGGCATGGTTTCACCTGGATTTCTCCCTTATTCCACCTGCACACTAAAATCTAGAGGTACATGTGGAAATAGATTATTTCTAAATAAAATGCGTGTAAGAAATGTCCAATCCTTCTTATTTATTGAGCTAGTTGACGGTTGAAATTGGTCCGTAGCGACCGTCAACAACTCCCCCAAGCTTACCCCTTGCTCGTCCCGAGCAAGAAGTATGACTTTAGGTTGTTGATCAGGAGTTGCTACAATGCCTACTTCTCAAAGGTACCAAGTTTATAACAGAGATACTCATCCTTGAGTTGAATAAGTTGGCCATGGTAACTCACCCTTTTCCCTTAATCCTTATGGGGCTTTTGCTTTATACTTTACCTTGGGCGGTTGAGAGAGAGAATGGTGTATGGAGCATTTATTTTCTCATCCCTTGTCTTGCTTTTATTCTCCGGAGGTTTTCAAAAAGATTTTCAAGAATAAAATCAAGTTCCTCTAGTATGGAGAGCATCTCACTAGGGTCGCACAATTTTGATAAAGCTCAACGAAATGGCAAGCAGCATATGTGTAAGGTTTTACATGAAGTATTACATATGGCTTTGGTAGGAAATTAACATCACTGAGGAACTTATAAATTTTTATGATTTTCGAAAACAAAAGCTCCGGAGTTTTCAAGCTTAACTTGGAACAAGATTGAGTAGCTCTTTTTACCATATCATCTCTCACAACAACTTAGGTTCAGCGCAAACGTATGCAACCCACAAGTTTCAGGTTCTAAGCGAGTTTTATTTAGCCAACAAACTCAAAACTAGGAGAGTACTAAGTTATGAACTAGGCACAAGAGAGAGATAAAGCAGAGCAACTATTCATCATCTCAACATAGAAAGACTAGGAACATTTTTACAGCGCATAAAGAGACTACACTACTTATTTTTGTTCTTTTTAGTTTTATCATTTTTATTTTGTTTTTCATATGAGGAGCAAGAACAAGCAAAAACAAAGAGAGAAAAAATAAAAAGATACAAGTTGCGATACATGATACCTTAGTGGGGAGTATGGCGCCTCCCCCAAGCTTGTTCTTGCTCATGGGTTTGGTGGATTGAACCCCATGTGGCGAAAGTAAGCCGAAAGATCGGCTTGTCCCCGCTCCATCTTGTTGGTGAGGTTGGTGAGCTGGGTGTCGGTGCGCTCTTGCCACTGATGGGTTTGCAGGATGTGTTGGTTGAGCGTGTAGTCGATGTTTCCTGCCGTGGTCTTGAGCCTTCCCATTTGCTCGGAGAGGTTGTTCATCGCTTGCTCAAGGTGGAAACCTTGAGTCGCACCAGAGTCGGAGGAGTGTTCCTCCCATTGTTGTTGCGGAGTGAACATCCTTGGGTCATGCCCCGAGGTTTGCCACGCCGAGCCCCCAGCCATGTGCGGTGGCGGGGCTGAGTACGCACCGGGAAAATACCCGGTGTGACCATACCCCGGGCCGCCGTGAGCCATGGGCTGCGGTGTGGGTGCCTCGGAACTTGATGGCTGCTCCGACCTGCGCGTCCTCCTGCGAGAAGAAATACTCCTGCGCGCACTCTCCATTTCTTGGAGCTCAATGGTTAGATTTTTGCAAGTATACAAGCGAAGATCCGGGTTAGGTAACCGAAACTCGTTTGTATACCCGACAAAATAAAATATGAGGGAATCATTTGGACCATGCTTAAGTGTATGACCACGAATAAGATAATCCTCGTTTATGAGTATGCGGGGTGTAGAAATATATTCAACATTAGCATCATGCAAGGCACCCACTCCCGCAGCAATACGTGTAATTAACGAGGTGCATTCAATTGGTCCCATCATCCCAAAATTTTCTAACCAATGATGAATCAAGTATTGGACAGGAGAAATCTTAATCTTTTCAACCATAGCATAAAGAATTTTCATATCATCTTCGCACACAATTCTAATATCACTTCTAGGAAAAAGAGTGATGCCAATCCACATGTGCAAGAAACGCAAAGTAGGGTGATGGATGTGATTAGTTCTAGGCTGCACACATGTTGAAAAACCCGTAATCCTTTCCCAAAATGCAAGCTTTGAAAATTCAGGAAGGGCATTATCAACATCAACATTGCAGCGAGAATTAAAGCCGAGAAGTATGCTAAGATCTTTCCATTTCAAACGATATTCTTCCCGGAAAAACCGAAAAGTAATACCCTCATCTACCTCTCGTAGGGTGCATAAAAACTGAAGTGTAAGCAAGCGGGAACCCGGCTCATCTACACTAGCAAAATATTTCCACCCTATGGTCTTAAAAACTCGAGCAAATTCAGCATCCATACCAGTCTTTTGCAGCAGCCCCGTGTCAAATGCTCGCGTAGGAGCAAAGATACGGTTTTGAAGAAGCGCGTAGGCGTTCGTCTCGTACTCGCCCACCAAGTCGAGGTCGGTGTCGACGAGGAGACGATGCTCGATGTTGCCCTCTTGCTCTTCTTCCTCGGCTTCATGTGGTGGACTTGGCGGTGGCTCGACTGCGGGGCGCGTGCGAGTGCTTCGGCGTGAAGAGCTTGGACTTGATTTTGAACTTAGGGACCTCTTCAACGCTCCGTACAGCTTCTTGGCACCGGTCATGGCTGCACACAAGGAGAGCAAGAACACAAGAACAATAGCTCCGAACGGGTTATGTTAGAAAAAATCCAATCGGCGAAACCGTCGGTTGTTCTTGTGAGCAAGAAAATCGCAACTCGGGAAAAGCAAAAACAAAACACAAACTGAGAAAACAAAAAGGAGAGAAAATCCTTTTGCAGAACTTTGAGGCAAGCACAAAGTGAGAGTAATGAGGGAGCTTTGAGAGCAAGAGAATGAAGTGAATAAGGAGTGAAATGAGTGTGTGTGAGGGGGAGAGAGCTCCTGGCCGGTCACTCCAATTTATAGCACGAAATGTAGCCGTTTTTGAACGTTGGAGGGGGCAGGTGACCGTTGGGAAAAAACAGGGGGGCAGCAACGGCTACCCCAGGTCGGCCGACCTGTCCTGGTGGGGTCGGCCGACCCCCTGCTGGGCCCACTTGTCCCCCCTCTTGACCCACAGCCTCCAACGGTCATATAGTTCATGACCTTGGATGCTATGTCCAGTGAATCCTCGAAAACGTTGCTCAGAAAGATTTCCAAATAGAATCATGCCTCAAAATTCAAATGGTTTTCGGAAAATTTTGAAACTAGAAGAGAAAAATGTTGGAAAATTTCCAATACGTGGAAAAACTTATTGTAGTGGTACAGAGGTAATCCAAAACCTTGCACAAAAGAGTGGAAAAGTTTTGAAGAACCAAGTATTTTTTTGGAAAATTGATTTTTGTATGCATGGCGAGATGAAAGCGAATATGCTGGCGAAAAAAATTCAAACGATTGAAATAAAAAAATTTCTTGTGGTGAAATAAAATATGCAAGGTGATTTTGAAGTTTTTAAATGCAAGTGGTGGGTTTGAAAAGGAAAATCCAAAAGGAATCAAAAGAAATGATAATGCCGATTAACCTGTCGGCCAGGGCTTCGCCGTTTTAAGTCTGGCGAGCAAGGACTTCTCCATTGGTTTCATTCTTGAGGTGCCGGCCCTGTCCTTGGAGATGAGGATGGCTGCACCTTCTTTACTTGCCACACTTGTTTGATCTTGGGCTGTGTAGGTGGCTTTTGAGGGGCTGATTTCTTGACCCATAATCCTGGTCGTGGTGTTGCAGGCTTCTTGGGTTGGTACCATGACGGGTTCTCACGTTTGTCAAGTTGCTTCCAAAAAGCAATGAGATTGTCCGTCTTTCTTGGAGTCACTTCGATTTCTTTGATGTTTGAGGGATTTGGCCCATACTTGATCTTGATCATTGAGCATTGTTCTTTTCGGGGTTGAAACTCGAATTTTTCCTCCTTCTCATTGATGTAGAAACGGATTTCTCCGGCCCCAACATCGATTTGAGCCTTCGCGGTGCTGAGGAAGGGACGTCCCAAGATGAGGGGCGTCTCCTTATCAATGTCCATCTCCAGCACCACGAAGTCCACCGGAATGAAGTTGCCCCGGATTTTTACCGGAATGTCTTCGGCTATCCCCGCGGGGTAGCGAACAGATGAATCTGCTAATTGCAACCTCATTGGTGTAGGAGTCAGCTCTGTGTAGCTCAATCGATCAAAGACTTCCTTGGGCATAACGCTGACGCTTGCCCCTAGATCACATAAGGCATGCTCGAAGTGATGTGCCCCGATAGAGCATGATATGGTGGGGCAGCCAGGATCCTTTTTCTTTTCTGGAAGCCGGTTGAGTATAGCTGCGCTACACTCCTCGGTGAGTTTGACCATCTCTGTGTTGGGTAGTGGTCGTTTGTTGTTGAGGATGTCTTTGAGGTAACGTGCATATGTGGGCACTTGTACCATGTCCATCAAAGGCACGTTGACATGAATTTTTCTGATGACCTCAACAAAACGGTCAAACTGTTCATCCACCTTTGGCTTCTTGTTTCGGTGTGGGAACGGCATGAAGTTGGTGTCTTGGAATTCTATTGCCTCCCCACCGGCTGCCTTTGGTTCGTCATGTTCCTTCTCTTGGGTGTTAGAAGGGCCTTCTTCTTCTTGTTCAATTCTGTTCTTCTTACCTGCATGGTTAGGATATGGCGGATCCCGAGTGGACTTTCCTCCCCTCGTGGTAACCGCATTAACATTTTCTAAGGAAGCCTCGGGTTGCCCCGGGATCTTCCCAGAATTAGAGGCAGGAATAAGAGCAGCAAGCTGAGCAATTTGAGTTTCTATCATTTTATTAAAGCTCAGTTGATTTTTGAAAGCAGAGGAAAAACCTTCTAACTGTGAATTTATATTTTCTAGAACTTTATCATTGGCAGCAAACTTTTTATTGATTGATTCGTTAATTTTAGCTTGGCCAAAAACTAAGTCTTTCAAGGAAGGCTGATTATTGTTAAAGCCAGAAAAATTGTTACCTCCTTGATAGGATGGTCGGTTTTGATTATATCCTTGGCCTCCATTTGGACGGTACCCGTTGTTGTTGTTCATGTAGAACGCATCTTCTTGGGTGTGGGGGCAATCCTTCCCCATATGGCCTGTGTCCCCGCATTCCTCACACGTCATGCGTGAGTCCAATGCACGAACACTGCCATTCGAGTTGTGTTCATCCAAGCGCTTCATGAGGAGGTCAAGTTTGGCGGATAACATGTCCACCTCTTTGACAGGGTGAATGCCTTTTGAGCGTGTTTGGAGTCGATCGTCACTCCACCCTTGATTTGAAACCATCTTCTCTATGAGCTCTTTTGCTTGAGCCACGGTCTTGGAGAAGAAAGCTCCACCAGCAGCGGCATCCATATGTCCACGGGCTGTTGATGTCAACCCGTTGTAGAAGTGTTGAAGAACGAGCCATTCTTCCATCCCATGGTGTGGGCAGGCAGATATGTATTCTTGGAACCTCTCCCACGCCTCGGGTATGGATTCATTTGTTGCTTGCTGGAAGCTTGAGATTCTTCCACGAAGGGCATTGGTTTTGCCCATCGGGAAAAACTTAGCGAGGAACTCTGTACAACATTTGTTCCAAGTGTCAATGCTTGCACGGTTGTTGTAGAACCATTGTTTCGCCTTCCCAAGGAGGGAGAGGGGAAACAGGCGGAGTTTGATGGCATCTCCGGTTGTGGCTGATGTGTTGCATATCTCTAGGAACTGTTGAAGGTGAGTGTTGGCGTCCTCGTGGGCCTTCCCACAAAAGGGTATGGCCTGCACCATAGTGATAAGGCTGGACTTGATGTCGAGTCCTTCGTCACCCACGTCGACAGTGGGTCCAACGGGCACGTTGGCGACGGAGGGCGCGGAGTACTCACGAAGGGTCCTGTTAGCCATGTTTGTTGAAGTTGATGGTGCGGAAGATGCGGGTTCGCTTGTCGTGAGTTCTTGAGGGGAGACGATGACGCGAGGTCGAGTCTTCCTCACAAGTGACTCGGGATTGTCAACGAAGTTTTGCGGCAAGTCGAATCCACGCATACACTATCCTGTTTTCACATCAAAGAGAAAACAGATCAAGGTTAGCCTGCATGGGCAATGGTTAGATCATATCAAGGGTAATCATGAACAATCATCGTATTCTTATTAACCAATGTCTTCCCCGGCAACGGCGCCAGAAATGCTTGTTGGCGTCTCTTACGGTCACGCAGAAAATACGCGACCGCGGGAGACGCCGGGGGTTATGGTTTGAGTCACTTGCACTATTAACCAAATAATCCACGTCTAGTAACAAGTACTAGATATGTATTATAAGGTTTATCATGTTAATTGAATATCCGCAAGCGGACGGATAACCCGTTGTAGCATTTCACCCGAGAGTATTCCAAGGGTATCGTATTTATATTTTCCCAAGGGAAGACATGGTTGACAAGAGTACTTATGTTCATGGTGTTACAAATGATAGATGATATAACCACATTCCAAAACAGGGGTAAAGTTCAATAGTTGAGGATAGTGTGACACACACAAAGGTATCCCACTCTCTCTAATAAAAGGCGAGAGACAATTCTAAGCAATGCTAAGTTAGACTAGTGAGCTACTACTCCTAAAGTACAACATTCATAGAGCGTGCAAGGCCTCTACCTATCATCTAAGATCATGCAAGCGCAAGCAAGCGTCTTATGTCTAGGCAACTTCGGGAGGTCCGGCATACGCAGGGTCTGCCCCGCGACTCCGGCGCATTTACATACTCCTATGCCGTGCCCGAACGTGGAGGGTTCCTTTGGATGGACAGGGCTGTCACTTCCTGCCACCTACCTCTACAAACCGTGGGACACGCACATACTCAAGGGTGGAGAGACAACCCCAGCACCATGCCGGCGTCACTAACCACAACTCTAGATCCCTCGAGGCACCCCCAACCCTTCGGATCGACGGGGTGATAAATCTAGAGCACCTTTGCAGGACAGAGAGCCCGATGCCAAAACATAAGAACAACTAGCCTAACTAGCATGAATTAAACAAAAGGATCAAAGCAAGCACTAAGTTATGCATAAGCGTTCGTCGCTCAAGAACGAGCGACGAACGACGATCAATTAAGTACGTGCAAGAATAATCGATAATCAAGCATGAACGAACAAGGAACGCTCGATGTATGTTTACTAGCGATCATCGATGAACGATGAACGAACGATGAACAAACATGAACGAGCGATAAACAAACATGAACGAACGATGAACATTCATGCAGGATCATGATCAAACTACTAAGCACATAACAACTATACGAACGAATGTATTCCATTAGACGAAGAACAAGTCTTACAAAGAGAGGATACAAGAGCTATACCCAATTCTCCACAAGACCTTGGGAGCAATGAGGCAGCCCACTACTCAGCCTAGCACTACCTAGAAGAGTCTCTAGCTCTAGCGTGAGGAGAGGAGGGAATGATCCTTTTGTTGTGGTGTGTCCTCCAGGAGGGGGGGTACCCCTTTATTTATAGTCTTGAAGGTCGGTTTCTGGAGGCGGTTCCTGAGGTCGGTGGCATTTAATGCAGGGGGAACCGACCTCCAGAGGTCGGTTACAAACCGCCATAAAAAGATGGGCCCAGGGGGCCACCCTGCCAGGTCGGCCGACCTAGCCAAGGGGGGTCGGCCGACCTGTGCCTGGCCCCACCTGGGCTGGGCTTTGGCAGGTGGCTCCCCCTCTGGGTCTTCTTCTCTGGTCCAGGTGCATTAGGCCTTGGTTGTGTTGGACTTTGACGATATTTGGCCTTTTGTCTTGGAGTTGTATTCCCGCGGCGAACGTCGAGTTTGTAAAAGTGTTGTTTCGTCGCCTTGGGGCATGGTTTCACCTGGATTTCTCCCTTATTCCACCTGCACACTAAAATCTAGAGGTACATGTGGAAATATATTATTTCTAAATAAAATGCGTGTAAGAAATGTCCAATCTTCTTATTTATTGAGCTAGTTGACGGTTGAAATTGGTCCGTAGCGACCGTCAACAGCAGCCCAAGCCAAGGAATCGAGCTCATCTCCGCCATGGCCGGCGGTTGAGGTCCTTTGACCTCGTCGTCGATTCCGCACCCTCCGGTGAGCGGTTCTTCGATTACTCGCGCACAGAGGTAGTCACCTTGGCTGCGCACGCCCCTAACCCCACCCTTCTTCAATCCCGCAGCTCTCCTCGACGGATTTTGGGTTTTCCCCATCGCTGGACTTCACCGTCGCGAGGACCTCGCCGGCTCCGACCACCTTCCCGAGCCCCTCGTCGTCAACTTGTACCACGATGGGTTTCCACTCGTTCCCGTGAAGCTGTTGGTCCAGATCCGGCCCCTCCTCGTCCACCCCCTTCGTCCCCGCGACGCCGCCGAACTCCCGCCACCGCCGCTTCCTCGTCGACGACCAACTTCCGGTCACCGTCTTCAACTCCGGGTCGTCGAGGTGAGATCCCCAGCTCATGCCGCCCCCGCTCGTGCCCTCCGTTGGCCAATGCGCTCACCGGAGCTTACTCCGGCGAGCTGCGCCGCCGCCCTCCGGCGACGGTTCTGGCCACCGCACGGTGGACCACACGGCGAGGATCCCGTGTGGCCACGCAAGATCTTGTGCAGCCAACCCTGTGCCCCTCCGTGTATCCTCACACGCGAGCGGCCAGATCCAGTGTGGCGCAGCCCAGATCCGGTGCGGCCCTGATCTTGTGGCCCCTCGTGTGGCCCAGATCTGATTGGTCCATTCCATTTCATTTCCTTTTTCGTATTAGCTGATTCTACAAAAAATCACAGAAGCTTGTAAAATTTATAGAAAAATAAATACTCATCAGAAAAATGTGAATCCAATTTTTCTGGACTTCTTGTAGCATCCTCTGTCCAGTAAAAATACTAAAACACCCTTTTGCAGATTGTGTATTTTCTGAAAAATACATCTGTCCAGATATTGTTTAATTCCTTATAAATTCTCTGTTGCTCCATAAATCTTGAACTCCAGCATGCTTGTAGAGAAACTGTTAACACACTTATACAACATTTTTCTACTGTCATATCCTGTTAAATTATTTACTTATGATTTAAATCGTTCTCTGCCTTGTTTAAATTATTGTAAATAATTCATATTATAATAAATCGTAAAACTTCACCATAAATCACTTCCAGTGGTGAATTTCACCACAAAAATGCCACTGGATATAAATTAATTTCGAAACTAAATTATTTATTAAATCAACTTAGGTTGATTAAATGGTTAGCTTAATTAAAAAGACAATGAAGGAAATACTCCAGACGAAATTAAGTCACAAAGTTAATCATTGCACTTACAGTGTAAATGACTGTACTATCAAGTAATTAAATCATTAATTACATCATATTCTTGCATCTAACTTTGCATTGTTCCTTGTCATGACGTGTAGTGACAGAGACGACTCCAGAGCCGCTCGACTTCCAGCTGCCGGAGGAGCAGGCCCAGGAGGTGCAGGAGGAGCAGCCGCAGCAGGACACTGACCCAGCTGACCTAGTTAGCTACACCCCTGAGCCAGGCAAGCCCAGGTGCATGCCTCCCTATTTAGGATTTTATTTTCGCACTTGATTGGGGCTAGTATTTGATTGTGCATTAGGTTTATTAGGAATTGCTGTGAAACCTTAGAACTGCACTAGGACTACCCTTCCATATCCTACCTTGTGTCCTATTTTTGTAGATATGATCTAGGTTACGTTAGAAGTTGCTATGCTTAGGGACTAGCGAATAGTAGAAGTCGAGTGGTAGGTCCCACTCGCATGATAGGAATCACCCTGGATTGTACTAGATGGATTTAGGATTGTTGAAACCGGACGGGGAATTCTTTGTATAGGATGGTTGGAGAAGGCTGGGCCTTCACGGTGGTAGCCCCGTCTGTGTCGATTGAGGACCGTTCGTTGTTGGCCCTGTTGAGCAAGTTCGAACGTACTGATCATATGCTAGTGTTTTTATGAGCCTAGTAAACTTAGTAGCTTGGGTTGCCCTGGTGTGCGGCGGAAGCCTGCCCTTTCTATCATGGTATTCGGGAGAGAAAGGATGCTTTCTAATCGAGGCGTACATCTGGGATGGGGACCGTGCGGGAATATAGCTGGCCAGGTGGGCCGGGCTAAAAGGGCCGCTAACGGCCCGGTCCTTTTAGCCCGGTCCGAGCACGGCCCGGGCCCGGTGGTCAACGGGCCGTGCCGGCCCGCAGCCCGTTACGGGCCGTGCTTGGGCTTGGGCGTAGGCCCGCCGGGCTGGTCCGAGCACGGCCCGTTTAGCGGTGGCCCGTTAGCCCGTTATTCGGGTCGTGCTAAATGGGCCGGCACGGTCCGTTTAGCCCGTTTATATTTTTAAAAAATAAAAAACAGTGTAAAAATATTTTTTTATCCAGAGGGCCGGCCCGGCACAGCCCGGTCCGTTTAGCCCGTGGCCCGTTTAGCCCGTTTAAAACAGACCGTGCCGTGCTTGGGCTTGAAGTGAAGGCCCGTGTGCCGGCCCGACCCGGTCCGTTTATTATAAGGGTCGTGCCGTGCTTTTTTCTCAGCGGCCCGAGCCCGGCCGGGCCCGTGCCATGCCGGCCCGGCACGGTCCGTTGGCCAGGACTATGCGGGAAGGCCTTTCTCGGGAGGGGTTGGACCCATCCTAGCTTCAGGGGGGATCCTTGCAAACAGTTGCCGCATGCGACTTTACGCGTGTGCGGTGTATGGTCAGGTTTTCTCCTGCAGGATGTACATCGATGCCGTCGCTCTCGGTCAAGAGCAACTTTGCTCAGTGAGTCACCTCGTAGTGTGATATGATTGATGATGATGACTAGTACTTATATTTATTGTATCTCATTACTGCTATATTGATGATCTGATGTATTGTTACTTATATCTGTTTTAGCTATCTGCACACTGCTTTACTGGATAAGTAATTAACTTGAAAATAAAACTTGAAAGTAAGGATCAAGTAATTAGTGCGGTTTTATGCTTATGCGTCAGCCTACCCTTGTAGCCTTTGCATATTAAGAGTCGGCTGTAGTTAGCCTTTTGACGAGTAAGTCTTGCTGAGTATTAGTTGCTCAGGGTTTGGCTCTTTACGCTTTATTGCAGGTAGCATCTTTATCTCTGACTCTACGGGTAGAGGTGGACAGTGGGATGGCCAGCTTTCTTTTGGTTGGATAGCCCACTGGGAGACCGAGGAGTGATCTCCTCTTGAGTTCGCATCTTCACGGGTTTGGATGCGGATTCTTATGTATCGTGAGCGCGTGCGCTTCCTGTATCTTTATTTCCGTTGAACTTGTATCGTGAAATTTCCGCTGTGCGACTTTATGTTTTAATTGGACTAATGTAATAACTTAAAGACTTAATTTGTGCTTTTTATATATTATACTGTTGCGTCTGTTCATCAGCGCGTACCGATTCGATCCTGCGAAAAGCGGAAACGCTTCAGTAGATGCCGCAGTCGGCCACCAGGACTTGTTCAGCACGCCGCCTCGGCGGCGTCTGCACGTCGAAGCCCGCACCGTCGTGTTCGAAGGCATCCAAATCGAGGAAGGCATCAACGTCGTGTTTGAAGGCGGTGACTACGCCTTCTGCCGGATCATCGTGTGCGAGACGCCGTCTGGCACGTCTGCACGTCGAAGCCCGCACCGTCGTGTTCGAAGGCATCCAAATCGAGGAAGGCATCAACGTCGTGTTTGAAGGCGGTGACTACGCCTTCTGCCGGATCATCGTGTGCGAGACGCCGTCTGGCACCGACGACGCGTACCTCCTCGTCGCGATGGTCAACGTGTATCTTCTGGCGATTGCAAGAGCGGGCGGCGAGAGCTGGACGTCGTTAAACATGCCGCACGGGAGATGTGGCGTCGAGTTCGGGGACGTCGTCCTGCACAAGGGCAAGGTCTTCGCCGTCACGACATCCGGCACCTGGGACATGCGCTCCGACGCGTTCTCGAACTCAGAGCAGAGCCGGAGCAGATACGGCCACCACCGCACATCATCGGCCAGCACGACAAGCTCGACCACATCTACGTGTGCCAATGGAACCTAGCGTAGTCAGCTAACGGCCGGCTCCTTCGCCTCATAGCTTGTCCACATAACGACAGGTTTGAAGACGCTGTGTACTCGTACTAGCGGGTCGTGGACGCCTTTTGGCTGGTGCGTACGCCGCAGGGTGGAACATCGTCACCAGCCACGGCGACCACTCCTTTTTCCTCGGAGCGAACTATCAGTTCCTGGCGCGCGTCGTTAACGACCAGAACGATAAGGGTAGCATACAGACACCAATCTGGTTCAGACCCACGCTCAAGAATTTTCTGCGAGCAAGTTGAGGAGTGCTCGAAAGATAGTTGTAAGAGCTCCCTGCGATCAGGGTATGCAGTGAAACAAATCTAAGAGCTATCCATTAATTTTTCCAGAAAAACAATGGCAATGACGTTTCATTTCAGTCAGTGGGTATACCATTAAGTTTTTGAAAAGTTGTAACAGTTACCGAGGTACGTCACTATGGTGGGGTTTGGTTCCCCGCCTCATTTTACCACACCAAAGTTACGGCGAGTTTGCCTCTTGCTTGGTTCCTGGCAAAAGTTTGGTCGTCACTGCTTTTGCTCCTGCCCTCATGTCCTCTAGTGCATGAATGTGTGGCGGCTGTGGCGTGAGAAAAGAGCGCCACACCTTGGTGGCAGCTAGTGGCTGGCATCCAACCAGGCTCTATGTCCTACAGCCTGGCTCTGAAGGTTGCAGCTTCCAGCTCCTACGAACCTACCCGTCGCTCAACTTCCATTCTTAGAGCAGGCCCAACAAAGGACGAATCGACCATAGCGTGAACACTTTTTCTGACATAGAGCAGAAAAAGAAGGAGAGAGAAGCAAGTTTGTCGCCGCAGCTGGTGACAATCGCATGCTGCTTGCGGGTCCTTGCGGTGTGCAGGTGTGAGAGAGGAAAGTTGGATGCATGGGTGGATTGTGGGCCTAATAGAAAATTAAAAATATTTTATATAGACAATTTATTGTATGGTTTGTCTGATAATTTGTCTATAAGACAACTGCTTGTCTGATTATTGGACTTGCTTTTACCTGACTCCAGCGAGTACCTTAGACACCCATGAGGTCATAACCCATAAAAGAATGCCATCAGCACCAATCACCTCGTTAGGCGCCACCTTGATGGCCTCATCCTCCTTACACCTATAGCCCCTCAACACTGAAGCCATGCTGTGGAAGAAGCCCATTGCCTCAGTTTTTGTGGATGTATGATGGACTAGTTAGCCCACTTGGTGACGCTGACAATGGGCTGACCTACCTTTTTGTCTTTTTGAAACGGAGCTAGCCTACCTTGAAGAATCTAGCTAGCTGAGTTAAAATGCAAGTCATTGTGGACTTGATTGAGAAACGTCGTAGTAGTTTGATCGCTTGCACTTTTAGGGGCGTCGGCTGTCTTTTTGTATAGGTGTCAAATATTCTTATTATTTATTTATCCATGAACTCAATGCTTTGTCAGAAAAGGAGCTACCACTCCAAGGATAGAAATTATCACATTAATCTGAAAAAGGAAAGAAAAGTTACCCACCATTACAATTATGAAAAATTAGAGTAAAACACCCTCCACATATATTTTTTTTAGAAATCACCACTACCATTATGAAAAATTAGTCCACAAAATTATCATATATTTTATAAATTACCAACCATTACTGCCATTACAAAAAACTTGATTTAGATACCTGTACAAAGTTTAATTATAAATTATGCATAATTATTGGTATAACATAGACAATCAACCAAAAAATCAATAGTGACAAAAAAAAATGATAAGACAACAGTAAATTAATGAGTCGTGCAATATAATAAAATACAAAGTTTTAAAACTAATCACGCAATGCAAATGTGGGTGCCATCATGCTCGTTATTCTGATAAGATAATAAAATGGGGCATGGTGAATTTTTTTCTGGTTATTTTTAGGTTCTTTAACTTTCTTCAACATATTTTATAAGTTGTCCATCACTATCATTATGAAAATTAGTTTGAGATGTCTATATATAATTTTATAAATTATGTGTTATTTTTGGTACGTAAACAATCAACTGAAAATACTAGTGACAGAAAAAAAAAAAGATGAATCTGTATCCGCACAAGATGTGTATCCATGATACATATATGCTTGCTCACTGAAAGTAAAAAAAAAAAACACTCACTGGATGTCTTTTTTTTAACCTCACCGAAAGTAAACACTTATCACGCATATAACACACGCAACCGGACAGAAAACACAACATATGTATCTGCACAGCGTTGTAAGCATCCAAATACTCCAACCATCCCTAAATATCGGTTGTTCTGGGTTTGGTTAATGTTAAATTTTCTAAACTTTGACTGTAAATAGTGAAATATTAAAAAGTTTTACAATTCTAATTTATATTCTTAGATACACCATAAAAATATTCCAAAAAAAAGATACACCATAAAAATAAGTATCATAGTATCCAACTCATTTTATTTGAAATATTTTATTTTTACAAATATTGTTGGTCAAAACTAGCAAAGGTTGATTTTGACCAAACCCAGAACGCTCCATATTTAGGGACGGAGGGAGTACATCAGTTCGTCACATCCGGGGCCGGGTCATGCTTTGCGTAAGGATGTTCTCTTTAACTTTGTGTTGATTATTGTTGTTGCATTACTAGAAGTGGTCGGTTCCACTTCGTAGGCCGAGAGCGGTGACGAAGGCCGGCGGCCCATAGCACAAATAGCATAGATCTTCAAAACCCATTAGACATAACGCTGCTCCCACCTAGTTGTGATACACCAAGTTTGGTAGTTTGTGTTCTTTCATGCGACTACAAAGAAGGTAATTAAGACAGCAAAACATGAGATAGATGATATTCCAATACTTGGTCTTTATTATGGTAAGTCACAAGCGATGACATGTGAACTTTATTATCATACTACTATTAAAATACATTGGCCATCTAGAAGCACGCACCCGTAGCGCATGACTGGAAATAGGTGGCAGGGCTAGCCATGGAAAATGTGTTGAACATGGACAACAACTGCATTGCCCTAGAGACTGAGTTAAACATAGATGACAGTTGCATGGTTGAAGCCATCGGGCTGTAAAGGTATGGTAGCTGCAAAGCTACGGCCATTGGGTTTGTCAGATATGGCAGCTGCATAGTCGCTGTCATTGGGTTGGTCAGGTATGACAATTGCATAGCCGCAACCATCGGGTTGCCCATGTATGACAGTGGTGTTGCCACAGCCATCGGGTTGAAGAGGTACGGCATATGTGCGGCAATTTGTTGTTGGTGAATCGTCTGTGACGACACAACACCACAGTTGCATTGCTGCTGCTGCCATGCTGTGGCTGCAAAGGGTTGTTGCATGATCATAGATGTAAAGGGTGAGCCTGCCATCACGAATGGTTGTTGCAGCATGCAATACTGCAAGCAGGGGTGGCTCATGGTCGCACATGCCGCCGTCAGCGGAATGACTTGTGGAAAAACAGTTGCGGTAGCGGCGCTGCAAAAAAAGAGCTACGATAGCGAACAAGGCGAACATCTTGATTGATGTCATTGTTCCTAAGACTTGATTGCTAGTGTTTTGCTGCTCTCAAGCTGCTAATAGATGTCGATGTATATGAGATGGGTGATGCATTGCCGATGGGTTTGGGTCCTATTTATATACACAGAGTGGATGTCGTTCTTAGGCCAGATTTTGTCCTTTGCTTAACAAATTGTTGTTGAAGACTTGATAAGCTAGAGATCGATGTGGCATTTGGTCGATTTGGACATTTCTTGCATCCCTTTTAATTCTTTGGAAGAACAACCTTTATCTCATCAAGATTAGTTGAACTCGGCAATTTCGCTAAAGTGGCTTTCGTATTTGTATTTTATGGATACATGGATGAGGACGACATGACATGTTTATCATTCCACGTGTGGAAGTCTCAGAGCCACATCGAATCGTTTTGCAATTTTACAAAGCTAGATGTGTCGTGTTGTGATCTATTGACGTGGATCTCAGACCTTCTTGAACTGAATATGTCAACTAGTTTAGTCTTTAGATGATGCAATGACAAGTGAGCCGTCATTTGGAGCTATATATGGTTGTGTTTTCATGGAACGAACATTGATTACTTTTGTCCTTTGATGCAAAGCGAGAACGTAATAAAGGTGACATCCCTTCTGAAGAGGCTCTACTTTAAGGCACTAGTGTTGCGTGACACTATGAGTCTAGTTTGATCCTTATTATTGCCAAATGAACTTTCTCAAAAAAAAAAAGATCTGGTGGCCGATTAACACTTATAGTTCATGAAACAAAAATACACATATCACTTACTAAACAATACCATTATGTGAAACCATAGGTACAATACTCTATATTTGCTTTCGCTAAAGATGTAATGCTTGGTATTACATTTTAAAAGATTTTGCATTTTTACTCGATGCAAGAAATTATTCCCATTGCAGAAGACCCCGGAACAGCGGAAACAAATGCATATGCAGGGACAGGCAGAGGCAGGCCTATTCGCTTCTTCCAACAAAGAAGAAAAAAAGTAGAAGATCAAGGACGCTAAACACTGCTTTGCATTGGTAGTACAGCAGGGTCAGACGACCGTATACCATTTCCTTTTGGCGAAATTTGCTACAGGACATTAAAAAGGTGTGGTTTTAGTCACAGCACACTCCAACTCTCGTATTTGACTACAGCATACTCCAAAAACGTGGTACCTTAGGTGCAGCACACTAAACAAGGGAAATGTGTTTGATTCAACTTTTTTATCTCATTGCACGAAACCCATTACAACGTGAAACTTTTCACATGATATATTGTTATATTCTTTATTCATGTGTTTTCTTTTAGATTTTTTCCTGATTGTTTTAATCACTTTTTATTGAGAATAATTTTTGTTGTGTAAAACAAAGTGTGTGAACAATGAGGAAAAAATCCTTTAAAAAATGGACAGAGAATGCAGGAATGTATCATTGTGCAAAGTTTCAAGTTGTAATGTGTTTGGTACAATGAGATAAAAAGGTTAGAAAAAACACTTTCCTCTCTCTAATGTGTTGCACTTAAATTACCATATTTTTGGAGTGTGTAACAGCTAAATACAAAAGTTAGAGTGTGTTGTAGTCAAAACCATACATTTTTAGTGTGCAGTAGCAAATTTTGCCTTTTCTTTTACATATCATTGATATACAAAGCGAAGCTAGCGGAGAGAATGGCAAAAGTGATGGACAGCGCCGTGGAGACTGAAGACTGGCGAGAGTGAAGGACAGCCCGGTTGTGGACGACGATGAGAAGGACATATCACCCTGCTACCTTCCCGCCAGGGAATGGCAATACACTCCTCTTGTTCCAAGATTTCCTGCATTCGGAAATGACAACGGCAGGCAAGGGAGAGCCGTCGCCAAAGGTGACATGACAGCCATCACAGGATCATCCCCAGCGTCCTTCCATCCAGTGTCTCTGTTATTGTTTTGTCATCGTTTTTTTTTTCTTGGTCTTGTCGAACTCAGAAACGGAGGAGGGGAAGACCGGGGCAATAAATCTAATACATACACTCGCTCGTATCCGACTCAAATACGCGCGTGCAGGAAACATAAGGCCAGCGTACCAGCTGAGAGCTGGCACAACGTACCTTACCGTCTAAGCATGGCCATGCGGTCGAGCATCAGGCGAGCGCTGCCGTGGGCCGACCTCCCCGTGGAGCTCGTCGACGCCGTGGCCGACCATCTGGACTTCTTCAGCACGATCAACCTCGCCGGCGTCTGCACGTCGTGGGCCCGGGCCGTGGCCTCGAACGCCTCGCTTCCTTTCGGCACGCCGTGCCTCCTTATGACGACACCCAAAGAGGACGACATCGTCGAAGCCCACGAAGACAAGGAGTGCACGTTCCAGCTTCTCGACCACTCGCGCGGGAAAGAGGCCTTCGTGGCAGGCATGCGCGGCGGCCGGTGGCACTACTGGAAAAACCTAATCTACAGACGGGGAACTACAGCCATCCCAGATGACCGCACATGCCGTCTGTGACATCGCGTCTGAGATGACAGGACAGTTCAGACGGGGAAACGATGCGTCTGGAATGGGAGACCTATCTCAGACGTTTTCTCTTCAGACGGGCAGAGGAGACGTCTGAAATAGGCAACCTATCTCAGACGTAGCTTTTTTCAGACGGGCGCGACAGACGTCTGAAATATGGAACCTATCTCAGACGTCGTTATGTCAGACGGGTAGAAACCCGTCTGACATTAGTGAAGTATCTCAGACATAACATATGTCAGACGTTCTCTAACCCGTCTGAGACAACGTGTCGTCTCAGACGTCTGTTGCACGCCGTCTATGTCAGTCGTTTTGTTGTCCGTCTGAAACCAGCTCTTACGCAGACGGCGCTTTTGAACGTCTAAGATATAGCCGTATCTAAGACGTAATTAGTTGCCACGTTGTTAGCCGTCTTTAATAGTTTGAGGGAGTACCAAAAAAAATGGGCGTGCACCCTGAAACAGTGTCAGGCTTTAGCAGCCGCTCAATTCAGGTTTCAGCATATTCACATCTAAATCAGAATCCTATGATCATAGGATCACATAACACAGAAACATCAGTGCTACCATCATCATATGAAACAATAATTCTAGTTCTACATAACCTCGATCTGAGTACCATCATCACATGACGTTACTAGGGAGATGAAACTCGCCTTCCTCACTGATTACTTCGTTCATTAAGAATGCAGCTATTATTTCCCGAATGTTGTGTAGTTCTTCATCAGGAATATGACATGTAGGCACTTTGACGGCCTACAAAATTTAGCAACAGTAGGGGATCACAGGTTGTCCAAGCAACAAGTAGCTCAGGAGAGAAATGTCCAAGCAACAAGGTAAAGTACTGACCTCAGGCGATTGTTTTTCAACTTCCCTAGTCATGACCATCATGTGATAGCAACAATAGAAGGCACACGTTAAACCAGATGGTTGTTGGTGGCACTGCAGCAGATAAAAGGCAGAGATCAATAATGATATGAGAAGCTACGTCATAAGCACATTACAAGGACCACTATAGGTAAAAATCCTGTGGTGATGTCAGAAGGACATGATGCTGATGCGTAATGAATAATGAGGAACCATACCGGGAATTTGAAGCTATAGTACAGTCTGCTGCGTAATCCTTTCGTGTACGCCGGCGTGTAGTTCTTAACATGCCTGCCAAATGATCTACACGAACAATCATTAAGTTAGCTATCTGCTGCCATTAATAAAATATATAACTAGCAATGAGAACTTACTCATCAATGACGGCTTCCAATTCTGACAAGTTACGGTTTGTGTTACTTGAGGTGGAGTCCAAGTACCACACCTTACCCCATTTTAGGCAAATCAGCACCAGAATCCAATGCCCGGCACAGTTGTAGGGAAACATAATAAACTTTTTAGTGACATGATGACGGTTAAATGCCTTGGTCAAGTAAGTCAGCACAAATTCTCGATGTGAAACAATGTTGGACATTGAAAAGCCTTGACAGTCGAGAAATACAACAGGCACCTTTTTCTTGTTGCACTCTTGTACCATGTGCCTAGAAAAATACAACTAAATGAGACACATGAACTTTTTGCCCAGAGATAAAAACGAAATGAAATTTGAAATGCAGCAAGATGTACTTACAACGTGAAGGCTCGAACAAGTTGCATGTCCATGGCAGCAATGTGAAACAGATCATACAGGTCATTAAAACCAATAAAAAAAATGAGGTTTCATTTTTCAACCATAAGTGCTTCTTTTTAAAGCAGACTGGTATGGTGTCTTTCTCTTCTCTAATGCACTGCAAATAAAATTTGTGTAGGGCGATACACGAAGGCCCTGTCTTCTCAAGTTCTTTTGGAGTCATCAGTGGCTTCCCAGGCACGTAATTGGGATTAGGCTGAGTCCAAACTTTTGATACCGCACATTTTTCCACCTTCTGTTTGTTCTCAACTTCTTTGTTGTTGCTCAGGACATTCTGAACAGTGCAGGTATCGGGAGATTCTTTGACGTCCAACTTCTTGTTAAGCGCCTTGTTGCTGTTACTTTTCTTCTGCTTCAAGGGCTGCTTGTATTTCTGGCCTATGGATTTGGAATTTACATTCTCCTCCGTCTTCTTCTCAAGCTGCCCCTTGTTCTTGTTTGATGACTTATTTCCAATATCTGCCTCCGAAGGTGCTGGCTTGCTGAAAGGTACCTTCCTTGCAATATCTGCTGACTTGCCCTGCCCGTTGCTGTGTCGAATATTGGCCTGCGCTGTGCTGTTTTTTTTGCCTGACTCAAGGTTCAGCTGGCTGGGACTGATGTATTTAGGAGGTTGAGAGGCAGTGGTAGGAGCATCTAAAGGAGGTGGTCGGACGACTATGTGTGATCTCTTCCACTGGATCCTCTGCAGCAGAGCTTCCCCCAAGGTTGTAATCTCATCGTTGGGGGCTATAGGAAGCAGGTCATTCTCATGCCCGGCATATACATAGTCCACTTGCACAACTGCAGAGTCTGGCTGCACTGCGACTGTGTGTACCACAGACTGCCCTGGATGTACCACCCCTCTAGCAATCTCCTGTTGATGCCCTCCAGGAGTCACTAGGGCACAAGGCGTGGGCTCACTGAGCCCATCTATGGGATCTGGTTCCTTGTTATTGGTCACATCCTCCATCTCGACTAGATTAACCTCATCAGCACCACCGTTTTGGGAGGCACAACTACTCTTCCGTGCGCCTGCGGGGCTTGCGGTCATAGTGGCCGTACCTATTGGCACTATATGCAGCCCTTTGGCCGCAAGCATCTCCATCAAATCAGACATCATTTCTTCCTTCAGTTCTTCTTTCAACTCTGCCTTCAGCTTGTCCACATCAACTTCTGGTGCCCTCTTCCTCCTCCTCCTGTACACGTGCCCATCCCGAAATCCATGCTTCCAGCCGACGTAGCTATCAATACCCCTCAGACGGCCAGGGTGTTCTTCATTCTGCAAGGCAATTGATAGGACTTTGCCTGGCCTGCCATCTTCACAAGACCCTTCAGCTTCTTGTTCCTGCAGGACCTGCTTGATGACTTCAGAGACTTGTTTTGTTTCATCACTTTTGAAGGTAATCTCACCACTATCGGTGAGTTTGGCCCTCCCTCTTAGCCAATTCCTGCTTTGCCGATCTGGGTATGCGTCCCAGGGATTTTGGATCCCTGCCTTTTCCATCTTTTCATCCTCTTCCTGCCATTGTTTTTCTTTCCCTGCATAACCTGTTGTGCCTAGACAATGATTGTGTTTGTTCCTTTCGCGCAGTTCCTTCATTTTCTTACTCACAGCTTTGAACTCCTCAGAAGTCTTCATCGCCACAAATGCCTTCCAATCTTCACGTTGTATGTATTTCATTTTACTGAAAGGCTCCACCTCCGGTATCACATAGTGTTTGATCAAGAAGCACTTGTGGGTTCTAAAAGCATGGGCAATAAGCTTCATGGCTTGCTTTAATGCCAGTGGCTTCATCTCCTCAGAGAACTCCAAATATTCCATCACATAGTCATCAAACAGATCCTCCTTCTCTTTATCGCCGAGGTTCTTGAATTTTGGAAGTAAAAGGGACACCATCTCACGAGCAATTAGCCCTGCAAGTGTGCGCATTCTCTGCAAGGCATCTTGTTGGTCTTTAGGAAACCCAGCATCATCAATTTGTGCCACCACAATCTTGTCTTCTGGCCACTTTTTTGATGTTCGGGGTTTCCGTGGACGCCTCTTGACTGATGCTGCATTCTTTTCCACAGCATTCTCTTCTTCACTCTCACCGCTGCCATCATAAGAACTGTCTTCCAAATACTCATCATCAAGCTGCTCACTGCCCTCACGGTCCGAGCCGGAAACCTCCTTCGGTGACATCTAAAAATGACAACAACGATGAATGGAAACAAACAATGTTAATAGTGGCGGTGCTAGGATATGTCAGCGGACAAATAAGAGCGCCAATCCAATTACAAGTAGACAAAGCTAAGAGGGTTTCTAAGGTAAACCGAACAAGTAAAAGATGGTACTTGTTTCTGTGAAAATTGTATCAGTTTATTTTGAACTTGAAAAAACATGTTACTGTTTGTGCTAACTGAATCAGTATATATTTGAAACAAACAAGTGAAATATGCTCCTGTTTTTGTTCTAATAAACAACCATTCAAATATGTTTGTGTTACAAGACTGATTTGTAGCGGTTTCTGTTCACAACCACAAATCAAGTAAACACACCTGCTGCCCACATGTCAATATACCCAAAAAAGAAGCACAATCAGAACCTTCTATGCAAATAACAAAGATCTGGGAGCTAATTGGGGAACACAAAATAATAAACTTAAACAGTGGCTAATAATTTAGCCAAGAATATCACAATATGAAGAATATTAGCCATCATACACATTAACAGAAGTCAACATTCTTATAGAACATCCATACTAGCATTACACAAGCTAAAGTAGTTTTTAAGACATAAGCCAAGCTGGACACATTTTATTGAAGTAGTACATGCTACAAACAAGATGACACACATAGTTAACACTTAACAGACATTGAGAAGCTAACCTGAACAACTTTAGCTTCTGTTGTACGAATCAGCTAGACGTTCAGATTAACTCTCTCTCAAATAACTTGTAAGTAGCTACTTCAGGAATTGTCACATCAGTAACCTCGGCATGCAATGTATCTGATTTTTCATACGACATCAAGATAAAAACGGAGGGAGTAAGGATAAGGCATTTCTTCAATTGCAATTCTACAAAATTCATAAAGTTACATATATTGGCATATACATACCTGAATGATGTTGGAGAAGGTCAATATCAGAAAGAGCCTGCAAATCAGGTACTTCAAAATTGAGTTACACTTACCAAAATAGCAATTTGCATATTAAGCTGCTTGCAATTACAGATACTAAAACAAGTAATTAACAAAAGTGTGTTGTTATTTTGCAGAGCCACTTAAAATTCAAAGTACACAGAGGTTCAATGATACAAATCAGAGAGGTACATAGAGCTTCATCCAGATTAAGCTATTGCACAAATAAATCCCTTACAGGAAACAAGAAAAATAAGTTTGACTAAAACAAGTAAAAGACAATGAACAAAAATCTGTCTATGTTTTATTTGTTTCATGCGAAGTAACTACAGTTAGGACTAAGAAAAATAGTTTTTAGTATGATTACATAAATAAAATCCCTGCTAGGAAAAAAGAAAAATAAGTTTGACTAAAACAAGTAAAAGATAATGAAGAAAATCTCTGATTATGTTTGTTTTATGTGTCCTGTTCAATATTTCTTTATGCTCTGTTTCAGTATCATGAATTAGTTGTTTTCCATTCCCACAAGAAGCAACACTAGCGGCATATCACAAGCAATAGCAGACTAAACGGCAGCTGTGCTGGCCTAAAATACCAGTAATAGCGTGGACTAAAGACTAAACCACCCATGAAACAGAAACATCAGGTCTTTACAGCAGCACAAAACAAAACAAGTACAAAATACTTGTCGATGCTGGACAGAAACCGATAACATATTGTTTTAGGAGTAATCCATACACCACAAGCAGCTGATATTAATATGTATGTACTGACTAGTCACAGATTTAGGACTTGAAACATATACTGGATTATTTTTTTAAAAAATACACTTATTATATCATAAAAATTACATAATGCAAGTTATGCAATTCACTAAATTGGTAAGTCTGATTTTCGATGTGAAAGTAAATGGAGATACCTCTAAGTTCTCCTTTTCAGAATTTAAATCCTGTATATTGCATTCCCCGTCTGAGATAAAAGGGGACGGCGGTATATACATTGTCTCTGATAGCCTTATCCACTGTCCTCTTCCGCCTCCAAGTTCGCCCCGGCCCCGGCCAAACACTTCTTGGAGAGCATCAAGCTTTTGTGCGCGTCGCAATCAGCGCATCCCATCTGCTTCAGCCGGGAGGAATGGCGGTATGTGTACCCTTATTTCCCTTGTAAATCAAGAGATTCCATAATCGTTTCGCAAGTGGTATTCCCTCATTCACGCGTGTTGCATTTCGAAAGTAGTTTTATTTTGGTAGATGGACTATGATTTGCTCCCTTTTATATGCGTTTAAATTAGATTCCGTACCACGTGCGGCTACCATGTACTTTTTATAGCACCCATCACCGAAGGGAAATGGTCCCTCATATCTTATTTTCGTAGTGGTCCACCAGTCTTTCTTTATTCTGGGATCATTTCATAATGTATCGTGTGCCAACTGTTCAACTTACTGTGTCATTCGTGAAGCTTTGCACCATATGTTGAGACAAGTCTTGTGATGGGGAACCGCTTGCTAAATGCGAGAGATTTTTCATCTCACCAGATTCCTGGAATAGGGATAGGGCTGTAAGTATTTTTGTACCCTCAAATTTCATAGTTCCCGATCATATTTCATAATTGTTTGCATGCGAGGATGATATTTGTTACCTATTTTACAGATCGTCCCCTGCAAAGTGAGGGTCGCCTTTAACAATGTGGTTGGGGACAACTTTGACATGGTCACAGAACAAAGCCTTCGCTACAATCTTTCAGTTCTGAAGCGTAGTTCGAAAACTTATTTGAAAGGGGATTGGTCTCTGTTTGTTGATCATCATGACCTTAAATCTGGTCATGACAGAGTTTTATTGAGGTTCCAGCCGTCACTGGGATCATTTTCCTGCCTTCCTTTTGGCCCTGACGGAGATGAAAAGCTGACTGTCCTGACTGATGGTTAGGTTCTGTTCGGTAATGTTCAATGAATATTTTATTTTCTTGGTCAGCATTATATGATGTTCTAGTGGCATCCATTTTTTTTTGTAGCTGAATATGATTACCATATTTTCTCTGGCGCCTCCTTTACACTTAGAATGTCAGAGATCACTGAAGATGAGCTCAAGAGGCTGCAGAAGGTACTCGTATGGTCCAAGAGGTGGACAATGACGCCTCTTGTCCACAGGCTTACTGCCACAGATGTTGAAAGATGTGTGCTGGTTAGTAATCAATATAAGTTGACATTATAGTTCTCCCGTATCAGTTAGCTGACAATCTTTACCTGCAGAAATTCAAGAAGAGTCTCACTAACCAGCTGAATCTGAAAGCATCAGGGACCATTACATTTCAAGTTCTTTCAAAAAAAATTATGTTACCATGATATCAGCTACAAGATCATGACTGATGGCTGTGCTAGCTGCCAATGGGAGGAGGTTGTCGAGGACAACGAGCTTCATGTAGGCCAGCTAGTGGTGTTTGCTGCATTCCTTGAAGTAGATGAACCTGTTGTGCTTGCTTGGGTTGTGTGAATGTATTTTGCTTTTTCTTTTGCTAACGAGCCATTGTTTCGATAACAACGTTAATTGTGTAGTTTATATAATATTTTGTGGGAATTGCTGCACTGTATGTGCTATGAACTAGTTTGAGTCAATCTATCTGCTATTGTTCTATATATGATGTTCCTGTACGGTTTAAATTTGTCAAATCCCAATGAATTTTGAAGCTTCTAATTAACCCTTTGCTAGAGTTCTGATAAGTTGTACAGGACATGACCGTATCTTAGACGGGGGTTCACAGGCAACGTCTAAGATCCTGATGTTTCCCCGTCTGAGATGATCAACCACCGGGTCCTGTCAGCAAAACGGTACAAAAAATGAGGCAGCAAAATTTTCAAAAAAGGCAATTCATTGTTAATGCTAACTCATAGACAACATAATTGGGACATTTTGATTAAGAAATTTCAAAATTAATTCAAGTTATGCAACACCTACAGTTGTAGTACGCAACTTACATAAAATAGATAGGTGCATGTATATTTAATCTCTAAGCAGCTGTGTACTTTGAATAAAACATATTCTAAGGCAATAAAACACACTGCAGACATTTAAAAAAAAATCAAACACAGTGCTTTTACAGGGTCTTCATATAAAAAACGCCTTACTTAACAGTTGGCTGCTGTAATACATCAATTAGTATCAACTTATTACAAAATACGAAAATACCTACTAGCTAGTATCAACTTATTGCAATGCAGCAACTCAGTTTTTAAAGTACAAAGAAAAAAAATACCAGAGCTTGAAGATAACAGCAGGGTTCTAATGATTTAACACTGCACAAAAAATAAATGTACTTGGTCCATCACACACATTGTTCGACAATTTCACACAAAAAAGACAAATAAAGTTTGAAGCAAACTAACTTAAACTCTTGAGAAGCAGGATCTTTAAGAGACCCTGAAACTAAACTAAGCAGCATCTGTCTTGACCAGCAACATCTTGAAGACTGACTAAGGTGAAGTCGGAGGAGCATCTGTCTTCAACAGGGTCATCACCATCAGGAGCATCATCACCACCTTCATCTTCATCAGAACTGTCATCATCAGGACCAGGTTGCTGTTGCTGTGGATTGGCTTCACGGGCAGCACGTTCTTCCATTCGGCGCTGCTCGTTAATCATGAGGTTGAACCTGTCCTGTGAGTCCCTAACTTGAACACTGGCACCATAGTCAGCATCAAGATCAGGGAAATCAAGGTCAAGCACCTTGTGAAACCTATACTCCCTATCACCAACAGAAGCATAAAAGCTGCATAAGACAATAGCAGCATCCACATTAGGGCACTTGACGAAGACTTTATTGCCATGGTCAATGGCCACCTTGATGTCAGAAACCTCATTAAGAATCCTGCAGGAAGCAAATAATCAAAAACAATCGAATACATAAGAGACTGCATATTATATTTTATTTTTGGATTAATGAACTATTATAAGAGTAGATAATAGACAGGCACCTTTTGTAGGACTCAGTGACAGATAACCACAGATCATCTCCATCATGAGTTCCCGAAACAACAGCAAGACAGGTTTGAGGCCCATGTTCGACATCAAGGAACTCAGCAACAATCCTGCTCATTACTGCCACAACTGGCTCAGGTTCAACAACAGGATGCACAGGATTAGCAGCATCAACATCCTCAGCAGCAGGGTTCACTAGATGCACATCTATTTGCATGGTACGACCAGGGTCCGAATTAATGTGAACGAACTCAGCATCAGTGACCCTATAGAAGATCAATGCATGCAGATGACTGACAAATGTGATCAGTTGCCTGCTTATATATTCAGCACTGTCAGCGCTACTGCACTTGATCACAACTCTCTTCCCAGGATCCATTCCCATGTTGAAATCCTTTAAAGGGAACCTAGCATTGCGTCCACTATGATACAAGAAAAATAAGAATTATCAGGGATTGAAAATTTACAGATACATTCAAAAAGACTCATGAGTTCAAAAAAGTGACAGTAAATATTCTCATTACTTACAATATGAATAAACATGTAACATTGTACATGTAAAATGTAATGAGAGAAGCATATGAAGACCTACTTAGGAACATAAATAAATATATAGAACACCATTTCAGACATCTACAAAATACAATTGTAAAAATCTTCACTAATAGACAAGAAATAATAATGTTCACCTCTTCAATGCAGCCATGAGGACAACAAAGAAATCATTGCTCCTCAACATGTTAGGAAGATTGATCAGCCTTGACTGTGGACCTTCAACAACTCGAAGGTTTTCAGCAAGGGTCCTTGACAGTCGGAAAGTGTACGCGTGGGGAGCATATGGAGAAACCTTGGTGTCTTTCTTCTCTTTCCTCATAGGACCTCCAGAAGAACCACCAGTTTCATAGGCTGATGCAACCTTGTCAGCCATCCTGTTAAAATTAAAAGTAAGATACATAGACATTAGGAAAGGGAAATAGGATTCAATAAAGCCAGAAAGAGCAACAAATAAATTAGTGAATAAATACAGCTAAATGAGATAGCATGATTGCAATTTTTTCTGCCATCCTAAAACATAAATCCAGCATAACATAGTTCTATGAGGTACCAAAAAATAAAAATGCAAAATAAAATATGACAGGAAGACAAGAGGAGTCACCATTAAAAACATTTCAAAAATCCTGGGTTTCCATGAACATACCATTTCATAACCGATTCTATCTTCATCCTCCAGCAGGGACCATCAGCAGGTACAATGTTTGGTTATTCAGGATCAGGACTCTATCAAGAGCATAGTTCAAGCAATCAGTTTCAAGAATACATGAACTCAATATTTGGAGCAAATCAGGTAATCACTACAGAAACATAATATTACAATAGCTGTCTCTGTTGATCACTTCTAAATGAAGAAATTTTGAAGACAATGCAGCAATTTGACTATCAAGGCATGCTACCAGACTATATGGATCCATTCAGTTTGAGCAATGTAAGTTTTTCATGAGAGAACCAACATTTTTTCAACAAAACATATATATGTGCAGACGTATAACTAATTATTGATTGCAGAGTCAGCCAACTACTTACACTGGTCTCATGGAACAAATTATAAGCTCACAAGAAAACAGGACCAATCAGCAGGAATAACAGGTACGTAGAAAACATAATTACATCAAGTTACAGTGATACATAGAGTTATTTACACTGTTGAGACAACTGTAAATTCATATATATGCAACTGTAAGTGTCGAAGTAAGATACATATACACCATCAAAATTAGTTTATATATAATATTTTAAATTTTTTGCAGATCCAAAACACTTCATTCACCAACTTACTACTAGGAGGCGTTCCAATTGATGATGAAGAAAATAGTCTGACAGGCAAATATATGTCAGCTAGCAATACCAACAATACATTTCAAACTAACAGATCAAACTCAAGCAGTGTGTCTCATTTGAGTGAACAGGTATAGAAAAAAGAGCAGCATGATATTGGAGCACGGGGATGGCCGACATAAACTCCAGGGCTGCCTAACTAACGAGCACGGGGACGACGCACCAGAACAGAGCACAAACGCGTGACACGGCATTTCGTCGAACACCTTGCGGGCACGGCCTAACAGGGAGAGAGGAGGCACGGGGAAGGGGACTGGTGCTCACCCAAGGAGGAAGGGCGCGGCTGGGGACAAGCGTGATGAAGGGGACGCAGAGAGGCAGCACGACGACTTGTCGGCGGCCATTGTCCAGGCGCGGCGCGATGGCGTACTCGGTCGGGGGCTGGCATCTATGGCGGCGACCTCGCGTTCTTGGCATACAGCGATCTTGATGATCCCCGATTCCATCTTGCCTGCCCCGGCGCCGGTGTTGGTATTTCTTACGGTCACAGATAAATCCGCAAGCGCACGGAGAATACCGTTGTAGCACTTCACCCGTGAGTATTCAAGGGTATCGTATTTTCCACAGGGAAGGCGGTGGTTTACGAGATAGCAATGTTCATAATCATATAACTAATAAAGTACCAAAGTCTAAACAGGGATAAGGATAATAATAAGGGGTAGTAGTGACAACACAACCAGAGCAATCCAATCTAACACTAGAACTAAGCCTAGGCTAAGCGGGGTTAAGAAGAGAGCCGAGATGGGTCCTTATGTACTTCTGATATTCCTGCTCATGCAACACATACAAGTCTAAGCTCTATGTCAACCTGGAACAAGGGGGGTAACCAACAAGGCTGTCACCACCTACCGGCATTCCTTCTACCAGGCAATCAAGGCTATCTACCGTAGAACAAAGAGGATTAAGGACAGCAGGGCTGTCACCACCTACCGTCAACCCTCAACCAGGACACGTGACACTAGGGCTATTAAGTCCCTATGCCAGTCCTAAGATCACATGGCAGTGAGGCAATCAAGTCCTCACTGCCAGACCTTCTCCTGTTCATGGAGACAACCAAACACCCAAAGCTGTTTATCAACCTAAGCACCACGCTCACATTGCTAAACAGTACTCTCGATTCCCACGGGACTTTGACCCTTCGGATCATCAAGTCGGGAACAAGAGTACACCTAATCCTGACCCGACGGATCAACAGATCAAGTGCTAGATCATGCATGACTCTGACCCTACGGATCATCAAGTCAATGGGTGAGACATGCGTAGCTCTAACCCTGCGGATTAACAAGCTACGATCTATATCACACATAACTCTAACCCTACGGATTAACAAGTCATGGGCCCGAGCATGTCTCACCACTTTATGCATGAAACGAGTGTAAGGACATAAACGAGTGATTAAAGCTATGTCAAGCATGAAGCAACCAATCATGACTAGATAACAACCACATAGAAAGCACATGATCATCATACTAGTACAATCATAAGGCATGAGGAATAAAGAAGATAATTCTATTGAGGTGGACCTTGATACTTACCTAATATGAGATGAACGACGAACGAGCGATGAACGAACGACGAACGATGAACGAACGACGAACAAACGAAGAACGAACGACGAACAATATATTATTAGCAAGTATCCTCAAGATACAAGATTGGGCTAAGTCCTCACAAAGGGAGGACAGCCCTCTCCTCTACCAAAGTCTCCCCTCTACTCCTCTACAGCCTAGAGACTAGTCTAATGCTAGATAATGGATTCCTCTTGGTGTCAATGTGTGTTGTGTGTCCCTAGAGGAGGAGGGTACCCCTTATTATATAGCCTCCAAGGTCGGTGGAATTGAGTCGGTTCCGCGAGGTGGTATCATTGATTGCAGGGGGAACCGACATTGCAACGTCGGTTGCGAACCGCCATAGAAGAGTGGGCCTCATTGGGCTTGAGGGGGGGTCGGCCGACCCAGCTAGGGGGGGTCGGCCGACCTGTGGCTGGCCCCACCTGGGCTGGGCTTTGGCAGGTGGCCTCCCCTCTGTTCCTTGACCTTGGTCCCGAGTGCTATGGGTAGACTTGAGTGTTTCTCTCGGTTATTGGGCCCTTGGAAGATATCTTTATTCCGGGAAAAACTGAGTTTCCAGGATTTGGAGTTTTGGGCCTCTTTTGCCTCGGGTTTGTATAGTATTCATCTTGATTGCACCTGCACCCATAATTTCACCAAGACTAGTGGAATTTGTTAGAAATGAGCCCTATGTCTACCCTTGGTGATGGTGTTAGGTTCCAAAAGGTGCATAAAGTTGACGGTAAAAATGGGTCGTAAGGACCGTCAACAAGATCCCCCACACTTAGTTCTTTGCTCGTCCTCGAGTAAAGTTTGAAGGACTAAGGTGGAACACGACTTCCATTGGTATGATGCTAGCATACAAGTTATTCCAAGCCATATCTGTACCCGTGAACTTTTGATGTGTCTACCATGTCATCTTGGGCGGTTGAGGAATGGAACGGTCTTGATTCAAATCATCATAACTCCCTCTGCTGAGTAACTTGGGTTTTTGATAGATTTTCAAAGTAAAAACATAGCTCATACTCCTCAAATGATCACTCTCAAATCGCTCAATGTGTATGGTTCCTCACCAAGGCATTGGATTTGCCTCTTTTCATCCTACTTCTACAAAAGGCTTTATGTGGAGCTTGGTAGGGAATGAAAGAGAGGCATACTTGTATCACATATTTTGCCAAACCAAAAGAGTGGATCCATGGAGAATGTAAGTCATACAACCGTGATCAAATGTGCAAGTGTGTATGAGGGTGGTGTGGTGGAAATTGTACTCCTTTTTGCGTTCCTTCTCTCTTTCTCTTTTTGAATGTTTGAGGAGGACATGGCTATGATTCTTTCTTTCTTTCTCCTTCTTTTTTTTTCAACATTATCCCTTCTCTTTTTTTTTTCATCATGCTCTACTTTTGTATGAGCAGGGATTATTCTTTCTCTTTTTTTTTATAGCCATGTCTCCAATGATAATTAGAGAGAGAGAGAGAGAAAGGTAACAATGCTTTTGTGGAGTACTTATTTTGGTGGATGGATGGTGGTATTGCTTAACTTCCAGTGTAGAAGTTTAGCATGTGAGGTGGAGTGTATGTGATCTTGATCAAGAGAGTATGACAAGTTTCTCACTAGGGTCACACAATTTTGATAAAGCTCAATGCAATGACAAGCAGCATATGTGTGTAGGTTTTGCAATGTGATCAACATATGGCTTTGGTAGGAATATAAGATCATCGAGGAGCATAGAGCTATAGATTTTAAATTTTTGCAAGTTAAATACCCAAGCACTCTATGCAGAAGAAGCAAGATTCATCTCATCCAACCATATCACATTCGCCAACAACTTAGATAAACATGGGTTCCTATGAGATTGGTGTTCACAAGCAACAGTATATGATGCGAGGAATAAAGAGTATGCAGGCCAACCAACTAGAAGCATGTATGTTGAGGGAACAACAACGTTCATTTTATTCTTGAGTTAAATTTTAGTGATTGGCTCAAAAGATTGTTTTAACTCATGAATTGGGGGGATGGAGTAGAGAGGATGCGCAAACCATCGCCTTAGGTGAAGTGGAGGCCAAGTGGACCATGGGATGTTTGATCGACCCAAAGGTTCGACCCAACTTTGTTTTCTTGTCCCGATGGCTCCACTGTTTTACGTGTCGATTAGTGCGAGGTTGTGCATCATGTTGGTGGGGGAGATCTCGAATGTGTGCGTGATGAAGAACTCGAGAGATCTCCCCCCACACTTGTTCTTGTACCTGCTTTATTTATTCAAAACAAACAAAAACAAAGCGAAGACAAAGAGGACTCTACCGGGGTTAAAGACCGGGGAGCCTAGATTTATTGAATTAAACTCTAGGTGCCTTATGAAAGAAAAGAGAGAAGAAGCACCTAGCTTACTTATTTATTTATTTTTTTCAAGTGTTATTTTGATTTTCATTTTATAATTTTTATTTTATTTTGACATTTTCAAGGTGGAAGAAGAAGGATACAAGTTGCGATACAAGTTACCTTTGTGGGGGGGGGGGGGGGGGGGGGGAACCTCCCCCCACACTTGTTCTTTGCTCTCGGCCCTTGCTTTGGGGTTGACCCCCAAGTGGCTGTGGTAGTAGGCCATACAGTCTTTCGGGACTTTTGAACAGCGTGGTAATGAAGTGGCGCTCTTGTCTTCCATGGTTTGCTGCCACTAAGTGTCACAACGGTGGTGGCACTCGCATGGCTGCAATTCTTATTCAGCTCTTGAGAATCCTGCCAAAAATACTACTCCTGCAAGCAATCTTCATCCAACTTGGAGAGGCATGGTTAGCTCTCGGAGCACATACAAACAAGGTCCCAGGATAGATGACCGGACCTCATTTGTACAGCCGAGGAAGAAAGGCACAACCAAGTCATGTGGACCAAGTTTGAGTGCGACCCTGGGCAAGATAATCCTCGTTGATAAAAAAAACAACTTAGGGCTTAGTGATATGAAAACTTGAAACAGTGTAGGCCCCAAGTCTAGGAGTGATATGATAAAACAACGAGGTGCACTCAAGAAGTCCTAATTGCTTGGAAAGTTCTAACCATTCATGCATTGCATAGGAGGGATTTTGATATTGTAAACCATGGCAAGAGGATTCTAAGCTCATTCCTCATACAAATATGTCTATGATTGCTTTGAGGAACACAAGTCATGGCAAGCCAATCATGCATCAAGCACCAGAAGGGATGTGATACTTTGCCAAAGAGCATGCTAGTGAAGATCAGGAGTTGTAGGTTCAAAGTCTGACAAGCAATGCTTATGAAAGCCAAGTAGAAAGCAAGGATGTGTGCATGAAGGGTGATACTCCCTATGGAAGAACCGAAGGGTAGTACCATTGCCTAACTACTACAAGGATGCATGGGAAATCATGTGGCAAGTAGGTGGGAGCCATACTCATCCACACGAACAAAAACCATATCACCCTTGGGCTTCCAATTATTAGCAAAGAATGTGGTCATACCTTCGTTGTGCAGAGATTTCGAATTGAAGTTGTAGGCTTGTACCTTCTTTTCGCACACCAAGACAAGGTTGGTGTCGAAGAGGAGTCTTGACGTGTTGTTTTCATCATGGTCCTCCTCCATGGGATCTTCGTGAGGCTCTTCATGCCAACCTTCTCACATTAGGTATGAGCTCAATGGAGGGGGACGAGTATGTGTCACGTCGGGGGTGACTTGTGTTTGAACTTGTCGCCTTCTTCAACGTGTTGATGAGCTGATTATTGGCCTTTTTCCTGGCTGCACATAAGAGTAAGAACACAAAAGCGAACTCGAGCACGGGTTACGTTAGTGAAAACCAAATGGATTTCCCGTCTGTTGCCTTTGCAAGGATGTCTTTTTTATCGCAACTCAATTTATTGAACAAATAGAAAAGAAGAGAAAGGGAAATCTTTTTCTTAACTTCGAGACGAAAATCCAAAAGGGTTTGTCTCAAAATTATTTTTCTTTGAGAATAATTTTCGAAAGAAAAAAGAAGAGTTGGAGACGACTGAAGATCGAAGAAGTTTATTTTTGAAAGACTCCAACTATGCAAATAAGAAAACCAAAGAAAAGAGAAAATCTTTTTCTTAAACTTGAGACAAAACATCGTGGAAAATTGGGGAAATGCGAGAGCAAGAATTTTGTTTTAAGGGTGCTTGAGTGCGAAAGGGATGAAATTGAAGAATCCAAACACCCTTGCATCCAGATATAAAGAAGTGAAGTTCAACTTGGTCAACAGCCCCAAAATGGCTATGTGCTTTTAAAGTCAAGGGAGATGTGCCAAGGTTCCATCAAAATTTTTGCTCAAAGCTTTTTTCCAAAAGGTTGGCTCAAGTTAAATTTCACCCGACTTATTCTCTCTGTTTTTTTTTCAAGGAAAAACAAAATAAGAGTTGGAGAGAAAGATTCCAACAAAGAGGAAATTTAATGGGAGAAACTCCAATTATTCAAATGGGAAAACCAAAAAGGAGAAAGAAAACACTTTTTCTTGAACTTGAGACAAACAATGAAAATCCTCGGGAAATGCAAGAGTAAGAATTTTGGAAAAGAGTGCTTGAGTAGAATGAAAGTGAAGGCACCAAGCACTCTGGAAACAAATATAATGAAATGAAGTCTAATTTTGGTTAACAACCCCATGATGGCTATGTGTTGGAAAGCCAGGGGGAGTTGTGCCAAAATTCCTCCAAAATTTTGCTCAAGACATTTTTCATAAAAAGATTGCCTCAAACTCCATTTCCAAAATGAAGATTTTTTTTTTTTGGTAAATGCAATGTGGTTTGAAAAATCCCAAACAAAGGTCGGAAAGATTCAAACATGCAAACAATAGAAATGCATGTAGAAGGAGAATTCAAATATGCAAGTGAAATTTTAAACATGCATGAATGTAATTGAGGAAATTCAAATATGCATGTGGAAATGGAAATCAAATATGGGATAACTACCAATTTACCTTTGGCAAGGGCATCATCGTTTTAAGTCCGATCAGCAAGACTTCTCTCCATTGCGTTCAGCGTGGTGACTTGGTGCTTGATCTCGGAGATGAGGATGCAAACAACTTCTCATGTTGGGGTTGTAGCTGTCGTTTCAAAGCACTTGTGCGAAGCCTTCTCCCTTTATGCTTCCCTTCTACGGTGATGTTGGAAGGCTTCTCTTTCTGTTGAGGGTGTGGTCTCCACCCTTCACCGATAGCTACCTTCTCAACTAATTTTGTAGCTTCTGTGGTGGTAAGTGAGAAGATGCTCCCCTCGGCACGAGAATCAAGATAATCACGAGCTGGTTGTGTCAACCCGTGGTAGAAGTTGATCAATATTGTCCAATCATCCATTCCATGATCAGGGCATGTTGTCAAATAATCTTGAATTTTCTCCCATGCTTTAGGAATGGATACTTCTTGTGCTCTCCAAAAGTTTGGAGTTTGTTCATGAAGGGCATAGGCTTTGCCTTTTGGAGAGTATTTCTCGAGGAACGCTTCAGAGCAATCATCCCAAGTAGTCGCAACACTTGGGTTGGCATAGAACCATTGTCTTACTTCCCCCACAAGAGAATAGGGAAATAGACGGAGTCGGATGACGTCTTGGTTGACTCCCTTGATGGACAAAGTTTTGCACGCTTTCAGGAATTTATGAAGATGAAAGCTTGCGTCCTCGTTGGCCGTACCATGGAATGGATTGGCCTGCACCATGTAGATTTGGCTGGCTCTAAGTTTGAAGCTTCCGTCTCCAGTGCTGACTTGTGGCCCAATTGCTACACGGTCAACAACGGCAGCGGAGTATTCGTGGAAAAACTTTTCAGCCATTGGTGTTGAGTTCGATGGTGCGGATGTAGCTGGCTTGACTGTCGAGAGTATTCTTGAGGATGGGCGACTCGCGGTTCTGTTCGTCTCAAGATTACTTCTTGATTTTCTGTGTATTACCTCGATAGGTCAACGCCAGAGGTACACTACCCTGTTTTCACATAAAGAGAAAACAAAGCAAAGGTAGACCTATCTAGATAGTGGTAATTAAAAGAAATATAATTATAAACAATGCTAGTGACTCTTCAACCAGTGCCTTCCCCGGCAACGGCGCCAGAAATGCTTGTCGGTATTTCTTACGGTCACAGATAAATCCGCAAGCGCACGGAGAATACCGTTGTAGCACTTCACCCGTGAGTATTCAAGGGTATCGTATTTTCCACAGGGAAGGCGGTGGTTTACGAGATAGCAATGTTCATAATCATATAACTAATAAAGTACCAAAGTCTAAACAGGGATAAGGATAATAATAAGGGGTAGTAGTGACAACACAACCAGAGCAATCCAATCTAACACTAGAACTAAGCCTAGGCTAAGCGGGGTTAAGAAGAGAGCCGAGATGGGTCCTTATGTATTTCTGATATTCCTGCTCATGCAACACATACAAGTCTAAGCTCTATGTCAACCTGGAACAAGGGGGGTAACCAACAAGGCTGTCACCACCTACCGGCATTCCTTCTACCAGGCAATCAAGGCTATCTACCGTAGAACAAAGAGGATTAAGGACAGCAGGGCTGTCACCACCTACCGTCAACCCTCAACCAGGACACGTGACACTAGGGCTATTAAGTCCCTATGCCAGTCCTAAGATCACATAGCAGTGAGGCAATCAAGTCCTCACTGCCAGACCTTCTCCTGTTCATGGAGACAACCAAACACCCAAAGCTGTTTATCAACCTAAGCACCACGCTCACATTGCTAAACAGTACTCTCGATTCCCACGGGACTTTGACCCTTCGGATCATCAAGTCGGGAACAAGAGTACACCTAATCCTGACCCGACGGATCAACAGATCAAGTGCTAGATCATGCATGACTCTGACCCTACGGATCATCAAGTCAATGGGTGAGACATGCGTAGCTCTAACCCTGCGGATTAACAAGCTACGATCTATATCACACATAACTCTAACCCTACGGATTAACAAGTCATGGGCCCGAGCATGTCTCACCACTTTATGCATGAAACGAGTGTAAGGACATAAACGAGTGATTAAAGCTATGTCAAGCATGAAGCAACCAATCATGACTAGATAACAACCACATAGAAAGCACATGATCATCATACTAGTACAATCATAAGGCATGAGGAATAAAGAAGATAATTCTATTGAGGTGGACCTTGATACTTACTTAATATGAGATGAACGACGAACGAGCGATGAACGAACGACGAACGATGAACGAACGACGAACGAACGAAGAACGAACGACGAACAATATATTATTAGCAAGTATCCTCAAGATACAAGATTGGGCTAAGTTCTCACAAAGGGAGGACAGCCCTCTCCTCTACCAAACTCTCCCATCTACTCCTCTACAGCCTAGAGACTAGTCTAATGCTAGATAATGGATTCCTCTTGGTGTCAATGTGTGTTGTGTGTCCCTAGAGGAGGAGGGTACCCCTTATTATATAGCCTCCAAGGTCGGTGGAATTGAGTCGGTTCCGCGAGGTGGTATCATTGATTGCAGGGGGAACCGACATTGCAACGTCGGTTGCGAACCGCCATAGAAGAGTGGGCCTCATTGGGCTTGAGGGGGGGTCGGCCGACCCAGCTAGGGGGGGTCGGCCGACCTGTGGCTGGCCCCACCTGGGCTGGGCTTTGGCAGGTGGCCTCCCCTCTGTTCCTTGACCTTGGTCCCGAGTGCTATGGGTAGACTTGAGTGTTTCTCTCGGTTATTGGGCCCTTGGAAGATATCTTTATTCCGGGAAAAACTGAGTTTCCAGGATTTGGAGTTTTGGGCCTCTTTTGCCTCGGGTTTGTATAGGATTCATCTTGATTGCACCTGCACCCATAATTTCACCAAGACTAGTGGAATTTGTTAGAAATGAGCCTTATGTCTACCCTTGGTGATGGTGTTAGGTTCCAAAAGGTGCATAAAGTTGACGGTAAAAATGGGTCGTAAGGACCGTCAACAGCCGGCCAACTCCCGGAGGCCCTCATTCCTGTGTGCTCGCCTCCATGCCCCCTTCCTTCACTTCCCTCTCGGCTCCATGCGATGTCCCTCGCGATTTGCGCACTTCCACTGTCTCGCAGTGTGGCGGTTGGAGTGGGAGGAGCAGGAGGAGTCTCGAGTCGAGGGGCGGTGATGGTTGAGGTGAGCCCTGGCCTAATCTGATTGCGGCGATGGCATAGAAACAAGGGAAGCCAGAGGGGGAGAAGGAAGGAGGCGTGATTGACGCCGAAGCGAGGGCAGGCCGGGCGGGAGAATCTATCGGCTAGTGAAGACAAGTACTCTAGTGCTATCTTGTTTCAGACGGGAATTACAAGTCACCGTCTGAGGATATTCTGATGCATTTTCTCACACAGTGGACCTATTCCCCGTCTGAGATAAGCAACCCCTCCGACGGATATATAAGACCAGCTGGGTAGCACTGCTCCAACACGCCGTGTTCTCATGTAACGGATCTCTTGGCTTGTAACGGATCCTTTGCCGCCCCTCCCATCGCGGCCGTCGTGAGAAGCTAGGGAAGTGAAGATGGCGGGCCGCCGTCATGGGCTACGTCGTCCTCCGCGCAAAGCAGATCGGCGTCGGCCGCTCATCTCCTCCGAGCGTTACCAGTCATTGAGTGCCCGCACCACCCAGGCTGCAAGCTTCATCTGCTGATGGCCAACACGGATCGAAATCGAGGCCGCAGGTTCTATCGCTGCATGCATCATGCTTGGGTATGAAAATATCCTCTTTTGGTTTGATTTTGAGGACTTTTGGCTCCTGATTTTAGTTTCATAATTGGATATTTCATTTCATTCAATTTCAGATGCCTACCGCATGCAACTTCTTCATCTGGGAAGACAAGTACCTAGCCTATTTGATTGACAACGGCTTCGTAGATGATCAGTTCGAGTTTGACCCTTCTTCAATTCGTGAAATGCTGCTCGCCATTGTCGAGACACAGATGCAGATTCGACAACTGCAGAAGCAGCTTGAAGGGCTGCGAGCTAGGAGGCAGCAAGATACGAACAGCTGGGACAAAATGACAATGCTTGCAGTTTTCATTGTTGTAGTAGGTTTGGTAGTGGCACTTGCTTTCAAGTGAGATGTAATTCCTGTATGCAGTGTACTCAGTGAACTTGACTTGAATGGAATAATGGCTGTTATCATCCATTTCAAATTATGCAATTGTAGCATGAAACTGAAACAACATGAAAACACCAAGTTCCACAACTAGCATAACAGGACCCAGTTCAGAACAGTTGTACGTACTAGCATTACAGGATCGACCAAGTTCAGAACAGAAGAATGGCTCTACAGGCTTCCCCTACCACTTTATTTCAGACGGCAGTCTTACAAAAACGTCTGAGAAAACTACTGGATAATGTTTCGGGAGGCTTCTCCTTTGTCACCACGTACTGTCACATGCAGAACTGTGGGGAGTCACAAGTAGAACAGAAATGGTTTATTCTCAGACGGATTTTCGTGATCCCCGTCTGAGAGAATGTAGCCATATAAAAACCTTCTCAGTCGCTACCATTGACCACACTCTTTCTCAGCTATGCGAGGAGGACGACGAGCCTCCCGGCCAAGCTCGCTCAGCCGCAGCTCCGGCCGCCGCCGGCCCAACCCGGTGTATCCGCCTCTGCAGTCCGCTCGATCCACCGTCGCCCAGCTCGATCTGCCGTCGCCCCGCTCTATCCGCCGCCGCCTCTCTCCATCCGCCTCCTCCTCCTCTCGTCCGCCGCCTGTCTCAACCAGCTGCCGCCACAGCAGACGCCTCGCAGCTCGGGAGGGGCAGAATCAACCGCCGCCGCGGCCGATGGACGACTTCGGGGGAGACGGTCACCATCCATTGTGGTCACAGTCATAGCCGCCTCCCTATTCGCCTTACCACTACTCCTTCAGTGCATTCTCCCCCGAGCAAAGCCGTCGTCCACTCGCCCCCGCCTTTGCTCCCCATCCACCCGCCCCCGCCTTTGCCCCCCATCCACCCGCCCCAGCCTTTGCCCCCCGTCCCGCACCTGGCCCCAACCCAAACATCGAACAGTGGCCGTATCTTGGGGACTTCCATGCCTACATGCATGGCGGCGAGGCCGGAGGAAGCGGTGTCGGAGGAAGCATTGGAGAAGGAAGCGGTGGCAGAGGAAGTGGCGGCCGTCCTCCCATCCCAAGTCGCCGTGGCAGACGAGGCCGCACCCGCACGGCCGGACTCCGCGGACAACCACGGCGTCGTGACGACGACGAGAGCACCGACAATGAAGATGATGAAGACGATGAAGAGGTTAGTGATCCACGCAGACAGGTAGCAACAACCTATTCACCTGTTCTTGTTGATCTTCCATTGTTGTTGCAGTAGTATTTTGGTTGATTACGTTGTGGTCGCATTAGTTTTTTGGTTGATTAGGTTGTTGTTCTCGTGCATGGTGTAGAAAACAACTGACAGGGCTCGTTGGACCGAAAGCAAACTTCATTTGTTGTGTCAACTGATCATGGAGCAAAAGGAGAATGGTAACTACGCAAATGGCAAAATGTCTGCGGCTGGTTACGCGCTGATTCAAGAGAAGTTTTATCGTGCAACAAATGTGATCCACGACCAGAAGCAGATTTCTAACAAGATTAGCCAACTCAAAAGCTCGTATTCCTTCATAAAAAATCTTCTCGGTAAACAAAGTGGCCTAGGGTGTGGTCGGAACGGGTGGCCTACTGGAAATAAGCAGTGGTGGTTGGAAGCAACACAGGTACACAATATTTGCAGAGTGGCTGTTTATATTTGCTAATGTAAAACATAGACAACTTCTTTCTAATTTCTTACGACTACACAATGATTGCAGGGGAAGAGTGCCTTCATGAAGCTGCGTCATGGGCCTCCAGTGTACCTACACCTTCTGGAAAAGATATTTGATGGTGTCGTAGTTGATGGTTCTACCTCCTTTGTTCCTGGACAACACAGTAGCAGACATTTTGATTTGGAAGAAGATGAAGACCAAGCTAGTGGGTTTCAAGTTAATCAAAATAGTCCTTTGAGTGCTAGTACTGGTACTGGTAGTAACAAGAGAGCAAGCAGTACAAGCACCACAGGGACAAGTCAAAGCAAAAGGAAGAAGGGCGAATACTTCAAACTGGTGAAGGGTTTCGTTGCAGTCACCAAAAAGCAAGGGGACGATCAAACGGTTGCTCTCCGGGATATTGCCTCTGCAAGATTGGAAGCCAAAAACAAAATAAATGAGGTTCTGACGGCAGAAATTGAACAAGCTCAAAAGTTGGCCTTGGAAGATGGAGTTGCTGAAGATAGTGTGGAGTACTATGCTGTCTCCATAATTTGTAGGGTGAAAGCAGATAGGCGCTTCTTTCTTAAACTCAAAACAGCAGAAGCAAGGCTTGCATACTTGAGGAGATGTGTCAGGGAAAAGAATTTGAAGTAGTCTGATTTCGTAGTGTGCAATAGTTTAATGGGGTGAACTCTATGTTTATGTTTAGTGACATCTATGTTGTTTGTGTTAAGTGATGATGAACTCTATGTTTATGTTAAGTGATCCTGATGTTAATGTGGAGTGATCCTGATGTTAATGTCAAGTTATGTTCATGTTTATGTTAATTAATCTTCATGTTTATGTTTAGTGATCTTGTTTATGTTATGTGATGTTAATGTTTATGTTTAGTGATCTGGAAATGTGTTCTGTAAGTGATGAGGATTCTTTTTTGACTCTGTGTTTATGATCTGTTGCAGAACGATGATTCTGATTCCAGTGATGATGACATTGAGTTGATAGGCACACTATTTCAGCAGCAACAACACCGACGGCGAGTTCAGCAAGGTTTCATGCTGCTGCATGGTATGTATCATGACCACTGCCACTACAACAAAACTAAGAAGGATAGGGGTCCTGAGAGTGGTTATGAGTGGGTCATGAGAACCTTATCTAATCGAAGTGAATGTAAGAACATGTTTCGAATGAATCGGACTACGTTTTATCAACTTCATGATCGGTTGGTTGAATCATATGACCTTAACTCAAGCACAAAGTGTACTAGTATAGAGGCATTAGCAATGTTCATTTGGATTGTTAGTCAGCCAGCGTCATTCAGGGCAGCTGAAAACAGATTTGGGAGGTCATTGGGTTTAGGTCACCGCAACTTTCAGAACGTGCTGAACTCAGTCTTGAAGCTAGCAGAAGACAACATTAAGCCACTTGACCGTGATTTCAAAACTATTCACCCTGACTTGCAGAATCGTTGGTTCAGTCCACACTTCAACAATTGTATAGGAGCAATAGATGGCACTCACATACAGGTGGCTGTGCCAAATGACAAGGTGCCTCAATATACGTGTCGTAAGGGTTACACATCACAGAATGTTCTTGTAGTATGCGACTTCGCCATGAGATTCACATTTGTGCTTGCTGGTATGCCTGGTTCAGTACATGATACGAGATTATTGAATGATGCCAGAACCAAGTACAGTTACGTATTTCCTCATCCACCTCCGGGTACATGCTGTCTCTTTCTCTAAAACCACACATTTGTGCTCATTACAACCAACCAGCATCGGTTTTATGAATGTACCGACTAATGCAGTGAGTTAACTTGATGCAGGACTGTTCTACCTAGTGGACTCTGGCTACTCTAATGAACCAGGTTATCTTGCACCTTACAAGGTACCAAAGTACCAGGAACAAAGCACCTTCAATCGTGCTCATTCTTCTGTTAGAAGTGTAGTGGAGAGGACAATTGGACTACTCAAGGAGAAGTGGAGGATCCTGCATAACCAATTGCCAAGTTATCCAATTGAGACGCAAGCCCACATTATAGTTGCATGCATGGCACTTCACAATTTTCTTAGGGAGAACTATGTTGAGGATGACGACTTTGATGAGGCTGATGAAGATGGCAACTTTGATGAGGCTGATGAAGATGATGACTTTGATGAGGCTTATGATGATGACGTCGTCTTTGATGAGGCTGATGAAGATGACGACTATGTTCCAGAGGAGGCAACTCGAGATCAGACAAGTGTGGCAGAAATTCTTGACATGAATGCATTCCGTGACCAATTAGCCAATGCTCTGATCCATAGGTCACGCTAACTAGTGTGATCTGGACTTGTAATGTCAGTTTTATTTTCCGTGGGACTTGTAATGTCAGTTTTGTTTTCTGATAGACATTTAATTATATAATGTCAGTTTTGTTTTCTGATAGACATGTAACGTCAGTTTTGTTTTCTGATAGCCATGTAATGTAACTTTTATTTTGCAATGGACTTGTGATGTGAATTTCAATATAAATTTAGCTTGTATATGTGGCTGTCGAAAATTGTTGCCGGCTAATGTGTAATTTGATGGCTTGCTTGGTTTCTCTAATGTCGCCATTGTAATCAACAGAACGTGTATAATATAATTCGAAAAGACATCATTTCAGAAGGGGAACAACCAAACTCCGTCTGAGACAGTTGATATTCAGACGGTTTAGTTTTGTCCCCGTCTGAGAATACTTGAGCTCCCACCACCACATGGATTTGTTAAGATAGAGCACCTGTTGAACACAATTCACGTAAAATCGATCTCTCACTACCTCAATTGACATAACATTCGGGTTAAAGGATTACAGAACATAGTTTCTAAAGTCAGACAATCACATGTTTGAAATATTACAGAACATAGTTTCAAATAAATTCAGCCAAGTACATGTTTCAAAAATTACAGAACATAGTTTCAACTAGCTAGAATAAGAGAAAATAACATAACATAGTGTTTGCACTTTGATGAAGTTTATTCATGGTCTCCTCCCTTTTTCCGACGGCTTCTTTGCCGAAGTATCCCTTCTTTATGGTCTGTTCGAACATAAGGAGTTTTGTTGGTTGGAGGTAGGTCAGGAACAATCGAGGTAGCAAATGCAGGAACTTCATCAAACTGATTATACTCATCCTCATCCACCACATTTTCAACTCCTCGTCTTTTTCCTGGAAGAACCACATGTCGTGCCTTTTTTACCGTGTCCTGCACATAAAAGACTTGGAAGACCTGTGTTGCAAGAACAAATGGCTCTTGTTTGTATCCAACTTTTGCCAGGTCAATTGTAGTGAATCCATATTTGTCCTTAAGAATGCCTCTTGTCCCCTCGACCCACCGACATTTGAACAGAGCCACCTTAAAGCCAACATACTTTAGCCCCCATATCTCCTCTATTTGTCCGTAGTACGCGGCCTTACACATATTGTTGTCATAAGCATCTATGCGTACAACACAGTTCTGGTTCGTGCTTTTTTCGTCCTGAAATCTGGTGTAGAATGTGTATCCATTTACTTCATATGCTTGGTAAGTCATGATTGTGTGCAATGGACCCTTGGCAAGCTTCTGAAGCAATATGCTTGTATTCGAACTTGAATTCTTTATTTCATCTCTGAACCAAACGTTGAACCTGGTCATATATGCTTTCGCTAGCCACGCTTCGGACCGATCTAGGTTCTCTTGCCTTAGGATATCCTTGTGCAATTTTATATATGTGCTGACTTCCGCACTATGTTGCAAAACATGAAAATGAGCCTTGTCATATAAGTCGCCGTCAGGAATTATTGCCTTCTTCCCAAGAGTACCTTTCCCGGACAACCTTCCCTCGTACCGGGACTTTGGCACACCAATGGAGTTCTTCGGATCAATATAACCAACACACCAGTCAACCACCTCCTCAGTAGAATAACCCTGAACAATGCAGCCCTCCGGCGAAGCTCGGTTTCTTACAAATGACTTCAAAATTGAAAGGTACCTTTCATATGGATACATCCAGTGTAGAAAAACTGGGCCAAGGTATCTAACTTCCTTGACCAGGTGAGAAACCAGATGGACCATGATATCAAAGAAAGATGGTGGGAAATACACCTCGAGGAGACATAGAGTCTTCAATACATTCTTCTCAAGCTGGTCCAATGTTGCTTCATCAATGACCTTCTGTGATATTGCATTAAAGAAGAAGCATAAACTCATAACAGCCTCTCGAACATTAGTAGGCAATATATTCCTGATTGCAACTGCAAGAAGCATCGTCATCAAAATATGACAATCATGAGACTTGGTGCCAATCAATTTCAATTCAGTCATCGACACTTTCTTTCCAATGTTGGACGAGAAACCAGTGGGAACTTTGACACTTTTAAGAAACTCACACAACTCTTTTTTCTCCTTCCTAGATAGAGTAACACAACTAGCGGGTAGTCTAGTATCAGATTCCCCGGGACAAAGCTCAGGCCTTAGGTCCATCTCCTCGAGGTCAGCTCGTGCATTTTCATGATCCTTTGATTTTCCTTTGATGTTCAGAAATGTTCCAAGGATTGCCTTACATATGTTCTTTATGAGATGCATGACATCGATGGTATGAGAACATCCAAGTACTTCCAGTAAGGGAGCTCCCAGAATATTGATTTTTTTCTCCACATGGGTAGCTCATCAGATTTAGAATTGCGCTTCCGTTTGCCGAGGACAACAGGCATATGCTTCACCTGATTATAAATGTGCTCCCCGCTGAAATGCCTGGGAGGTCCCGATTTCTCGTGTGTGCCATCAAATTGCTTCTTCATCTTCCTCCATGCATGAGACTTTGGAAGAAACCGGCGGTGACGCATATAAACCCTTTTCCTTGAGTTATTCAGCCACTTGCTCTCCGTGTCCTCTAGACATTGTGGGCAATCTTTCTCTCCTTTACGTTGTCCCGTCAAGTTACGTTGTGCGGGCAGATCTTGGATGGTGCAGAATACCATGGCTTTGAGGGTGAAGTACTCACGCTTGTACTGATCCCAAACCTCAACTCCAGTATCCCATAGCATTTTCAAGTCATCCACCAATGGTCTGAGATACAAATCGATGTCGATGCCGGCCTCCTTCGGACCAGATATTAGAGTGCTCAACATCACGTACTTTCTCTTGTGACAAAGCCATGGTGGAAGGTTGTAGATGGTGAGGACAACAGGCCATGTGCTGTGTGATGTGCTCATGTTTGAGAATGGGTTCATTCCATCTGTGCAAAAAGCAAACCTAATATTCCTCAACTCCGATGCAAACTTCCCATATCTGGTGTTTATGTTCCTCCATTGAGCTGCATCCACTGGGTGACGATAGGATTCAGAATCTTTACGACCTTCACTGTGCCAGCGCATCAATTGGGCATCCTTTGCGCTCGCAAACAAACGCTTCAAGCGAGGAACTATAGAAAAATACCACATCACCCTCCTAGGAGCACCCTTCCTTTTACTGTCCCCCCCCCCCCCCCCCATCATTTCTGCGCTTGTAGCGAGAGGTTCCACACTCTGGACATTGCATCATCAAAGCATTGCTCCCACGAAACAGGACACAATCATTTATACAAGCATGTATTTTTTCAACCTCTAACCCCAATGGACAAATGATTCTCTTGGCCTCATATGTTGATTTGGGCAGCACGTTCCCCTTAGGTAGCATATCCCCAAGGAGCAACAAAAAGGCATTGAAACTGACATCAGACCAACGATATTTTGCCTTCAACTGCAAAAGCTTCAGCATCGAATATAACTTTGTGTACTTTTTCACACAATTTGGATACAATGGGGTCTTTGAGTTTGCAACGAATTCCTTGAACTTGGCAAATTCGCCTTCACCATAGTTGTCATCACCTTCGATGCCATCCATCATCATCTGATCCAAGTCGTCAGCAAAATCAACCAAGTCATCACTGATATCTAAGCCATCGCCATTTTCTTCGGTGGTGTCCTGTACTTCTTCATATACCATGACATGCGGGACGTCTTGGCATGTTTCACCATCTTGATGCCCATCGTCAACCCTGTCATCCAAGCAAACTTCATCCATTTCACCCGGATTTTCTCCTTCCTCACCATGCTTGTTCCAGATTTAATAATTCTTTTTGAAACCACGCAAGATTAAGTGTGAATGGAGATGTTTTGCCTCCCTGTATCTTCTTTTGTTATTGCAATCAACACATGGACAACACAAAGACGTCAAACTGTAATCACGCTTATATCTTTCCGCAGCAGAGATGAAGCCAAACACACCAGTGACAAACTCGTTAGAAGCACGGCTAGCAGTGTACATCCATTTACGATCCATCTGAGGGATGCATGCGTTGATTCATTAATCCAATATTATGAAGCGAGTACAAAGAGATGATGCATTGCAAAACGGCTACAAACCTGCAAAAGCGCGTCGGCGGGGTCGCGCGCAGCTAGATGCGAGCGCGTCGGCGGCCCGGCTGGGGGGCGCGCGCGCGGCACCTCAGCGAGGCGGAGCCAGGAGCGCTCACGCAACGGGAGCGCCGCGGAGTTACGAGAGCGAAACGGCACCGTACCGGAGCCCGGCCGAGCCACGACCGCGACGGCGCGGCAGGGGAACACGCGATGCCGGTAACTGGGTTTTGTCTGAATGATCTGAAGACGGTCAAAATAGGCAAATACAATCTCAGACGGGGCTAGTTAGGCACCGTCGAAACAAACAGAACATTTTCAGACGGTTAGGAAGAAAGAGCGTCTAAAATCTTGTCACCAAATACCACAGACATATTTCTTCATACGCCGTCTGAAATATTACCGTCACAAATTAACTAAACAATTAAAGATTATATATTTAAAACAACGCAAAATATAATTTATGACAACTTTATTCTAAAATTAAACATACATTTATTCATCATAAAAATTTTTGTATCCCATACAATGCTATCGTTTCAAAAGCTCAAAATCATCATTGAATAAAAACCTAATTGAACTAGCTAGGTAGTCATCGATGATCCACCTTAATCAATGTTGATATTCATTGGCTTGGCAAGTTCGGCAGAGGCGAAAGCATCGATGGCGGCGTACGCGATATGCTCATCTGTCAAAACTTCTTGTCCATGTCTGCATGTAATAGCTGTTTCGCTAACTTCTCAAGTGACGGCCTCCAGCTCTTACTCCCAATGTTCATGCTTATTCCAATCGGCTGTAAATCAACCGTGTTGCGCACATAGATGCCAAAGTCATTAGCCAACCTGTTCGTGTCTCGCACGATATCGGCCCCGATGAACTTGCACCGCGGACACTCCAGGAATTCCTTCATAATCTTGGGGTACACGTTTTTGGCTCGGTAAATCTGGTACACCAAGCAACGGGTACCCACGCAGATATGTATAAGAGCAGTACGCTTGCGCAATCTAAATTCAGAAGAACAATACTCATCGCGCCATTCGGTGTCCAAACCGACGACAAGGTGTTCACGGTGATCACCGCGCACCTCTTGGATGAAGTCGGCCACCACGGATTTGTAGTCCTTCGTCACCATGGTCTGTTGAACAAGACGTCATGTTCCGTCGTCTCCATGGCCTCGTCGGGCGCCATGCCCGCCGCGACGTCGACGGTCGCCGTCTCCTTGGTCGCCACCTTGGCTGCCGCGTCGTGATCAACGGTCGTCTTCGACTCGGTCGCCGCATCGTCGACGTTCCTCCTCTTCCCCATGCCCGCCGCGTCATCGACATTCGCCGCCGCCGTGCCCTCCGCGTCGTCGACATTCGCCTCCGCCATGACCTCCGCGTCGTCGAAGCCAGCCGCGTTGTCGATGGTCTTCGTCGCCATGGTCACCGCTTCATCAATGTTCTTCCGCTTCGTCATGGCCGCAGCGTAGTGGTCCTTCGTCGTCGTCATCGTCGACCGGGGAGCGAGGTGACAGAACTCGTCGCGGCGAGAGGGGCGCGGCGGAAAGTGAACGGAGCGGGCAAAGAAATTATAGATTGATTGAAGGAGAGTGTCCGTCGTCGTACTTCGACGTCGCAATTTATATACATCTGGGATGAATTTCATCAGTCGCGTCTCCATTCCAGGCGTCGCGGCGATGAATCGAGGCGTCGCGCACGCCGCGGAAACAGAGGAGAAACGCGCGCACACGCGGTGGTTCAATAAATTCTCTTCGAATCAAGGCGTCGCGGCGATGAAAAGAAGCGTCGCGCGGGCAACAAATCTTTTAGCCTCTGGCCGTTAAAAACCATCGCGGTGCGTTTCCGTGGCCGCGCGCGGCATCATCGGCCGGACTCGATCCGTCTCCGGTTCCACGCCGGCCGTCCGGTAGGTCGATCCACAGACGGGCTGTAATGAGTTGAACAAAGCACCGTCTAAATTAAATCTTTCAGACGGGGTCCGCGGAGTAACGTCTAAAACTGTAAAACATAGCTCAGACGGTTGCTGTAGGCCGCCGTCTGACGAATTTTGTCCCACTCATCTCAGACGCGTTCCTCAGTGAAGCCGTCTAAAGATTTATCATAAGTTGGAGTTGGAGCTACTTTCAGACGGTCCCTTTAGGACACCGTCTGAAACAAAAGGTTTTCAGACGGGATCCTTTCCCCGTCTGAAATATGTCGTCTGTGATATTCAATTCTGTAGTGGTGTGGTGGGCCGGCGCCAAGGACGACTGGCTCGCCACCGTCGACAAACAGTACTGCAACGCAGAGCTCGTGAACCCTTACACCGGCCGCCGAATCAGCCTGCCGCCTCTCAGCACGATCCCCGAGGTCCAAATCGAGGAAGACCGCACCGTCGTGTTCGAAGGCGGTGAGTACTCATTCCGCCGGATCGTCGTGTGCGAGACGCCGCCGTCCGGCACCGGCGCCGCCCACAACGGATACCTTGCCGTCGCAATGCTTAGTGCACCGCTTTTGGCGATCACAAGAGCCGGCGACGCGAGCTGGACGCCCTTGATGACGCCATTCGACCCCACCATGAGCTATTGCGTCGAGTGCACAGACGTGGTCCTGCACAAGGGCAAGGTCTTCGCCGTCAGTTGGTCCGGCGACATATACACCTGGGACATGGGTTCCGGTGCGTTCCCGTACCCAGAACCGGACCCAATACGGCCACCGCACATCATGGAACACTACGCATGCCGATGGAACCTGGCGGAGTCGGCTGACGGCCGGCGCCTTCTCCTCGTAGCTTTCCTATACCACAAAAGCGTTCAAGCCGCCGTGCACTTGTACGAGATGGACGTGGACGACGTCGTCGACACTGGTGGTGCGGACGGCGGCGCCGGGTGGAGCCTCGTCACCAGCCTCGGCGACCACTCCCTTTTCCTCGGAGAGAACTACCCGTTCCTGGCGCGCGTCGTCAATGATCAGGACGATCGGGAGCTGCTCCGACCGAATTGTGTCTACCACACCGACGGACTGTTGTCTGAGGCGAGCCTACATTTAAAGTATTGCTTTCATGTGTGTGATTTGGAGGCCGATTTTTTTAAAACTAATAATTAATAATTTCTGTATTTTAATAATAGTAATTATGTGGGACAAATTTTAAAACTAGTAAGGACGCTGACCGTCATAGCGTCCAGCCTTGGACGCGAAGCGCGACGGCGTCCAGCTCTGGACGCTACAATCGATAGCGTCCCGGACTGGGCCGGCCCACTAATCACAATATATCATCTAATCATCATTGAAGGCAGATGATTAGTCGAAAACCTAATCCTAATTGTATCAGCTTTGCCGGATCTCGGCGTCATTGATTCTTCCGTCATACTCATCTTTGTGCTGCTCCGAAACAAATCGACCTGGTAATTCTGAATGGAGCCACTGGTGCCCATTACAATATTCCTGCAAAATCACTTTTCCGGCTATCGAAGATGTGAAAAACGAAATATATAGAGATCTTGGATTAGACAATGACGACTTCATATTGAGCATACAAGAACGATTTGACATGGGGCACCTGGGCCTATTTTTTTCATCTTGTGGAGTTGTGTCCAGTGCACACCAACTCATGTCAGGTCGAGTCAAGTTAGTCACAGAATGCCAATATCAGTGAATCAACATGTACATGAGAATCACCATGTGTTTCATTGGAGCCAAGTGTATTCCAATCTGAAGTACTGATGCCTCTCAAGATTTTAATCAGACAGCATGGACATGCTCTCCGCGTACTAACCAAGCTCATGAAACCACTGGAATGCAACAATACATTAGACAGGAGACAGACCTTGAAGAGGAGATGATTAGACAGGTCACAGGATCGAAGAGCGTGATTCAGACTATTCACTTCATGAGGGTTCAAAGGAGGTTGCAGTTCCAAGGGTTGTCCATTCTATCAAAGCATTTCCATAATTCCATTCTTGCGTGGATCAGGGCAGGTCTATGTGAAAGCCTTCTGTGATATATCTGTGCTAGAGGATACAATAGCGGATGAGATTTTATTTGGCCATAAGAAGGAATTTGATAGTCCACTAGTGGAACATGAAATTTTTGGTTCAAAAGTGCACCTACAAATGGCCGTAGATGAGTTTCACATAAATGCCAATAGAGTTCAGTATGGTTTTCAAGTGTTATGTGGTATGGACCCTTTGCTATGTACGTCTTTTTATTTCCTGAAACAACAGTGTGTATTAGTAAGTGTTCAAGAAATTTCAGGTTTATCCTATTTAAATGTGTTTCATGTAAACCTTTATCATTTCAATTCATGTTATTGAGTAGTGAAAAACATTCCATATAAACATGTTGTGTTAGTCAATAATTGAGAGAGGATCTGACTTGATGATCCATATGCAATAAGCACATACAACAGAAGCGTCGCTGCCAATACAATAACAAAAATTTACATGGTTTTTGTGTCAATTGCCCTGCAGTTCTGCATCTCCTTCGCAACCCAAAAATAAAAAAATGACCCTGTTATGACATATCATCTACATTGAATTGTTGTGTACATACAACAGTCTATCATATAAGCATGCCAAAAATCTATTGTTCTAAGCATCAATTTTGGTACTCGGCCACTGCATTAGAAAAATACTAATGTGCTCTGCATCGCATCAACATGAGTTTTGATATGTAACTAGCCAACTAGGAGATACTTTTGCCTAGATTGTTCCAACTAGTGGGCAAGAGACGAAGGAGACAGACCGGCAAACAAATAATGATACGCGGTGTTAGAAGACTCCAGGCGAGGGGGTGGGACAGCACCAGCGCCGTAATGCGAGATGCGACTAGGGTGGCGGCGGCAGCGGCTTCCTAATCTATGGCAGCAGTGCCCGATTAACTGAGCATCAACCTCTCATGCACGCACGGAGATATAGGACACCAGCGATGCCACGATGGATACCTTGCTGAAGGTCGTTGTCGACCTGACCGCCGCACCGTTGTGGAGAAAGACGAAGGCAAGCGGTGCCCTCTCTGTTTTTTTCAAAGGGTATCCAGTCGTGAAGGGGCCGGCCCACGTCGGGACGCTGTCGACGAGAGCGTCCAGACCTGGACGCAGTTCCGCTGAGCGTCCGCCGCTGGACGCTAGCAGCCGTAGCGTCCTTACTAGTTTTAAAAATCATCGCCATAATTACTATAAATAAGATTTTCGGTTTATTAATAATTAAATATAAAAAAATGGGATTTGGAGGATAAGACATGCAAACCATACAGGGAGTTCTACGCAAACCACAAGGGTAGCTTTCAGACACCTATCTGGTTTAGACCCACGCTCAAGAATTTTCGGCGAACCAGTTAGGAGTTTGGGGACGGTACTTGTAAGGGCTCCAAATGATAAGGACCTGTAATGAAACAGATTCTCTTCTACAAATGTCATGCAGTTCTGAGTGTTCGCAAAAAAAAATAAACAAATAGAAATGTTGTGCAATTTTCATCTAAACTGATGGTATGGATGTGAATAGCCCATGAATAAAAGCAATGGTGGCTTCAGCTCGGTCACGCACTCCACTCAGCCCGTTAATAAGTTTCAACTTGTACTCAACTAGTTTCAAGTCGAATTAAAAGGAACTAGGTTTGGGGGCACCTTCTCCCAGCTCCAGCGATGCGTGGGTCCGGTGATGGCGATGGGCTCCTCTGAGCCAGCAGGATCCTCCGTCAAGCGCTCGCGCAGGGCACGAGGTCTTTTGGCAAACTCGTATCGGGTGCATGGTTCTTCCGGTGTAGCTAAAGGGCGGAGCCACATGTGGTGTTGGAGCAAGGAAACCCCACTCTAATCTATAGCAATCTTTCATTCGCACAAAAAAGAATCTATAGCAATCTTCAACAAAAAAAAAACCATAAACGCTTTTAGATAGAGCTAGGCCGTTCTAAATCAAATACAATCTAAGCAGCAGCACCTCCGCAAATTTTTTTTTTTGACCGAAGTCAGTAGGGGAAATCCCAACCTATTTTTTTTTTTTTACTTTTTCTTTTATTCCAGCCTGGTTATCTGCTCCTACGGGGAGTTGAACCCAGGTCTGCTAGATGCTACTCAGGTGCTCTAACCACTAGGCTAGAGGCCCTTTCGCCACCTCCACATAATTTAAAGCTAGCTAGATTAGCAATGTAGCACCCCACCTCAAATTAATGAGGGGTTTGGCTAACCAGAATCATAATCGGGGGATACTTGGCGAAGCAAGTATGCATACGACCACACACATAAGCATAAGTAAAATAATTTTACATTAAGTTCAGTTATTACATTGATTCCATAATTAACATAGGATATAAAGTTCGAAGTTCGATTAATATTACATAAAAGAGTTCGAAATTCGATTACATAAAAGCGAGCGGAAGCGAAACACACGACGATACATATCTACAAGGAAATCATGTCCGGCCCGTAGACACGATCTCACTCACCTTGCTCCTGGCTGGGAGAGGAGGGGACCCACTCAATAGACCAGTCCTTGGGCGGCTCACCCTCCCACACTACTTTGCCACAACAACCGCAGAAATTACAATTTGGAATACCTGCAGTAAAATTTTAAACAACGAAACCCTGAGCAACTAATACTCAGCAAGTCTTACCCGTCCAAATGGCCTTCTAAGACCGACTTCTAATATGCAGGGGGTTGACCAGGTTGGTGAAATTTAATTACAAAAACGGCATTAATAATTGATCCTTATTTTCATATTTTAGCCAAATTAAAAGGGTTCTTGCATTAATATAAATATTAGCAACCTAACTAAGCAGTACATGGTTGCAAAACAATTAATTGAAGTACAAAAGCATATACCATCATCAGGTGCACTTCTTACTACGATGTGACGCAGTGAACAAGTGGTACTCAATAACCGCGAGGGACGGCGATTCGAATCGATTTACACCTGCAGGCGAAACCCGAATACACGACGTACGCACACTCAAAAGAGTCACGCACGGCAACTTTTCACAAGACATCGTAAGGTCGAGCCGATTTCCCCTTTCCCGAGCACACGTCCTCCACGCGATACCCGCGCCAGGCAATCCGTGGTTAGCCCGTGTGCCCTCCCTTCCTACACAAACCCGCAACCACCATTCCATCTTCATCACCAAAAGAGAGGGGGTGCATCGTCCAACACATACAACATCGAGCTACTCAGTTTACTAGTTCCCATTCTACTAGCATGCACTCGGTACTATTCAAACTTGCTCAGCGGGGCCACAACGAACGGTCCTCAACCGACACAAACGGGGCTATGGCGAACAAGGCGAGCCTTGTCACCCCAACCTACACATGAAACTTCCCCGTTCGGTCTCAAATTCATTATCATCATTATGTGAGAACATAAAGTAAATCCGACCCCACTTACACCGAGCGGTCTCCATACCACTTGATATTCTACCGACGACACTACCTTATTAAGCATAGCAAACTAACGAGTGGTAGAACTTAACCGAACCAAATCCATAGGAATATCTGGAGATACATGCAACTAGGTTTTCAATCAAGTCCTATACGTAATGCACATTTCACGACCCGCATACATGTGAGAAAGTGGCAACTTTGCAAAAACATAGGTGTGCACCGGGGCTTGCCTTGGGGTTGGTGGTTAGCACACTCGAGCACGTTCAAGTCAGCGCCGGCCTCCTCGGTCACGAGCTCCAAGTCCTCGAGTCCGGCGTCGGTTCCTAAATGAATGCAATGATATACACAAAGTCAAAGAGGGTTCATGGAACTTCCTTGACAAATATGACATGATGATTTTATAATGCACAATGCAACATGCTTGCAGGGCCATTTATCAGATTTTAGCACTCTGGTCCCCAGTGATTTACACAAATTAATTTGAATTTATGAAATTTCTTACGTGCAAGATCTTCTTCTAAATTCTTTAAAAAGGGTTC